>DF820090.1:381846-734342 GCA_000836195.1 Taphrina populina JCM 22190 | reverse complement strand
AAATGCGCTCAACGTGACAAGAAATTTCCCACGCAATTTCGATTGTTGACGGTTTTCCTGCTCCGTCCATTCCACACGCAGACTGCCTCTTTCTTTGTCTATGCCACCGTCTCTTGATCACTAGAAAGACTTGCAATACTTTCCATCATGCCCAGATCATGTTTTCATCTTCATGTGGCTTCTTTTGAGAGTTGAATCAAGCATTGCGAAGGATACCCACACACCGCTTCCGATGCATGGACAGATCTACGCCACGAAAGAAATGACATTTCGCGCCGATTGGCTTAAGAATGTAGCGACTTGATTGTCGCGTTCCAGACGTTCGTGTGAAAAAGTGAGCGCCCGCACGTCCCACCCGCATGGCCAGGACCATTGTTGTTGCATTTGTTCGATTCACAATAACACATCCCATCGAGGCAATTGAGCAACTAAAAATACTGCGCAGTTGGCTGTATTGAGTGTGGTACATTCCTTCCATCATTCACTCTCCGCAGTGATCGTCTCTTTCATATGACGTCGTGCCAGCTCGAGCTCTTCTCACTGCCCATCTTGGTCCTGTCGTACCAATGTAGCTTCCAATGGCACTTTGAGACTTTTTTCCATATCCATAAACTTGTGTAAACTAATTTCCGTTTTCGGCTGCACATCGGACAGAATCCCCTGATGCGCGGTAGGTGCACCCTGCACCGGGCCTTCATGTAGACAGGAATAGAAGTATCTAGAGTTAATCTCCGCATACATTGCTCCTGAGACTTTCCATCTTCGCCGCGTGCAATAGACTCAAGCAAACAGACACTCTAGTCTTCATTGTGTGTCTTGATCGAGATTGATCTCTTGCAACTTTCAGACGATTGAAGCCAAAGCCCCGAGTAAGACCAAGTGAATATACGCTACATTTACCGCTTCTGAATTTTCACATGCAATCCTCAGCGAAAAGACAATCATCATGAATGAATGTAAATACAGGGTTACGGCGCTTTGTGTACATGTTATTCCTGGGCGGCTTTGACAGACTTTGATAAGCACGTCACAATTTTGTCCAGCCGTCTTAGAGGTATGGAATTATCTGCTACATACCTGGTTCATTGGATACTATACAGTCAAGATAACATTAGTAATAGTGGTAATAATGATACAAGGTGCCTTCGCTCGATCTCTGTGCCGCATTTTTCCCTCACTCGCTCTAGACGTCCACGATAGCAGGTGCCAACTGATAATTCGCCGCTGCAGGCGCGACCTCTGTAGGCTCATGAATTGTACTGTGGGCCAGCACATTCGGTGGTCCTTCAGGAAGGTGAGCACTCGATGCGGGTTGAGCAGGAGCAGCCGTAGCATATCCATCGGGAATTGATGCAATTTGAGCCATTGGAGGTGCAGTGGTCGGAAGAGTTAGAAGTCTCTGTTGTCGCCAACCCACAGTCAAGAGCCACATCATGACAAAGAAAGGGTTCTGTAGCATTCCAACAATGCCTCCATAGAGCAACTTGAACACCTGGGGCGTCCAAGTTCTGGAATAATAGTAATCATTATTGCGGTGCGACCCCAACGTGGAAGACGTCATAATTCCCATTGTGGCCGGCCAAACTAGGAAAAAGAGAGGGATAGAAAAAATCAAAGATCTCAGAATCTGCGCTAGCACAAAGACGATCCACTGTCCGAAATTCCGTCTACCGACTGGTTGTTCTGCATCCAGAAAGAAGTAGAAACGCAACAAACGATTTCTGGGTTCCGGTACGAAACCGATTGGCTGCACCTTGCCGTTTCGAAGATCTGCATTAACTGTTATCATGGTTATAAGCCAAGTAACCACGCATTCAATAAACAGTGTCACTGCAGCATCACCTGATAGTGTGTTCGGGAAGCGCCAGAGCCGTACAGGATCTGTCTCAGTATCCTGATGTGCGTACATCGCTAGAGAAAATATGTCAGATGCTGTTGTGCAAGCAATAATTTACGCGAGGCTTTACCATAGGCTACAGCGAAATTGATGCCTCCAGAGATGACGAAAGCACCCAAACCGTTCATGATGAAGACGTAGAAGATCTGATGTGGAGTCCAATGCGTACTAGACGCCTTCAATTTCGCAGTCTTTGGGTTTGCGCTCAAGGTTGAAGATGATGAATCCAGAGTTCCAACGTTTGGTACTCCTTTCGCCTTACGATGGAAGAGGTGTCTGAAGGATACCATTTTGTAGAGGCGTGCTGGATAAAGCTCTACACAGCGCAATGCTGTTCCTCGTTGTAGAAACTACTTATGGGAAAGAGAGATACTCAGGAACCGGGATACCTTGACGCACCAGAAAACAATTGCAATGGGCACGAGCCAACAGAAAACGTCAGATGCGGATCCTCTTCCGCTCGAGCCATTGAACAATCACAATTGGACAGCCATCGACGCCTCGGGTCTCGGGCCGTCATGAAATGCTATCGATAACGTCGAATACGAGATTCAGTATGTGCATCACTTTGCCATGAATATTTGGTATGTGCCTCGAACGTGCGCAAGCTCTACACAATAAGTGTTTCCTTGGTGCCAATCGGCTCTTCATCTTCATTCGATTCTTCTAGACACATCTATACGGTTGCTTGAACGTGGTTTGAAGAAAAGTCCTGTCAATAAGACAGTTATCTTCTTAAAACTAGCTTCAACCATCTCTGAAACCTGCTCAATCTGAAAGTTGTATCAACCAACCGAACTGATACATACTCCGCTCTGTTGATTCGACTCGTTTTGCGCGACTTGTACAATAGTCGCATTTACGGCTAATCGTCAGGACAATGCGTCTGAGAGTGTCTATAGGGTCGAATAAGGATGATCTACAGGTAAGTCTAAACGCTAATGCAGTGAGCATGGTCTGATGTGACTGCAGACAGCTTGGGTCAACGTGGATGACAAGCCAACAGAAATCAACACAAAATACTGGGTAGGTCGTGTCTTAGTGCGTGTGAAGGACTTTGATGGACACACACCGGACGACAGCCCGCCAACTAGTTATTCGGAGTACTTTGAAGGTCGTAATAGGCGATTTCACATACAGGCTGAAGGACGTTTCAAAAAAGAGTACAACGGAGATCAAGTCTGGTTTGGTACGCAATTTGACCATATGATTGGCAATTTTCCAGAAAGTATATCAATCCTGTGTGTCTGCAAACGATGCTGACAGACAAAGCTCTATTTAACGCAGGCATGCGCATAGCAAAATACATCGACCCTGCTGTATTCTATGACAAGAACTCGACCACTCCTTTCATTATGTCTCCATATGTCGCGTGTGTCAATACACTCTCGGCATGGCCAGCTCCTCACAGATCTCACGATGCCGTTCTAGCTCTCGAGAACAGCAATGCTTTGACAGAATCGGACAATGAACACGAGGAGGATGAGGTTCCTCGAGAGGAAGCGCAGCACAGTAAGAAACAAACTCCTGCTAAACCAATAAGATACTGGTCTTTCCATGGATTTCGAGAAGACGAAACTAGTAATACCTTACAACGGAAACCAACAAGAGAGTCTTTGATACACGAAGAACAGATGGCAGCTGGAGGGGAAACTATGCGGGAAGGTTCAATCAAAACGCAGTCAACCAAGTTCGATGAGGATCGTATGGTTACTGCCGATCACCCTACTCATCGCATGGCATTGACCCGGCTTGGCAGTTATGGCCGTGACACTGGTGTAACACGCACTTCAGTGATCAACACGCAGAACGTGTTAGGCAGCTTTCCTGAAGGTCTATCTGATGACGAGAATCACGACAGCGACGACAACGATTCATTCTACACCGCTGTTGAGTATATCATCGAAGACGAGATACAACCTGATGGCACTATTGTGCCTGTGAAGAAGAAGAAGAAGGGCTTAAGTGTCAAGAAAGTTCGCAAAAGCTTACATATTCCATCAGCCAAGACTGTACAGAAGAATATGAGAGGACTTTCCATCAAGAGGAAAGAGAAAGGTGATCGAAGAGTCGACAGTATGGGTGCGGAGTCTGAGAAGTCCGACAGCCAACGGAAATCTTTCGATGCGCCTCCAGCCCGTAAGTCGATCGATCTGATGAGGCCATTTCGATTTGGCCATCACGATAAAGACCACTCTGCTCTGCCGCGTAAATCTACTGAGCCCGATAATGGAGAACGATCGACCTTCTTGCCCAAATCACGTTCGTCTATATCTGATGAACGCGATTTTCAGGTAAAGTCGCAGACACGAGAAGTATCAATACCAGACCACAGGATCAATGTGTCTAGGCTCGAGACGCAGGAACGGAGTCAGAGTGTTGAAGTTGCCGCTTTGCCACGTCAAATTCATCCATCCATCACTTTGCCATCTCGTGCCCAAGAACTCCCGTCTTCAACATCATTGTCACAACAACACACCTTTAACTCAGATATACCTCCGCTGAGCGCGAGGACTAATTCTACGGTGACAGACAGCACAATCGAGGCACCGTCAATCGCCAAGCAGTCACTGCTCTCTATCGAGAACACTTCAAGACATACTCAATTGGGAAAAACAGAAATGATTAGACCGTCTGGAGACGTCGTAGAAAGTACATCGACTTCCACCTCAGGCACCACGCAACAGCCTTCACGCCATCCCTCTGCTAGTGGACAAACGGAGATACGCGGCGATGCTCTCATGACTTCTTCTGATCCCGATGATGGTCTATCTCACAAACTTGATAGAGATCTCGGTCCTTGGAGATTCAGTAATCCCAGAATTGAGCCTATAGAGGACACTGCCTTCATCTTTGGCGACACCTCGCATTCCGTTAAGGATAGGAGAAAGCACTTTGCCAAAAATCCAGCAAATCGCGAGGAGTTCATCTTTGATCCAGATATTGTCTATTGTATGAGTTTCTTTCTACCCTATATGAACTTCAACACTTTCGACCTGAAATTGGGACCGCTCGGTGCAAATCTGCACAAATATGTGGACGATCAGCCTGTACGATACATGGCTCGATCAGCAGAAAGACCAGAAGAGGTGTTTTTCATGGTGGAATTCAGTCTGGAGTAGGACAAGGACCGAGCTTATGGATATGTTTCCCTTTATCGATCTGGACGCCACGGGCACACAGCATGACATGTACCATAAAGTCTTATGACACGATACGGCTTCTACAAGCATGTAGCTAGTTCATGCAGCTATTACCTTTGTGCTCCATTGTTCTTGTCCTCTGTGGTCGCTTGCTTTGCAACTTAATCAGACGAGCACCATTCATGGCATGCAAAACACTAATGCGCGGTCACGTAGGGCTTTTCATTTCACTGACCACGCAAGTGCAACGTAGCACGCGACATGAGTGAAGTTATGAGGAGAGCCGTCGAACGGTCTCGAAATTGGCTCTAATTTTTTCGTCTACACTCTTATCACCATTGTTCTTGCATAGCTTCAAGGACTCGTATGATTTTGTTTGAGATTGTGCGATGCAATTAGAATCTTCACGAACGCTCAGGAAATTGTTATGTCACATAACAAGTTGTGTTGGCTCCACAAAAAGAGGAGCATATGTCGCATCTACTTTCCTCCTACATGGCTGACGAAGTTTTATCATCTCTCGTTACTCTACAGCGCAGGCCGCCGCGGACCGAAAAGGTTAGCGGGTGCATCCCGGGATGCCTCTGGTGCTTGAGCGTTCCGAAGCAGAGCTCCCCTGTCGACCCAAGGCCGGGTCAGGTCGGGTCAAATTGGACATCTCTATGTACTCGTATAAATTAGTGCTGTGAAGTCAATTTGTTGTTTTTGATGTAGCATTGTATATGTATTGCACGATCATTGGTACCCTGCTTGCAAGCATATCGCCTTGTGGAGAGCACCAGCCACATTAGATTGTCTATTCGCTCTTTGTCTGTGCGACAATTGCATGTAGAACGGTATAGGCAAAAATTCCAAGCCGCTTCCGGACCGGACGCGCAGATATTTCCCCATAATTGACCTGCATATCATACAACAATAAGCGCCATGGCAAATTGATTCTTCGAGAAGCAAGCAGACGAGATCACAGCTGGGGACAGTACGAGATTTCATTGCTGCTGCTGCTGCAAAGTCTCAATGAAAAAAGTTCATATTCTGCTCAAGTCACTGATATGACAAGAAACACATGAGCATGGACAACGACGTGTAAGCGTAAGGTTTTGATTAATATTGATATGAATACGATAGAAATACAGCATAGAATATTTTTCCATATTATACCATAAATTCGACGAAAATAATGGTATAGAGAAGTGGATGGTCTCCTTGTCTAGTGCGAGAGCCCTGTGCAAAGGAAGCCTTTTCCAGTCTCGGAGGCGCGAGTACCCCTTGGTCAGGCTGGGATCTCTGATCGTGTACCTCGCGAGTTGCGCTGCAGTCGCGCGGATTGTCGTCAACTGATATACAGTGCTGGTTAGACGGTCTGTTTGTTACATAGCATAGAGAATGAGAAACATCATGCTGTTTAATTTGCTACATTTGCACTTGACACTTCATGAACACAGATAGTCAGGGCCTACGCGCCACATAGCAGGAGATTCATGCTTGGCACATAAGCTTGTCACTTGTCTTATCTTGCTCACGCTCCTTTCTCCATGAAATGCAGCACTTGGGCATGGAGATTCTACACAAACGACACAAACTCAGCATAGAGTCCCTTCTCTCTATTCTGACAGGCACATCGCATGAATGTCTAGAGGTTCATGTTGTGTTTTTCAGAGTTTGTTGCTGGCCTTTAGCTTGTCCTTCAGTATGAGACAAAATTTGCCATTTGAGGGGCGCTTCTGCATCATTGCCATGTAGATCAGCGGAGATTAAAGGCTTTCTGATTCGAGTTTCACGACTCGTGCGACGCCTTAAAAAATACCTATACAACTGAGAAGATTTACATATCAAGATATCGGCATTCCCTCTTTCGTCCATGTAACCATTAGTCATGCTTTACCATGACTGACAGATTGACTGACTGACTTGCATGCACGACTGGCGAATAGGGCGTGTCATGGCTTTTTTGGAGTGGCTGATACAGTGGCACTGCCCATCTGAGACCATTTGCGGAATCCCCGATTTCCCCTTTCGTCTCACTGTGCAGCCACCAAAACTCAGATTGAGTTCCAGCGCGAAGCTCACTCTTCACTACCTGTGTGACAATCATGTGCAATGGTGATGATATCAAGTTGATCTTTTGAGTGTAGAGTGCAAGTCAAGTCAATCACACAAGGCGAACTCGACGTGTGGGCAGTGGGGGTGGACTGTCGAAAAGGGAGAGGAGAGTGGGTTGACTCTAAATTGGCACAAAGTGGCTGTCAATCTTCCCAAGAAAGCCCGCAGGACCGGATTGCGTTTGTTCGCCCTCGCACAACTTTCTTCCGACAAAGAGTTGCGACAAGTCGTTCATCATGAGAAGCAAGAGAGGTCCAGCCCCCTGGTGCTGCTTTTCCCCGTTGACTCACTGATCCCTTCGCTCCTGCTCAACCTGGACGCTTCTTTCCCACGCATTCGGTCGGTCCCACTGACGGCAACCTTGATTCAAGACATCGCTGGCGCTCTTCGTGCCCTTCCTCGATACTGCGTTCTTGTATTCCTCACACTCGTTTCACCATTCTAGAGACATCCGAACTGTCTCACCCCCACGCTGAACCTTGTCTTTACGCTCTGAGACAAAGCATCATTCATCAGCAAGGATCACATGGGTAAGCACACCATCGACTGACCAACGCGAGTGTTGCTAACCACGTCATTAGCTGTGAATAGATTCTATCAGTATGACACGACGCAGGACTCGAGATCCTCCTCGCATGGCCCAGACTTCCGCTCGAATTATGCAGGTCCACAAGAGCCTTACTCTCAGCATATTCCTCGATCAGGGCCGCACGTCGCTCGATTCGCGTGCCCAGAAGTCTATGAGTACAGCGCACCGTACGGTACCTCAGATAGCATCTTTTGGATGAAGATCTCCGATATCTCACAGTATCCGCACACCTTGTGTATTGCTCTGCAGTTTGGAAAAGTGACAGTAACTACACGCTTTGATCAATCGAAGCTACTTGTCACGAACGTGCCATACTGGAGTGACACTGAGTGGCAGAACAAGAATGTGCCCGTCACACTGCTTGTCCAGGACGGACAATCTGGCGCCATCATAGCCCAGCGATACGTCTGTGAATTTACGTATATCGACAATCCGTATTCATCAGAACAGAAAAGGAAACGAGACGCTCGCTTGGTTCAACATGATCGCCAAGGGAGTCCCGCAAGACGTCACGGCCGCCTTTCGCCTCTATCAGCTCCTGCTGGTCCACCACCACCACCTCCTCCTCCTCCTCAGTTCTATGGACAAGCTTCCATCCCGTCTGCCTACCAGCCAATGGCCAATCGTCCTTCTCCATATCATCTTTATGGACAACACCCAACACATAGACCACATCATGGAGTGGCATCTTCAGATTCATTTCTTAGCCGCGCAAGCCCATCCGGTCAAGAGACTCCGAGGTACACAAGCTCTGTTTTCTCGAGTCCGCAGTACCAGGCACCTGCGCAATCTTCTAGTGTCATCTATGGCTCGCCGCAGTCTTTGCCATCTACTCTCCCGAGACTGGATGCTTCACTAGATTCCGTCTCCCCTTTAGAAGACTACGGGACAAACCGAGCCCCTGTTCTCCAAAGAACCAGTACTCTTTCAAGCGGACAGGGCTCCAGCTCAGGCGATGTAAGAGCCGTGACTCCCGCGGCTCCGTCCACATGGATACCGCATGCCATGGCAAAACTGGAGCTTCTGGGTGATTTGACTACCCAGACTAGATACGACTGGACTGAACAAGAATTAATGCAGAATCGCCGAGTGGTGCAGTTCAGTCGAAAATTGGTTGGAAACGTGTTGCGTGTAAACTTTTATCCATTAGATCCTCCAAACACCCCACGCTATCGCGATACAGTCTTGATTTCATGCATTTACTGGCGAGAAAAGGATAGCTGCTACTTCACCTCGGTCGATATTATCCTATTATTGGAGCATCTTATCGGTAACGACTTTGTGGTAGAGGAGAAGAACCGGATTCGACGGAACCTCGAGGGCCTGAAACCAAAGACAGTGTTCAAGAGTAAAGCTGGCGATGAATCCAACCAATCATTCCATGACTTGATCATGTCATTCCCGGATCCTCAACCGAGAAGAATAGCCAAGGACATCAAGGTGTTTCGCTGGGAAAAGCTAGGAACTGCATTGGAGAAAATCATTGGCAAGTATTCCGCGACATTTGATGGCTTGAAGGAGAACACCGGGAGTCAGGCAGGCAGTGAGGAACGCATGCCGCCGCCAGCTCGTCTTCGACGAGATGGAACAAACGAGTCGGGCGGGTCTGATTATCAAAGAGCACTGATGCAACCGTCACCCGACGATGCCGCGTACGTAAGCACACCGAGCGACCTCCCACCTCCCACTCAGCGCAGCGACAATGACTCCCTCCTCACAAAGATGCGCAACCCATCGCCTCGCCCTCCAAATCTTGGCCTGAGTATCAGCGTGCCGCGCCTTGCGGGCAATTTGCCGTCACTCGACTCGGCGCTTCCGATCGATGCGGAGCGACGATCCAGTAATTTGACAAGCGGCATGCCGACCGCGGGATTCTCAGGCATCGAATTCAATGAATTATTCCAGTCACCAAGTCATTACCCAAGCACAGCCTCCAGCTGGCCAAGCAGCATCAATACATTCTTTCCTCCTCCATCAGCGGGCTTCGGCCAAGGCACCGAGCCACCTAGACGACCTTATGACTAGCAATGTGCACATGACAAATCGGTAACGTACACTTGCACCTTTCATTTCATTGTAAGTACTTTTCTTGTGTTAAAATCTAATTTCATTACTGTAATCCCACATGAAAAGATTGGTCCTTGATTCTCGGTTCTTTTAGTGGATTTTGTTTTTTGCCTCGGCACGTATACGTAATGTTGATTAATCGTTGGCTTCATCCACGGCATCGACGGCAGCCCTGTATCGTCTCTGACTGTCCGCCATATCCAAAAACACTTTGTATTTGACTCCGAGCAACCTCATTTCATCTTCGTCCTCACTAGGGTACACGATCTTCCCGCTCTTGGAAAGTCGACACATGACATCCCATAGAGGTTCACCGGTACTGGCTTGCACACCCAGGAAAGCGGATCCGAGGACGACAGCGGCATCGATGTATTCTGGCATTACGACAGGTAGACCCGTACACGAAGCGAGTAAGTGCATGAGTAAGGGATTCTTGCACTGACCGCCGGACATGAAGATGCTGGTGATACGGTGGCCCGCTTTGTTCAATGCATCGACAATATGACGGGTCTGCATCCCAATCGCTTCGAGGGCGGCATAGTAGTGCGTCGCAAGGGCGTCAATGTCAGAGTCCATGCCGAGTCCGACAATTACACCTCTCATGTCAGGATCAGCGAGTGGTGATCGATTGCCGTGGTAGTCAGGGTACAGGAACGTGTGTCGGATGAGATAAGCGATGGACGGTGCGCCAACTTCTGCACGAATAGATTCGAGACGTCGGTTGAGAAACTCAAATATGCCGTAGCCAGCTTTCGCAGCCTCTTCTTCCGCGACTTTCGAAGCGCCATGGGTCGTTAAGATATGATGCAGCAAAGAACCGGTCGCAGACTGCCCACCCTCAGCCATCCAATAGTCTGGAATGAGAGCGCCCTTGTACGGACCCCACACCCCGGGAACAAACACAGCGTCCTTTGATATAGCGAGATGACAGGTCGAAGTACCGGCAACGGCTGCGAGACGGTGTGATGCTGCTTCAATGGCTGATCCTGAGGCACCATCAGAAGATACGGCTAGACCTTCGAATCCCTTTTCGAGCGAATCGGCATCGAGCTTTGCACCGACCGTGCCCGCCCAACCAGCATATGCATCAATCACGCCAGATCCAACCGGAGTGCCAGGATTGAGACCCATTTGCTTCGCGGACGCTTCCGTCAAACCACCGACAAGTTCTCCGGCGGACAATACACGACCGTTCTTACCTGGGATACCACCAATTGCGATAAAGTCCTCGCGATTGAAATCTTCGAGACCGATTGTGCTGCAAAAGTCCCTCGACCACCCCTCACGCGAGTCGTCCACACCGATAGGCACGAATCCCATTTTGCACACGATTGAGCAATTTGAACGAGCTTCGTTTCCTGTTGCTTGAAAGGTCAAGTAGTCTGGCAAGTCGTAAAATTTACACTTTTCAAAGATCTCTGCTGGCATGTGCTCCTTAAGCCATAATATCTTAGGCATCTCCATCTCTATGAATTATAATTAGCTTTATTGACATGCAGTGCACTCATTGGGCAATGTCTTACCTAGACTCATGGTCCCACCAACATAGCGCAGTAGGTTGTGACCCGTAGCATTGATTCTATCTGTCTGATCACGAGCTCTATGATCTGCCCCTGTTATGACGAGTCAATTGCTGTTGTGGTTGATAGATGAACAGTATCACTTACAAAGTATGACACTGTGTGTAGTGTCTGTGAAATGTGGACCCTGAACAGACATTGGCTCGTGAGTGTCTCGATTGAGCACAGCTAGTGAACAAGTGGCATCAAAGCCAACACCACGCACTCTATCCTTGGAGATTCCAGATTCCTTCATGACTCGTGTCGTGCAATCACATATAGCTGACCAGATATCTTGTGTTGATTGTTCGTAAATATCAGGACCAGATCGGAAAAGCTTGGTCGGTTTACTAGCGATCGACAATATTTCACCTTTGCCGTCTATGATGCAGGCTCGAGCAGACCCAGTGCCGACATCGACACCGATATAGTAGTCTGCCATTTCACACCCTCTTGATATCTACTGTGATTTGACGAAGCAAAACGCGACAGAGTATTGAATGACTCTGTGCTATACCAAGAGAGTAGAAAGTGTCAAACGTCTTTGGCCGTTGAAACGTGAAACCTGCGTCATCGGCAATTCTCGGATATAATTCATTCCTACCCGCAACCAGCGCTGTTGCAACGTGGCCAAATTTCTGGTTTAAAGATGCACAAAACCTTCTTTCCACTGCCTCCCAAGGATGCCATGTCGACAACGATGGACCAAGATGACTCCCCCTTCTCTGATTCACATGTAAAGCGCGCCTATTCGGAAACGGATCTGGACGCTCCTGACACTCCTTCGCCTGGCGGTCATGTCAAGAGGCCAATGAGGAAGCGTGCAAAGACACAGGAAGAGAAGGAGGCGCGTGCACAAGAACGCATTATGCGTAACAGAGCGGCTGCTCAAGTCTCGAGAGAACGTAAAAGAGAACACATGGCTACACTTGAAGTGGAAAACACAGATTTGAAGGAACAAATCGTCCGTCTGACCGCCGACAACGACCGTCTTACCAATAACGTTGAGACTCTGACCCAGCGTCTCGCCAATCTGGAAAAGACTATGGCTCTTTTCGCTTCCCCTGGCACCTCGAATGATAACATACCAGACCCCCCTATTCAGGGACAGCAACAACAACAACAACAACTCATGATACCAAATTCCCTTCCTCCACCTGGCACTATCCGGCCTCATGATCTGTCACCAGTTCCTCTCGACTCCTCAACAACCGGAAACTTCATCGATTCGCGCAATCCTGCAGTGATTGCTACCGGCCCGCAGCGTCGAATCTCGATGAAGGTTTCTCGGGGGACGTCTACCAGTACTACAACACTCAGACTGATGACTATGATTCTTTCCTCTTGGACAACTATCCTACAAATGATGACCTTACAATACTTTTGGAACCAAATGATCAATTTTTCAATGTTG
Source organism: Taphrina populina JCM 22190 (assembly GCA_000836195.1). Taxonomy (NCBI): domain Eukaryota; kingdom Fungi; phylum Ascomycota; class Taphrinomycetes; order Taphrinales; family Taphrinaceae; genus Taphrina; species Taphrina populina. The sequence goes on along the minus strand of DF820090.1, from coordinate 721,573 downwards.
CAATGCATCCTTATACAGAAGCAATCTTTGCCTAGAGCTCATGACCACTGGCGCTTTTCAGCGACGGGTCTTGTAGCGTGCGCGAAATTACTGGCTGGTAAAGAATTTGCTCCGTATGATCAGATATAGCTAGAGGACTGTACATAGACATATTTCCTTATCTTCACGTGTCAGCGAGAATGTTTTCACATGTGCGCATGTCAATTTGTCAAACCGTCCTCCTTTTGCACCTCGTGACCCTGTCGACAACGACTCTGTGACTTGACGGCACATGTCAAGCAGTAGCGTCTTGTCGCTGCCTTGCAGCACGCCGATCAACTCTTTTTGCAGTCCTTGTACTCCCACGATTGCGCAGTGTCTCATCTAATTTGGAAATCGCGATAGTGCCCTTCTAGAGTGTATGGACAGACCAGAGGTATTCTACTCGAACCTCGCGCCAGGGGAACCTGCTCCTCCAGCCAACGGGGAGCTTTTTGCCGGCCACGAAGTCGCGGCTTTTGAAAGCTTTCTCGATAACCTCGCCACCGAGAACGAGTTTCTCTTTCACCCCCAGGTCCCGGCCTCCCTGAGCTGGAACGGCTTTCACACCACGAAGAACCCAGGCTTTGATGAGTTTAAGCATACGGCTCTGCAGTGGGGATCCGATACACACTTTTCTCCTACGAATGGGTATGTTGCCACGCACAAGTATGTGCCTGTTGGATACGGCCACGTTCACCCACAATCATCGGCTCAGCGAAGCCGCCGATCATCCATGTCCTCGAGAGCGCCTTCCCGCAGAATATCGTCCTACTCTGAGAATATAGGACATGGGCTTTCAGCTCACAGCCATTCATCACACCCATCAGATACGTCCAATGTCCATAATATGGAACTACCAAACATACAATCCTTGTACAAGCAACAAGACAATCCCCCACACAATACGGTTACCTCGGACTATGAGCAGATAGCGCCGCAATATCAGCGCATTGGAGATGCTGTACCAGCAAACCAGGGATTGCGAGACCCAGGTTTTGGACGTTCAACTAGACAAACCACATCTCTTGCTTCACCCACTCAGTCGCATGAATCCCAGAGTCACAGTGGGCACGAAAAGGAAGCATACAAAAGGGTCAAGCTTGAAGACAACTCTGCAAAGCAACCATTAACTGCAGGTAAGATTACCCGGCGCTTTTCGTCTTTGAAGGCATACATCCTTTAGACATCGAAATACTGACGTCTACTTTTAGCACAGAAGCGACAGAATCATATTTCCTCGGAACAGCGGCGTCGAAACCTCATCAAGGAAGGGTTCATGGATTTAAGCAATATTGTGCCGTCCGTGGTTGGCAACGCAAGTAAGAGTACGATATTACATGAAGCCATCGCCTTTATCAACGAAAACGACATGCGCAATAAGGAATTGCAACAGAAAATCGATCAGCTAAGGGTAAAGAAAAGGTAGGTTTCCTGATGCTGCTGTCGTTGCAGCAGCAGTGGCGGATCATAAACGAAAATAGTCAGTTGTACATCATGAGTGAATCTAGGTCTTTGCAAGCGAGAGCATGTTAGGTTCAACATGCGAATGTTATTTAGCAGTGAGCAGATTACTGAATATACTATCTGTGACGTATTAATTCCAAGTGCTGAATCAACGTAAGGCATTCTTGTGTCTGATATAACTTTGGGTTTGTTTGGAACCTTCGTGGACTGCTGATTGGAAGCCCACACTTTTCTTAAACGGGAAGCGACTGGCAGGTCTCGTTCGAGATGTAGTAATCAATTTTGTTGAACACACAGATCGAAGGTTAGACCTCGAAAGCATATCTTCCCGTGTTGCCGCCATGATCTTGAGAACATTTCTATATGCGTGCGTGATGCTGATAGACTTCTGTGTGCACAAAACCATGGGGAAGCAGTAAAACGAAAAACATGACACCGGGGGGACTCGAACCCCCGAACCCTACGGGATTAGAAACCACTTTCAATGGCAAGTTGTTCACTTGAGTCTAACGCGTTTGACCACTTCGCTACAGTGCCTTTGAAAATCTCGTCAAAAACAAAGTATGTATTGGTGAACAATTTTGCCTCGAAAATATGTCAAATCTTGTCGTGGCTTTTAGGCGGGCAATCAGAAATTGTTCGACGATCTGACCACTGCTTTCCTATCGCGTGAACAGTCTCGAGAATGTTAAACATTTAGTACGCAGATACCTTTCCGTATTTGTAGGTGCTCCAGCCGATATGCTATGCGGACGCACGGCACGAGCTACTCGAGCCATGCGGTGTTTAAGAGTCACAAGAATCACCAGATATCAATCGAATGCAACAGCAGCTGTGGTGACTTCGGCAGAGTCGACCTTTCCCGAACGGTTGCAGCCTATACACGATGACCAAGTGCCCAATGCAAAGATTGCAGAAAAATCAGAGACTGCTCCGTCAGCGACGATAAATCCCGAAATTGAATATGCCACACTCATAGAATCTTTGGCAACAGATGCCGCAATGTCAGTTCCTCCTGGAAAATCCGAAGACTCGAGTCGCTTTAAAGCTTTCATTGTGGCTCGTGCTAGCCTGGCGAACGGGTTTCTGGACAAGATGATTCAAAATAATCAACCTCTATCGAGAGACGTGCTCTTTTCTGTCCTTACTCTTTCCGTTGCAGCTGGAAGTGAATACGACGTCCACAGGGTGCTTGCCTTGATACATCAGTACTGGGTGCCCTTTTCAGCTAAATCAATTTGTATGTTGGTTGAGCACTATTGCAATTCTGGAAGCCCCGAGCAAGCTCTTGACTTTGCGAAAAAACGGGTACAGGCTGGAGTCAATGTACCCGTTGATGCATGGATGATTCTGCTGACAAATATGTTCAAAAACGGGGCCATGAAAGAATCACTCGAGCTCATTCAGGAAGTTGTCAATACGAACAGTAGCGGCATAGAGATATTCTCACCAAGCTTGTATTACCAAGCGCTTTGTGCATTCGCAGACAATTACGATAAGAACGGTGTGCAATGGATTTGGACTCAAGTCATCGTTCAAAATTACCTGATTGATATTGATCAAGGCATCTGTACAAAGGTTCTTGCCGTATGCTCTAGATTTGGCCTGCCTGTTCTCGCGACCGATGTCATCAAGTACATGGACCGTGCGGGCATACATTTAAAGGAGTACCATTATGCGGCATTGATAGATAGCTACTGTGTGGCAGGGGATGTCAAGAATGCATTCAACATTTTGGACATTATGAGACAAAGTGGTGTCACGCCGACATCTACGACTGCGGCTGCCATCCTTCAGTTCATGTCGCAAGACATTGAACTCGTTGATCGAGCATTCTTTACACTGCAAGATTTGAAGGAAAGTGGAGCCACCGTGGACATTGCTGCATTCAACGTTATTATGAATGCCTGTGTCGTGCATGGGGACATATCACGAGCAGTTGCAACATTTCAAGACTACACTACGCTTGGCGTGACACCCAACATTGATACACTCAACAGTCTCATTGCAGGATGCGTGGCAGACGGTAGGAAAGACGTCGCATTGTCTATGGTACAGATTTTCAGCGAGAAATTGAGTATCGTTCCGAATGCCGAGACGTATGCCAGCATCATTGTTGTTTGCATGCTGCAAAAGGATTACGAGGACGCCTTCTTGTACCTCGAAGAAATGAAGGAGGAGGGGTTCCAGCCGTCACTGCAAACGTACAGTGTCATTATCAAGCAGTGTTTGGCGATGGGTGATTCTCGTGCTCAAATCGCGCTTGACGAAATGAAGGGATGGGGGTATCGGGACACTCATCTCGAGCAGATCGTGAGGGAGCAAATACGTGGAAAACACGTCTCGTCTCGGTCTAGTGGAGTTTATGACCAGCTGAACACAATTACAGAGTCGGAGCGGTGGTTCTTGCCTGTACGGTAATTATCATGCGACGCTCTTTTGCGAGGAAGATGATTATGTATATATGTCGCAATCACATACATATCTTCCAATACTTCTTCCTTCTCCCTCAAGCTCATAAGTGTGTGACAGAAACACTAGTCTCCTCGTTGAATGGACTTTCTAAACACGAGATGAGTCTGTGGTTTTCGCAAAGAAGGTGCTTGCTAGAAGCGACGTACGTGAATTGCTCTCGTGCAAGCTTGGCTGCATTGTCTTGCGACAAGCTCATCTTTCTTAGTTTAGATGCATCGGGTTGTCCTCGCTCTTGTGGTTCAGTGGGACCATCAGGTTTCACAGTCTTTTGCGTGTCGTCTTCCATGGTTGTCTAGAATGCTTTTCCTCTGAGAAACACAAGGTGGAATTGGAGACTATGCGATTGAGCAGTAGGGATGAAAAGTGCAAGGATGCGAGACGCAAAGGTGGGGATTGTTTAGAGAATGGATGCGGGGTCCTACAGCCACGAAGCACGAGCGAGCCACTTTGTTGCAGAGTTCCGCTCCGACGCAGAACATGCTATTCTATGCACTTCAAGATGCCTACTGTTGAATGTGTGCCGTAGATTATCGATTAGATGGGCATACTAGATAGACCTGATGACTACCAAAGCAGATATCTTCCGCTTGGCTCTCTACTGCACATTCTCCAAGTTAAGTACAAGAAATTGTCCCGCTACCAGACTGAAAGTGTGCTGCCCTTCTCTCTTATACTGCAGTGAGCGTCGTCCAGACAAAGATATGAAACACGATTACACGCGAATATCAGTCGCAAGCGTATGGTCATTCTTGCATGGTCTGTAAGTATACACCAAGCAATCACAACAACTAAAAAAAGGTTACTATAAAGCCACTCAGAAAGAACTACTGTAAGAAAGATACCAGTGCAGATTCCGGTGATGCTTTATCTGTACATCGCTGTGGACGTGATCAGAAATGTGGAATACACTAAATCGATATTTTGACAACTAGGGCAGCGTAAACTTCTCCTGTGTCCTCAAGCAGATAAGATGTGCCGTTCAAATAGAGCAGAGGTGGTGGCCCTTTTCCGAGACCCAAATAGCGGTTCTCGCTCGACGACGACCATAACGAACCACTCACAACGCCAATCTTCCGTGCCGTACACGTATTTTGCAAAGTCCCGGCAGTCTGACTTCCAGCAGCAGACGCTGCCGAAACGTTCTGCGTTGGCACAACGGTGGCGGGTATCACGATTTTTTGTAATGATTCGAAGCTACTTGACGAACTGCGAATATGCGTCTTTCGGTTTCTGTCTTCACTTGCCGGTAGAAGCCTTTCATTCGAGATGATCCGGCAGCTTAAGCTTGGTCTCGTGTCTCTTTTGAACCAATAGAAGCACATGGTATTTGTGGTAAACTTTGAAGTTGATCACGAAAAGCTTCTTAGTTTGGAGAAGGATACGAAAGCGTTCTTCTGACATCCCATCCTGAGTCCAACGCCTGGGATGACTCGTGCTGTAGCTGAGTAATGGTCGCAAATGACTCAAGTTGGCATGACTCATTTCCCATGACTCACTAATCGGTGACTCTTGCTCGGGCGGAAAATGGATCGCTGTCTTCGATCATTCTCCTGCTCCTGTAACCTGATGGAAAGCATTCACAACTAAACACTGCATTCTAGTTACCATTGGGAATCAAATCATGCAGAAAAATCTGTGTAAAATGGTGATAAAATGACACATGCAACAGGTGATATGTTGACTGAGGTGTATGCCCTCACTTGACGTTCTGCTAATTCTAAACTGAGTTCGCGTTGCTTGCACGGTTTGCGTTGAAGCTCGCAAAAGGAGTGTGACACTCTTTCTTGTGCACCGCTCTCATGACAACTGCAATCTTTTTCAGACTGTCACGACTTGAATACTCTGCCTGAACCATGAGAGACCTTGCGATATAGGCTCGAAAGGCTCGCAGGAAAAGTCTCAAGTGCATAGTTATGAAGCCAGATCAGTAACGCCACCCGCCCGCATGATCAGATCAGTATTTTTGCCAGGGACAAATCACGAGTAAATATCCATGTGTATACAGGACTGGATGTCCGTTGTCCGACAAGCCGTCCTAACCCTAAGCAAACAAACAAACGTCACAGCAAGATGCTCACAATGATTCGATCAGTCTCACAAAATCAAGTCAGTCATGCTGACTGCTGATCATACATTGCATTTTAGGATACTGAGACAGAGAGCAGCACGGCAGTCTAAAATATCAAGCTGATCACAACTGCTCGTAGTCTCACATGTAACCTCATATTCGCGATATAGAAAACTTCACTTACTCGACTTTTGAAGCGCCTGACATATATTGTGCACAAGACTGACATTCACTCGATATATACTTGAAATATCCTTGACATCACTCCAACCTGTTTCCTCTCCATCTACTTGCGTTCTGCCACTTCAGACCATCGAATCTCTCCTCTAGTCCTCTAGGTCGAGATCTCGCCTTCTATTGTTTCCGAAGGACTCGAGTGCAGAGAGCGAAAGTCAGAGCCAACCATCACCTATCCTTATGCAGGTCGAACATTTCCAAGAACGTGTACTGTAGAGTTATAACAGCATGACCCGTTTTGAGTCCTTGCAGTACTGCGCGAATGTCTCTCGTTCTGCGCAGGCCCTGGTCCATCTCTTAGATGGTGCGAACGTTGGTCCGGAAATGTATCGTCTGCGCTTTCTGAGGATTGGCTTTCCTCTGGAATTCAAGGGGACAGCCAATCTGGTGTCCTTTACAGCCTCAGCAGCGACCACTAGCTCACGAGGTACCGGCCTGATTTCACCATCGAGTTTATACTCGATTTTCTGTGGCATGTCCGCTTCACATGATGAAGCGTCAGATCGAAAGCAGCTACAGCACCACATTGCGAGTTGTGAAAAGTGGTTGGTTGATTTTCAAGAATAAAATTTTTCTGATGCCTTTTTATGCAAAAATCTGGCATGACACATAGATGAGTAAAGCTTGCAGGTGACTTGTTCACATGTGCTTGTGTTGATCCGGGTACGCCAAATCTCATCGTGATCACCTCGGTCGCTTAATATTACCGAAGCCCCCGTATCAGAATATCATTGTCAACAAGTCTCGAAGCTAATGAACTAGCCAGGCACCAAATCTCGAAGACTTGAATGAGTCATTGCCGCGCTGAGAACGAAGAAAGAAATGGATAAGATAGCTTCGAATGAAGCGCTTGATGAGGACTTTGATGCCTTAATCCGGTCCTTCAATAGTCAGGCTGTTACGATAGAGACACAGACACCCACAAGGTTCGTTTCGACGCTGATGCATCAGCTGAACAGGCTGAGAGGGTCATATTGCGAAGGAGATGCGATTCTGGCTTAGTGCTCAAGTCTCAAAACCTGCGACTTCACAACAGCTATTGTTCAATTGCTGAAGAACTCTTTATAGGCGCTTTGCAGCCTCTATCGTCTTCAGCTTTACGTTCGGCCTGACCAGTGGCTGATGAGAGCATGTTGCAAAGTCAGGTATGTTTCACTAATGACACCAACCACGCTTAATTCCACTTGATCGAGGTTGCGACACGGTAGTAGCCACTGCTCAACATATGGAAGCACCAAGTTTGCTAATGAACTTGTTCCAGTCTGTTTCGCTCGGTCGTCGGTAGAATGTACATTTGCTTGCAGCTAAGGAGTACCCAGGAGGCCCTGAGGTGGAGAGTGATACGGGCTCCACAAAATCAGAATCATCACCTTGTTTCGCGAATTCAGCATACGGGAGATGCACTAGCTACTGATCTCCATGGCCTCTTTGCTTGCACGTCTCATTTCGTACCCGAGGAAACGTTATGTGGAAGACGGCCATAATCTAGACATTGCGTTCATAACGAGTCAAATATGGGTCATGTCATTGCCTTCCATCACATGGCCGGAACGTCTCTACCGGAACGACCTGCACCGCGTCAAAACGCTTCTTGACTCCAAAGCAGCGAAACAGTACAGGATCTTCGATTTTAGGGCAGAGGGTGCAGGGTACGCTGATTCTGACTTTGATGACCGCGTCAGTCATTTCCCATTCGTTGACCACGAGCCTCCGCCATTCGCCCTCTTGCCCGAAATCACACAAGCAATGCATGCACATCTCGCTTCTTCGCCAGATGCTGTGGCCGTAGTACATTGTAAAGCCGGGAAAGGACGTAGTGGGCTCGGCACATGCGCATATCTCGTTTCCCAAGGCTGGCGAGAACAAGACGCCCGCGCAACATTCACAGAGGCACGAATGAAGCCCGGGTTCGGTGAAGGACTAAGTATTCCTTCCCAACAGCGGTACTTGCGCTATTACGATCATTGGTGTCGCGTCAATGACAACAACAACAAAGGTGAGACAAAGGCAGGAAAGGAAGCAAGGCAGTATCGTTCGCAGAAAATTAAAATTACAAAAGTGCAAGTTGAAGGACTCAAGAGTGGCTGTCACTTATCTGTCAGACAATTTAAAGATAATGGACAGACAATTCAAGAGGTGCATCATTTTCAGGCGCCTCATGATCAAATAACGGTGCAAGGAGACGTGACTGTCTTCACGCCCGACGATTTGCATGTAGACGAAGATGTTTGTATATATCTGTCGAAAGGTAAGGCATATGCACATTTTTGGTTCAATTCTGTTCTAGAGTCCCTGTTAGACCCCGGTAAACAGGTCTTTGAAATTGCATGGGAGCAAGTGGACGGCTGGAAAGGTACACGGTGGAGAGGAATGAAAGCATATAATTCAATTACTGTAGAGTGGACCGTCTCAAACCAGTGATGGCTTTTAGACTGTTCTTCAGTCCGAGGGCGTGCATGTATATATGTAAACATATAGCTTACTAATTCTTGCTTCTATACTCCCGTCGCATGTTCCATCGAGTCAGGAAACCAGTAAACATCGTGGCCAAGAACAGCACGAGGTAAATGCCCACGAAGTACAGTCCAATCTTGTTTACCGAATGGTCAGCTCCGCCCAGTATTCTGCCTGGTAGCACAAATGTATTTACGGGTCTGGATCGTCCTCGTACACCCGTCAAAAAAGATCGAGTGCTGAGATTCAGCTCAATGGTTGAGTTGAACAAGCCCGGCGCAGTTGTGGCGAGAAAAATCCTTGGCAATAAAGCACCAAGTACTCCTGAAGCATCTGGATTCGAATTGGCCAAATCAATATTGATTTTTCCAAGGAATTGTATCGTTTGTACCTGTGTCCCGGCCAGCTGGATCGAAACTGTTGTTTGTGCACCCGCGATACCTGTCGTTATCTGAAAAGACCGGGGATCGAGTTGTTGAGAAACGATATTGCTGGGTAGAGCAGACACGGCTTGGCGCACAGTCAATCGACGTTCTCCTGGGAGAATCGCAGGAGCGATCGTGCTCTGGCCAAGTCGAGCACTGGAGGTGATTGGCTTCAGTCCAGCTTGTGGCTCAGCTACGGCAGCAACGCTTCCTGGACGAACTGTGCTGACAGGATTTGCTGTATTCACCTGCGGAGCACGTTTGACATTCAGTGTTGTGCTTAAATTGGTGGATTCCGTAAAGGTTACTATCTGCGCAAGTTTGCCAAATTCCAAGTTTGTTGTAATCAATGTACCAGAACGTAAGCTCGACTGACCAGCAGTATAGAGTCTCAGATCTCCCGCAAAAAGCCCCGTTGAGTTTTGTATCGCTGCCACATTATAGCATGCCATAAGACCGCTTGGATTGGCCGTCTTTTGTGGCGACAGAGAAGCCACGGTACAGACACTCTGGACTTGCGCATTCCAAGTAGCATTGAAAAGAGGTGAGAGATTTAATTCAAAGAACGCTGCCACTTCTTGAACACTTTGAGCTGTTACGCTTGAATGCATTGAAGCCAGCAATGACAGACATATATAGCGATAGCACTTGCTCGTCTGCATAGCCACTTATGCAAGCTTGGCGCTGGGTCGTGGCTACCACGGTTGTGAGGCAGGAGCGTTACTTTCGAGTCCTGCTCTGATGCTGAACGGTTGAGTCCTGTTGAATCTGTTGTGGCTATAGCGTCAGTGCCTGTCTATGAGATTCATAGTCAGAAAAGTGCTAAAGGTATCAAAGATACCTGGCTCTTTCATCTGAAACTAGAAATGCCGGATATCTGCAACGGTTATCCCAACTGTTTAGAGACATTGCGCGTCTTGGCGAATACTGCACCGTTGAAGTCAAAGGTTGATTCAGTAAGTGTTATATTATTGCTATTGTGGACGAGGGCGAAGGACAAAGAAAATGGTCAAGGATGTGGGGATCAACCCGCTACAATGAAACAAAGGGAGTCTGCCGACACCGAAACCTCGAATATGGACAATCTTGGTAAGACTTTCGTCACTCATAGACAACGAGAGCAGAGATGTTATGGAAGGACCCAAAATCATGTCTATTGTGTGATGGTTTGATGACTTGTAATTTGTGCGTACGTAGAAAACGCTATGGCTATTTCCTCTTTGTAGAGGTTGAGTTCTTTGGCAATTCCTTTGTAAACGGAAGAAACTCCTTGCCTCCCATGTAAGGCCTCAGCACCTCAGGCACGATGACGCCGTCCGGTGTTTGGTAATTTTCAAGTATGCAGCATAACGCTCTCTCAGTAGCGCATAAAGTAGAGTTAAGGCAGTGGACATACTTCTTCTCACGCTCTCCCATCTTCTTTGCTCCGTAGCGAATTTCGAGACGTCTGGATTGGTAATCCGTACAGTTAGAGCAGGACACAAGTTCTTTGTATTCACCTTGGAATGGGAACCAAGCTTCCAGGTCGTATTTCTTGGCTGCAGTGTTGTTCAGAGCACCGGAGACGATCGAAACAATTCGGTATGGTAGTTTCAGTGACTGGTAGAACTCCTCGCTTGCACCAATCATTTGATCAAACATACCCCAACTGTCTTCAGGAGCAGTAAGCACAAATTGCTCGATTTTCTCAAACTCGTGAACTCGGAATATACCCCAAGCATCCTTCCCATGCGAGCCTGCTTCTCGTCTATAGCATGTGGAAAACCCAGCATACTTAATAGGCAATTCTGCGGCATTATCGAACCACTCGTCAGAGTGATAGGCCGATATCGGTTGCTCAGAAGTGGCTATGAGATACTTTTCGTCCTGACCGTCAATAACTTTGTATAGTTCTTCATCAAATTGCTCCAATTGGGCCGTCTTGGCCATGACATCCTTGTTCATCAAGTGTGGCGTTTGCAGGACGACATAATCGCGGCTAGAGAGAAAGCTGAGACCGTAATTGATGAGAGCCTGATTGAGAAATACTCCCCATTGTCTCAAAAAGTAGCCTCTGTGCCCAACCACTTTGACTCCACGTTCCGGGTCATAACCATAGATTCGTGTGAGCACTTCGTGATGAGAAAGAACATCCTTCTTCTCAACCGAGATATCGATCTTCTTCTCAATCTCTTCTTCATCCTTTTTGACAACTACCGAGATAGAACCCTCAGGAGCCCAGGTTTTCACGAGCTCATTGTTCTTTTCATCTGTCGAGACCGGCACACTTTTGTGCACGATATTGCCTATAGTAATAGCTTTTCGTTTCATGGCAATCTCCTTAGCAGCTTCACTGGTGGTTAAAGTCGCCTTCACCTTCTCTAAGTCGGCTTTCTGCTGCAGAAGGTCTTTTGCATCTTCCTTGGCTTTCATCTTTTTGCCGATTTCTTTCTGTACCGCGTTAAGCTGCTTATTCGTATTATCAAGCTCAAATCGTGTAGCGGTCCAATCTTTATACATGGCTTTCGGCATGAGTATAGCTCGGAATATTGTTCGCTCGGCTCACCTATAACTTCGTCCACAGCTTCTACAGGGGCTCCTCGGCGCCTCTGTGATTCGCGAATGAGCTCTGGCTCTAAACGCAATCAGATATGAACACGCGAAACGATTTTAGTAAGGTGTCTGACCACCGCCTTTGTCCTCGATGAATGAGATGAGGTCCAACATATCTGGCCTATGTGCAAATCGCTACAGTGGCTTGCCGGCTCGATCTGTATAAGGAGAAGCACTGATCTCGTCTAGGTGCACCAGGTTTATTCATAACTTCGAAATTGGTAAATTCCTTGGAGGAGCTCTTGAAGCGCATCTCTGCAGAGAGACAGCCGATACTTTTTGAGACTCGGCATCTGCGCTTCACTGGATTAAGTACAATATGGCTGGCGGACACGGGTACACTCCTGCCGGTGACTTCCATTTTCATCGTGAGTCAGAAGAAACTGGATATCTGCTCAATGAAGCTGATCTGTCATCTAGCCGCATCAAGATTTCACCGATATTCTGCGACTCTGCTAGGAGCGTCAATGTGGTTCTGGATGCTTTACAGGGCAAAGCAAGACGGACCCGTGCTTTTGGGACTCAGGTATGGTCGTACAGAAGTAGGGAAAATGCGAAAGACTTACGTTCGATAGACATCCATGGGAAGGTCATGGACACAATGCTTCACACGATGAGAAGCATGAGCACTAAACGATGCTAATATCTGTATTGGAGTTTCAAGAGATATGATGTGTATATAAGATGATCTTGCCTCGGGCGCTCGTTGATCAGGCTTGACCTGTTCTTTCGTGCTGTGGTCCATACAACTATGCACCGCAGTACCAAATTAGACACTGTCAAGGAGCCTTTAAATACTACGTTTATTTCATAAGAGAGACAAATGCATGCTTTTTGTCTGTAGCTTTCACAACCTCTGGATCACTGACCTGGCGACTCGGAAAATTCACATTTGACCAGACTCAATTGGTAAGCTGATCAAATAAACTATGCACGCTCTTCAAGCACACACCGCACTGAATTGCCTCAAATTCAACCAGGTTCATTCCGTGATTCAAATTGTGTAGCAGAGAATGAGTGATTTTTATCTCGAGTCCTCGTGGTCACTTGCAGTCGATCAGTTTGTAACAGAAGCGGCGTTCAGCCTCAGACGTCGCCAGGCCCCATAAAACTTTCTTGATTGTCGTTCCACTGCAGCTGACAGCTTGCAATTGTGTACTTCAAGTGAGCTTTTGCTAGAAGCGTTGTAAGTCTATTCGTCAGTCAGACTTTTGGCGCAGTCATCATGTCGAGGCGCATGTCGAAAGTCTTTAGATCTGCAAACAAAGACTTTGGCGATCTCAGCGCCGGCTTTGACAGGCGCTCATTATCTAGTGACCATATCCTAGCGACATATGGAATCAGCGGCGAGGTCTTGACTGCTGCTTACGACCAAGTGCAATCTCTTCTGGCGATCGCAACATCTAAGGGTATATTCGTGCTTGGTCAGCATGGTGTTGAGGTGTTCTACAAGATAAAGGCTGGTCATCAAGTCGCACATCTGCACTTACACACATCGCATCTCGTTGCAGTAGATGCGAAGAACACTTTGTATACCTGGTCGATTGAAGACAAGGGCACAGATCCTGTAGCTACACAATCCTTGCGCGGTGTAGTCACGACCACATATGTAGAACCATCTGTGTCCTGGCTCTTCATCGGTCTAAATGACGGTACTGTCATTGTCTGGGATATTGAGGGAGAGCAGATGAACAACAGCTTCAAAATCAAAAATCAATATTATGATAGGCAGGAAGATTGGCGGATCATGGGTGAGAGTTATGCGGTTCCACGATATCACATTTCTCCTGTGGTACAGCTCTGTATTCACCCAGCAGATTTGGGAATGATGCTAATCACTTATCCTGACGGTGCATGCTTATACTCACTCAAGCAGAATAAAGCCGAAACTTTTTACGAATGCATTCTGCCTGCTGATGGCCGTTTGGGTGAGCGTAAGCCTTCGGTTACTTGCTCAGCATTCTCTCCTGATGGACAACATGTCTTGATTGGGTGTGTTGAGGGCACCTTCGCGTTCTTTGCGGTCAAAGATGGTGAAGTTGCTTTACAGGTCAGAAATCTGGAACTAAGCGACATAAATCTACCCAGAAGAGGTGTCGGCATGCAAGAAACAGTGAAATACGATCCTATCATCCAGATGCATTGGTGCTGTCGGATAGATCCCAACGATACGTCTCTCTTGATCGCAGGAGGCCTGTCTAATGGAATCAAGGGAATTTCTGTACTTGACTATGGCAAGATTCCGACAAGGACGCAAGATATTTCAGATTTCTTTGGCACTCCACAAAGGCACAAGATCTTACCGATCTCCAGGGATCAGATTACCACGATATTACCGATCGGCACTGCTTCACCGTATTATTTCAATCATGATCCTCAATGCTTAGTGATCATCAACGTCGCAGGAGAGATTTCTTTCATGCATCTGCCTGATGGTCAGAATATGCCGTCTTCATCGTTGCCGTCTAGTCTATCAATAAGATCACCGCAGACTACCACTTTTGTGACAGCCAAACTCCCTCATGTCGTCGTCGCATCTCTGGTTAGTCATGCACGAAAGTACAGCAGCAATTCGACACTACTTCTTGGTGGTTCATATAAGACTCCCCGCACGCAGCGTGACTATCCAGGTCATGTACTTTGTACGGTTCATGATGACGCCTCGCTCAAGATCTTCGATATTTCGTCTGGGCAAATCAACGGACCTGCTCTCGCTGAGATAAATCTTTCTTTGACCATGCCAAACACGTACGACCAGAAATCTGAATCAGTTTTGTAAGCGCACATACTAATGCCAAGCAGTTTCGTACAGAGCATTGCATTTTCCAATTCGACTGGTGAATTCGCTGTGGCCTCCGAGTCGGGTCTTGTAGTGATTCACAAATTTGCTACGGAAAACATTAGTGATGGTGACCTAAGTCAAGTTTTTGTGGATCTTTCGGTCGTAGAACCAATGCCTACATTAATTCCCGAGGCTAAAAACATGCTTCACAAGTTCGGACGCGCGCACAACAGTGCTACCGCTGCCAATCCAGTCTGTGTTATTTCAGCTCGAAATGGCGAGGTCACCGGAATGTGCGTGTCTGATGTAGGATTGATTGCCATAGGCTACGAATCCGGGTTCTTTATCTTCATTGATATGAGGGGACCTGCCATCTTCTTTGCTGGCACATGTGACAAATTAGAAAGCAAAAGAAGAGAGGGAATCTTTAAAAAGACGACAACTCCAAGATTGTCTCAAAGTGCTTTAGAATATGTTACGACTGCCTCCTTTTTTACAATGACCGTAGAAGGCCGCATGTCACTTGTTGCAGTAGTCGGCACAAGCTTAGGTCGCACAGCATCTTTCGAATTGATCAAGGAATCGAATGGTGCATATACAGCACTTTTATACAAGGTCGAGACAATCTCACCTGCTAGCCCCGTCAAACAAGTCCTGGGTTGTAATCAATTCGCCGAAAACATTGCTGCTAGCGGGTTCCACCTGTCAACCATCAACACAGATGCGGAAATACTCGATTGTGTGATCGTGATTACGGAGACGGAGATTGTGAGTTCTATTGGATTAGATGGTAAAACTTCTAGAACCACGTACAGAGGGGCGGGGGTTGCTAGTATTGCCAGATTAGTCACAATTCCGGACACGGATGTGGTTGTTTTAACTGTTTGTTTGGGTTGTGAAGTGGTAGAAATCTTCTCAGTTCCTAATCTTCAACCTCTGGGCTCAACGATGTTGTATCATCAAGACGATAATATCAGCACACCGTATCTCATGGATACTGGTGATGTGATCAGAAGAAATGACAAGTATTCTTTCACTTTGATCAATATCTTTTCCGCAGGTGTCAAGGTGTCCGATCTTCCTGCACCGGATCTGTTCGACACGCTGAAGCAACCATTGATTCCAAGGCCAACCATCTCAAATTGGGCCTGGGTAACTGGCACTCAGTACATAAAACCTACTGACCTGGATCTGATTATCTCTGGAGGTGTGAGACCTCTATCGAATCGCGCCTTGGAAAGACTGCTTGCGAGTGAAAAACAGCAGGCTCTTCTCGAGCGACAGGCTGCCTCTCGTGACAAGGCCGCAAATCGCGCCATACTGCAGACTGCCAGAAATGTAGGAGGAGCTGATCGGAGCAGTGGACAAAATGTTTTCGGCAATATGCATCAAGGTGGTCAAGAACGAGGAGAACGTGTCAGTCAAGTCAACGACATCTTTGAGAACATCTCCAAGGCATCTGGTGAGTGGCTATCTGAAGTCGACAAACTCACTTCAAATGCCAAGAAAAGTGCTGGTAAAGCGGCGCTTAGAAGTTTCTTGGGATTCTAGACCTTGCACGTGACACAAGATGTTTTGACGTTCGCGTTTTTTCGTCTGATTCGCGACAAAGACGCGCTCCAACAGCTCCAAGCAGCCACTCATGCAGGTCACGACGTCCAAGTACTGCGCGTGCGATGCTGCACGACCTGCTGAACTCATGCACAGCTTGAAAGAAGATCGTTCTCAGCCTGGAATTTACATTGCTGTCTCTTCTGCATCACTCTTACTCTTTGGTACGTGGTCAACTTTGCCACAGACAAAAGGTTTATCACTACCGAGCTCTGTGCACGTACGAATTTGTAATAAAGCATGTTGGAGAGGTCACAAAAGAGGAGATATGAGAATGAAGCATTACAGCTCTTGAGTCCTCATCCATCTTCAAGCACTCAATACTTGCTTTCCTCGCCGTCTCGAGCATATACGAAAACATGGCCCAGTGTCCAATATGCTCGACCAGATATTCAAGGAAATTGGTATTCTATTGGCAGGACCTCGAGATTGAACGATCTCACATTACCATCTTACAACAGGCTGATTTCGCGAGTACATGTTCGAGTCCGATACCTCCACGAACATGGTGCATTCGAAATAGATTGCATCGGATTTAACGGCATCTACATCCAAGTCGCGCGCGAAAAGCGACAGTATCTGAAAAACTCCACTACCGTCACATTTCGTGCGCCCGTCCATGGTGGAATTGCTCTTGACGTGGTAGGCAGTCGAGTTGAAGTTCTATTGCCCGAGATCAGTGCAGAGCAAGATGGAAGAGTGTTGGCTCCCTCTTCGCCTGTAGCGTGTTTGTCAGAAGCAGCAAGTCGTCAACGCTCAAATTCGAGATCTCCGGAAGCGACACGCTATCCTATGCCGGAGAACTTCCGAGCACTTTCTCCTCTGCCGCCTTCGACGGGTATGGTCACACCTAGCGTCACTCCGAGTGCTAAGAGGATAAGAACTAACCACGCCCTTGAGATATCTCCAGTGTTGGAGCGTTCAAATTTTGGGGATGCTGCCAAGCTCTCTGAAGTCTTACGACCTCGCTTACTCAATTTTCAAGAATCCAATCTGCCAAACGAAACGGGTGTGAAAACTGCTTCTACATCCAATGGTAAAGAGAACGTACCCCCTCAAGATCTAATTCTGCTCAATTTGCGCGAGTCGCTGGCGCCTATACCTTCAGTCAGCCCGATCAAGCACGTCAGCAACACCGATGAAGAACTTGCCACTAGTATTGGACACTGTGAATCTGTCTCCGAAAAGAGCCCTTCCGCCAATGCCGGCCTGATGGCATGTCCACTGGATAGTGGTACTCTTGATACTTCCGCCGCGAGCGAGACAACAAAGCAATTGCGTGTCCAGCAGCCATCGATTCAATTGCTCTCATCACAGAGGGTCGAGAGCGCAAGCGTAGAGCAGCTCAAGTGCGATGTAGACACAAAGGAAGGAGAGTTCGAAAATTGTGCCGATGAAGTGATGGATCCTGAGCAATTAGATCCTGAATTCGTCGAGTTGCTCTTGAATGTACTGGCTAGTTCGACCACGAGTTCGGCACCGGCGGCTCTCTTGATTCCCTTTTTCCCGCCTGAAACCGACCTTAGAACTATCGAAGCTATCTTGCGTACACAAGAATGTATTGTAGAGCACTCGCCGAAGCACAAGTCAAACAAGAAAGAGCTCACCACGTGGTCATACGAGCCAAGTCTTGATGAGGACTCGGACCGAGTAAGGAGACTCACATTTTTGGCGAAGCCTCCACGAAGCCTGCGTCCGAGAACTTATCAACAATTGCACACCTATGAGTATGAACATGCCAAGTATGTGATGGACTGTGAAGCAGCGGGTATCAAACCTGTGAGATTTGACGGTACGCGATACAGGAAAACACGAAACGCTGATTGCTAGTTGTGTGTTCCGAAAAGAGAAAAGGTGTCGTGCGCTTATGGAAGGGGGCGAAGGGTCTGTGCTCGACAGAGGTCTGTAAACATACCTGAAACAATTCATTAGAGTGGTATCGCATGCACTTTGCAAACTGGGACGAAACATGCTGTAACATATTTGTGAGACCTTTGCTGATTCGATTTTCACGCATCCGTTATTATTATTATTACTACTACTACTACTACCACTGGTACAATGTCTCGTCTCTCCAGGTTGATTATTCTTGCCTTGCAATTTTTGAGATTGTGAAGGAATTATGCAGCTGCGTACTGCGATATTGTATCTATGTATCGGACTCACGATTGCGCAACCTCTGCGTGACACGAGGACGACTCGAATCAATGTCGAAACAATCGACACTAAGCACGTCTCCGTCTCCATCAACATTCAAGACACTCATTTCGAGCACGGCCGAGCGCGCAAGCAAGTTGTGTTGAACACTGCACTGCAGTATAAAGTTGCGTATCCCGAGCAGGGCGCATCCGACAAAATGACAACGACTGCGAATGTCGAGACGGCAAACGGCCCGACTCGCGTTCTTTTTGTGCCTACTAAAACGGACCGCTCTGGTGCCGCGCACAAAACACTCATTACGTCTTCCTCGAACGACAGAGTTTCAGCGCTAATCAACGTCGCACTGCATGCGACTCGTCACGACGGATTGGATGTGGTTGTGACGACGCGTCTGTTTGAAGATCGTCCGGAAGGTATGTTGGTGCAGCACATGACACAAGTTGTCCCGTTGCATTGCGCGTGTCGAGGGATCGTCTGTCTCGCCCTGCGTCACTTCGCGTCCCTCGTGCGCGATGAGCACGGTTTACGACGACCGTGGCACGGGAAAAGTAAAAAGTTCTGGCGCAGTATCGGTAAAGGCAATAGGAAGCTCAAGATGAGCCGCTTGTTGTCTGGTATAACGGATCTAGTTCGTCTCGGACTAGCTCTCTTGTTTTGCATCATGCTTGCTCGAGTTTTGGTGCATATTGTTGAATCTGCAGTGGCCGTGGGTCTGCAGATTTTGGGCATCCGTTCTCGGAATACGGATCGAGACCAAGAATACCTCTTTGATGAAAAGTGCATCGAGGAATTCAATAACAACCTAGATGAAGACGAGTCAGCTCATGAGGAGATCGTTGTTTGAAGTGGCGTAGAGGCACCTACATGAGCAGTCGAACGGGCAGTCGTCTGTATTGCCCGCATTAGGATCTATTCGTAATTCTTCATCATCATAGACTTTAAAACCTTCTTCGGTCGTTTTCCCTGATGGCGTGTTAATTCATATACAGCAGAGCCGCAGTTTGTTAAAAACCCTTACTCTTCTTGGATCCTTTCAAGTCTGTGTACAAGGCGTCACTTGAGAATGACGGCTCAACTGTGGATTTCGATTTGCTTTCTTGTTGGACGACAGTCACTTTGCTTGTTTTCTTCTTAGTGCTGGATTTAGACTTTTCGGGCGTCTCTTTGACGACTGGAGCAGTCTTCTGCTTCTTGGCCGCAAATATATCATCGATATCGTTCTTTGCCATGCTCTACACTAGCGCGACAAGAGCAGGAAAAAAGAAGAAGTACATCGATTAATGCCAAAAGTCATTCACGAGAAATCTGGCGGAGATTCCGGCGGCAAATGAATCAACTTTGGTTGTTTCAGCGCCAACAAAAATGCGCAACAACTTGCGTGCGTTGCCGTGGAAACGCTGAAACAAGTGATGCACCTCGTCACCGCCGTCCTCCCGGTCGTCACAGGAAAGCAGAGAGAATGAGAGCGTTGCTTCAAAGACTGCTCTCAGCAAGGCTTGAATCTCGCCCATCTTGCTCGAGAGAAAGGCACAGTGACAAATCTGTTCAAGCATAAGTGTATGTGCGTCCCTCAGCCTTTCAATGGTGATGCCAGGCACTTCTAGCACTTTCATAAAAGTCTTGCTGCGCGAGACAACAACAGTCTCAAAGATGTGAGCAGTGAAGGATCTGATGAAATGTGTTGCTTCTATGCGAAAACGTTCCGAAACAGGTGCAGTACGACGCATCATCCTGTGCAACCTCGCTTCGAGTGCCATTTTTTGCGTGACGTGAACAAGTCGCAAGAGTATAAGGAGAAATTGATTTATGCGAGAATATAGGAGCATTGATTTGTTGGTCATGATGAGATGAATTGGCTTTGGTGGATGGAAGCTGAATTGAAGGAAGGAGAAGCCGTCCAGGGAATCCTGTATGCATTGTGTCTCCTCTTCAGGCTCCATCGACAATCGAAAGCCCAAACGTCCGAGAAATTCCTTGTCTGCCATTCCGTGAGCTCCAGCAATTGTATACTTGTCTGCTATGGATTCTGAAAGAATAGCTCTTGTTGCCACCGAGATCTTGGCTGGATGTGGAGGCCACGATGTCTTGTACTTCTTGTCATCAGACAGACGGAACAGAGTCTCACACAATCGTGAAGTATAATTGCCATTCTGAAGGAGAAAGACTTGATGAGCCAATTCGAGATGTTCTTTAAGTTTCATGTCATGCAGAAGCACGCGCAATACCTCGTCATGGATGAGCACACTTTGCATCTTGATGGGTGTCGTCAGACATATATCGATGACTTGCTCGAGATCGAACGAGGAGGACTCGGTATCATACAGCGACAACGCATTCTCGAGGCCCAGACTCTTTTCATATGTTTTAGAAGTGGAGGATGCCACTAATTGATACCATTTGTGCAAGTCTTGACTGATCTCCTCTTTATTTCGGGTATCTTGCCAATGAGGAGTCTGCAACATACGTTCCTCGTCATTGATAACAGCATCCAACATCGTTTCAGTCGCATCGCTCCAGCAACGTACACGATCTTGCAGGTCATCCAACTCTTTTGTCAAGAGAGTCAATCGAAGCCCTATATTCTGCATTCTTTGCAACCGCTGCAAGAACTGTGCATCGCCATGCTGCTGCAGGAAAAGCACACCCTTTTCTAAATCCAGAATATGCTGTTGACAGCTTTCACTAATGAGAATTGGTCGCGACTGCTGCACGTAGGACAAGTCTACATAATTGTGACTTGCCGGGGCTTCGATCACGAGACAACCCGACGACACGGGTATAGTAGAGGCAAGTCCGATCCTGGCAGATACTTCCTGTAGCACGGGGACACTGAGATGCTGTAACAATACCCTCACAAATCCATCATGAAAAGAGAAAATGCCAGTCTGTCGAGAAACTTCCTTCATTGTGCTGTTCAGTAAATGTACTGCCGACACGGACTGAGGTGTCCATTCTTCTCCATGCTCCGGCCGCAACTTGACAAGGTTCACGAGCCAACTTGCAGATCGCGCCACGCTATTCATTGCACGATACAAGGCAGTAAAGGACGCCATGCCTGGCCTGCCTATTTCAGACATTGGCAGTTTATCAGAGCAGTATTCGAGAAAATTTCGAAGCATAATTGCGAAAGCAATCATTGTAGAATTGAAGTCACTGATGGAGGAGAATACCTCGTTGCTGAAAGTCTCAAGGAGTCGTAGATTTGTGCCGTGAGAGATGCAGACGTCTGCCATGGCTTGCTTGGTGAAGTGAGATATGCCTTCAATGTCGATGGTTATCGCACGAATCTGCATGGTTCTTTCTGTAGCGTTCCAGCAGAAGAGCGAGGATTCGCGGCCACGTAGAAGCGCTTGAAAACAACGAAACGCCTCTACTTGAGACAGATTGATCGAGGTCTCGTTGTCTTGTTGTAGCGAGACATCATTACCACTAGTGGGAGGGTGCTCTACCTCTCGCGCGCTGAGAGTGGATGGCAGTGGTAGGAGACACAAATCGGGCAGCTTGAATGTTGTGGTTGCGCACCATGTCGATGCTTCTGCATCGATACTGGGAAGAGCCAAGATTGGCTTAAGCACGACTTTTTCGACGACCGCTTGTGGTTGATTGTCTGCAAGAGCACACAAGATCCTGTCGACGCTGGGCCGTAGCGTTGGCAGGCCTGGACACTTTTGTGTCGGCGGCAACGTGGCTCTGCATAGCGCTACATGCTCTTCCACGAGTATCGGGACATTTGTCAGCCGACAATCGAATGCTGAAGGGTCAAGTGCACGATACGCATCTCGCCATGGACGAACGAGCTCTTCCATAGCGTCAACAAAGACATGAATTGAAAGCACAAAAAAAGTCGCAAACACTTCTTCTCTCCACAATTGGCAGGCGCAACAAAATACACGGATTCGAGTTTTGCATCTGCTTTCCGCATACAATATTCGCCATGACGATAACCTGGTCGGACGAGTGAGTGCTGCAATCCGCATTTCTTCATCCTCGGTCAATGTCTAATGGAGATTTAGCGATGAGGTGACGCTATACAAATCACTCATCAAATGCCGTCCTATTGGCGTCCACCAGCACTTTCGCATGCTCAATATATACCTTGCCTTGAATCCCGATCTATCGTCGGCGCCTCGTATACCCATGGTAGCTCTGCGAGGAAAGCTCGACACTTTATACGACATGAAGTATTTGCAGTCGCAACCATCGGTCGTGCATTCAGGCTCGGAAGAAGACGGAGACGAGGAAGAGGAAGAGACGAGCGAGACGATGGCTGGTGTCGCCAAGCGCGATTTTGTATTGCCGTACTTTGAGTTTTATGATTTAGTGGAAGCACAGGGTGCGAGAGGGGCAGAGAGTCCCGCACCCAAAAGTCCAAGTCGTGGGCGAGACTTGCGCTCCAGTCCGACGCAATCATTCAAGACTGAATCCGTAGCGCCTGACGAGGATGACGAGACTCAGTCCGTAGCGACACCTCGACCGATGCTCACCAAGCGGGGATCGCGCAAACGTACGGCCACCGGCACAATCAAGTCGGAAAAGGGCACGCCGGCGACGACAACGACTCAGAGTCATAAAAAGTCTGGGAGTGTGCAGGACAGTACTGGCACGCCGAACGGCACAGACGACGAAAGTGTGACTGGTACGATGAGTAGAGCGAGCAAGAAAACACGCACCGCGCCGAGTCGGAAAAGCACAAGACGGAAGTAAGATGCGTCATTCGAGTGTGGTTTTTGTTATGCATGAAAGCCCTCTTCACCCTGCACTTCATTCATCTCCTTCGTCTCTACCCTATCTACTTTTCCCGCGGGACTCGACTCGAGTGCCTTGACAAACTTGTTTAATTTCTCTCTCGAGCCCTGGACTTGTCCCTGTACCGTCTCCTTATCCGTGTTGCGCACATAGCCCGTCAATGAACCGATGTGGTGCGCCAAGTCCGTTGTAGTCATGCGAAACCCAACACCCTAATGGAGGAAGCAGTCAGCGAAACGCCAAGAAGAAAATGGATATTTCGGCAAAACTCACTTGGACGTGACCAAACACTTCATAATGTATACGAGGCATAATCAACACTGCTTGTACCAGAGACGCACAAGCTCTGCTGCTGTTGTAACAACTCTGTTTGGCACAAGCCACCGAATAAAGGAGGAACATGACATCACAGACAAAGTTGCTTCTCACTAAAAAAAGTCTTCTTTGCATACTTTATAGAGCTATATGTTGGTAATCTACTCTCTGCAAACCGGCCGCTGTTATTCATCCCATCAACATCATCATGAAAAGCGAAAAAAGAAGAAAGAAAGAAAAGGGGGGGAAAAAAGAAGGGAACATGTCCATCCCTCTTCTTCTTCAACAGCACGAGGACTTTGCGGGCTGTCCATTTGAACCATTCAAGTTGACGCCAGAGGAGGCTGACCCTTCTTGCGCGGAACTGTCCAAGAGCCGTTTCATGATTTGTCGAGCGAGATTGAGGAATGCGTCTTCGACATTGATGTTTGCCTTGGCGCTCGCTTCGACAAAAGGGACACCGAGGGAGTCTGCGAGCGCTTGCCCTTGATTGGCGGAAACGACCCGTTTCTCATTGTCTTCGCATTTATTGCCAATCAATATCTTGTTGACGTCCTCGCTCGCATGTTGTTCGACATTGCCGAACCATGTCTTGATGTTGTCGAAGGATTTCTGATCAGTCACGTCATAGACGAGCAGGATTCCCATGGCACCGCGATAGTAGACTGTGGTGATTGTTCTGAATCGTTCTTGACCCGCGGTATCCCAAATCTGCAACTTGATGCGCTTCCCGTCAATCTCTATCGTGCGAATCTTGAAGTCAATACCGATCGTGGTGATGAAGGACGGCGTGAAGGAATCTTCAGAGAATCGAAGCAACAGGCAGGACTTGCCGACGCCCGAGTCTCCGATAAGCAGTAGTTTGATGAGGTAGTCGTAATTCCGAGTTTGAGTCGTCATTTGCGCGCACGGAGAACAAGGTGGACCGAGAAGGATTTGCGCACAGTGGTGCAAGACGGCGCAGCTGGTGATGCGAGTGGTGGGAAGTGAGTGGAAAGGATGAGCAAAGAGATGGACGTCAAACTTTCATTCACTCCACACGGATTTCTTACTTTTACTTGCAACCGTTGCGCTTCCTTCTTGCATCGCATCTTCCACGATCTGATGTGGTGATTTTCACACACATAGACACGGCAAGCAGCGAGGAGAGGACACTAGTCCAGCCACATGGCAGGTCAAGGGACGAGCAACGAGTACCGATATCTGTTGAGTTCTTCAGCGGCGACCTTTGCAATAGGCTTGGCAATAGCCTACCGTCGCGTGACGAGACAAAGACCCGTGTTTCCCTTTTTCCAATCCAATGCAGCTTCCCCTGATCCTCACTTCAAACCCGTCGTCCACGCTGCAAAAGCCCTGGTAAGAGTCTCTCCCACAAGAGGCATCCTCAAGTAACAAAGGGGCTGAATTTTGCTCGTTTTTAGGCTATCGGTACTGCATTGTGTGGTGGATCAGCCGTCATTCTCGTTGGTGCTGGAGCATATTTGCTCAATGTCAGAGACTTGCCCTCATTTGCTGCCAAGATGCGGTCACTCATGACACGCACGCCCGTGCATCGACGACTCATGGCAGACTTGGCGGCAGAAGAGCAAGCGCAGAATAGCACGAAAGAGTGGGACCAAATTTGGGTAGAAGGAGAAAGGATCGATGCGGAACGAGCGGCGATAAAACGAGCACGAAAGGAGAAATCTACATGATCTGCATTCTATTGGGATGGGACAAACTTGTCTTTGCGTCGCTACTTTTTCTTTTTGAAGAGGTAGTGAGCGACGAACCACTCATTGCCATCATTGTAGGCAAACAGTTCAGCGCATGCAAGATAAAAGACGATCCATCGATTGAACCACCGGGTCACTTGGTCTTTGCCATATGTCTGTGCGAGAAACGGTTCAGCGGCAACTTGGTTCTTGAGCAACAACTTGAGCCATTCTTCACACGTCATGGCATAGTGTTTACCGTTGACGGCCCAATGCTGCTCAATGGCTAGATGGTCTTGAAAGTAGAGAAACAAGTCGGAGGACGGCATGGTGCCACCGGTGAAGAAGTAGTCTGTCATCCATCCATCTCCTTCCGCATAATCATAGGGTTGCGTTTTATGACAGAAAATGTGCACGAAAAGTTTTCCGTCGTCGCGTAGCCAGTCGCTTACTTTTGCTAGCAGGAATGCATAGTTTTTCATGTGTTCAAACATCTCGACCGACATGACGCGGTCGAATGAATTTGCGGAAAACTTGTAGTCCTTGACGTCTCCCGTCACCACCGTCAAATTCGTGAACCCGCGTTGCCGCGCTTGCTCATCGATAAAGACCTTTTGCGTCTTTGAATTGGATAGCGCCGTGATGCGACAAGTCGGTAATTTTTCCGCAAGGTAGAGCGAAAGCGATCCCCATCCACACCCTAAATCAAGCACCGCCATACCGGGCTGCAATTGTGCTTTTTCCACATACGATGCAAGCATAGCCTCTTCGGCTTGTGCTAATGTGCCTTTATAGTCGGGAAACAGGCAGCACGAGTACTTCATGCGTGGACCAAGACACATCTGAATGAATTCCGTCGAGACTTCATAGTGCTGCTTATTTGCATCCTCTGTATTGATGGCGATCGGGCGCTCACGTAGAGACTGAACGAAATCAAGTTTGTTTGTCAATGCGGATTCGATGGATGGGTAGGTGATTTGATTGATTCGTGTTTTCAATTCGCCGCGGATGCCTTGGCGCAATAGGTAGATGGGAATGTATCCCCTGTCCAAGTAAGGTTCATACCATGCCGGCATCTGATTGTTCTCCTTGCACTAGCCAAGTCGCTGACGATTGACTTTTGCGATGGTGGAGCCTCGTGGATGGTGAAGTCACCATAACTTCCTACACGTGCAAAAGTTTGCCCACAGAGTTGATCAGTTTGCAAGAGACTTGTCACGGCAAGATAAATGGAAGCTATTCTATCTACTTACAAAGGCAGCTCAAAGGTCACGCCAACATCGATTTCCCGGGCCTGCTTGACAATCTAAACGTTCATTAGTGGTGGCTCATGCAAGTCCTGTTTTTGCGATGATGCATACCTTTGACAAATTGCAGACCTTTTGCGCCGCTGCATCGAGCTCGTCCTCGGGGAATAGTTTCATACCAGACTCTTGCACCAATTTCTGAGCTTCAGCTTGTTTCGTGCCCTGTAGCCTGACAACAATAGGGATAGCTAAATTCATGTCTTTAACGACGGAAATGAGTCCTTGTGCAATGTGGTCACAACGCACAATTCCTCCGAAAATATTGACAAAGATGGCAGTGACTTTTGGGTCTTTCGTGATGAGTCCAAATGCCTGTGCAATGGCTTGCGCGTTCGCGGAACCACCCACGTCAAGGAAATTGGCTGGCTCTCCTCCGTTCAGCTTGATAATGTCCATTGTTGCCATGGCAAGTCCAGCTCCATTGACGAGACATCCGATACTGCCGTCTAGCTTAATAAAGTTGAGGCCGACTTCTGCAGCAACCACTTCATCCGGATCCTCCTGGGTCTTGTCTCTCATGTCAAAGACAGCTTTTTGTCTGAAATCTGCGTTATCATCGAATCCAAACTTGGCATCCATGCACATGACTCGATGGTCCTGCGTTTCTGCGAGTGGATTGATCTCAATCTGTGTGGCGTCCTTTTCAATGAAGATCTTGTACAGAGTCTTGAATGTATGGGCGGCTTCTTCACGACAAACTGCTGGGAATCCCATCTTCTCGGCAAGCTCATTCGCCATACTGTCAGTGAGGCCGACCTTGATGTCGACTGGCATTGTGACAATGGCATCAGGGTTCTCCTTGGCGACATCCTCAATGTTCATGCCGCCCTCGGATGAACCAATGATCATGGGACCCTGCACGGACCGATCCATAGTCATGGCCAAGTAGTATTCCTTCCGTAAATACTTGCGCTCAACAATATAGACGGAATTGCAAATCTTGCCTGCTGCACCCGTCTGTTTCGTGATGAGTTTGTGGCCAATCATTTGGTCTGCAAACATGGCTGCCTCCTTGGGAGAATTGACAATCTTGACTCCACCTTTCAGGCCGTTCTCAAAGTGGCCTTTGCCTCTACCTCCCGCAAGTACCTGTGCTTTAATGACGAGATCTTCCGACCCAATCTCTTTGGCAACGCGTTCAGCTTCAGCGGCACTTGTCGCGACCGCTCCTGCGGGTATAGCAAGTCCATATTCTGTTTTCAGAAAAATCAGCATTGTGAATGATATCAAGACGGCCCCGTGTGTTTACCTCGCATCAAGTCGGCCGACTGGTACTCGTGAATACTGAGATTTCGCTTCTGTGTAGAGACATTTTGTCGCTAAATTGTCAGCGAAAAAGCAGCAAGACCGATCAGGACAAACAAACAAGAGAACGAGCGAGTGCTACAGGAGCACGTAAGCGAAACATGCCTGTGTTTATCCCCTAATCAGTCAATCTGCAATGAATGAGATGCTTGTAGCAGAGGAAACAAGGCTGCAATTGTCTTTGTGGAGGATTCACGTGTTTGAACCGCGGAATATTATGCGCCGGTCCCGAAGCTGCCCTTGTCACTGTAAAAGAGGAAGAGAGAGAGAGACTGGGTAAACACAAATGACTGTCAGATGAGCACTCAAGTAATGGTAATAAGAGTATTCCCTCTGCATCACTCGAGAGACGATTGACTGTCCTGAAGCAATTGATATCGCATGCGATACGATAGGATCATTTCCTGTTCATTTCGGCAGCAGCTGCGCGCCATCGGAAAGTCTGCGGGTTGCTGCTTGCTAGAATAACTCTCCCCTCATTCGTGTTCTACCGTCTGCTCAACCATGTTTCGTCCAGTCATCTCCAAGGCTGCGTTTGCCCGTTCCTTCTCTACCTCACGATACAATGCTACAAAGGTAAAGATTGTAATGCAAATAGCAAAAAATACATCGTCATAACTCTTTTCAAGGTTGCTGTGCTAGGTGCAGGTGGTGGCATCGGTCAACCACTTTCTTTGTTGCTCAAGACCAATTCGCTCGTCTCTGACCTGACGCTCTACGATATTCGTGGTGCGCCAGGAGTGGCCGCTGACTGTGGTCACGTCAATACCGCTTCATCATGCTCAGGATACGGTGCCGACAATGACGGTCTCAAGAAGACTTTGACTGGTGCCAAGATTGTCGTCATCCCAGCCGGTGTGCCACGAAAGCCAGGTATGACTCGTGACGATCTCTTCAACACGAACGCTTCGATTGTGCGCGACTTGGCCAAGGCATGTGCTCAGTACTGTCCAGATGCACACTTGCTCATCATTGCCAACCCAGTCAACTCGACCGTCCCGATCGTCAAAGAGGTCTTCAAGAATGCAGGAGTCTATGACCCAAAGAGACTCTTTGGCGTAACCACGCTCGACGTTGTTCGTGCCTCAAAGTTCATCGGAGACATCAAGGGTACTGCGCCAGAAACCACGGTTGTGCCAGTCCTCGGAGGACACTCTGGTGTCACCATCGTGCCGCTCTTGTCCCAGGCAGGTTGCGACATCACCGGCGCAGACCGTGATGCCGTTGTCAAGCGAATCCAGTTTGGAGGTGATGAGGTCGTCAAGGCAAAGGACGGTTCTGGCTCAGCCACGCTTTCCATGGCGTTTGCCGGTGCTCGATTCACCAATTCTCTCCTGCGAGCCGCCAAGGGTGAGTCTGGTATCGTCGAATGTACGTTTGTCGAGTCGCCCTTGTTTGCCGACAAGGGATGTGACTTTTTCGCCTCCAACGTTGAACTCGGACCAGAGGTATGTCTTTTATTTTTCTGTTTTCCACATCCATCATCATCGTACTAACGCGACAATCAAGGGTGTCAAGAAGATTCACGGTGTTGGCAAGGTCAACGAGTATGAGCAAAACCTGATTGATGCTTGTGTAAGTCTGCACTACAGGACAATATTCACGTATGGTACACTAATTTTGAATGATAGGTCAAGGATCTCGCTGGCAACATCAAGAAGGGAGTTCAATGTATGTTTCTTGTCCACCACGATTCCGAGTCGCGATACTAACAAGACATAGTCATTGCACAATCCGCCTAGGTGAAGTGCATTACCGCGCTGTAGTTATTTGGCATTAGTGCGAAAAGCACGACAAAAAAGTCTCCTTTTTTTCCAATCCTTGTTTTCCGGCCTCATGCCTTTTGTGCCTGCAGTGCAACGTCTGACGAAACTGTGTTTTGTGTAAAAAGTGATGATTAAGAATCTGCGGATGCATGCAAGCCATTTCCCACCTCGCGGCCCCGTTTCATTGGTCCAATCACTTGCCCCGGTGCCTTTTTGATGCAACGCTGCTTAAGCTTTGCGTCGCAGCTTGTCTTGGTTTTTGATGTCGACTGCACAGTTTTAGAGAAGATGTTGCATGCGCTGCGGAACTGCAGCAGACCATGTAATGCAACAAACGTTTCTTGTTTTTTTCCGTTTCCTTTTTTCTGTTGCTGTTGCCGTTTCAACTGGCTCTTCCAACTTGTCATTCGGCGCTGCTTTATAAACTTGCGCCATTTCCGAGCACTTCTAGATCTAGCCACCGCTGCACGCACGTTGCCTTGTCTGCTCGCCAATTTGTCGATTCGCTAACTCTGGACCTCTCACGACCCAACCTTTCCCTCTTACCGCAAACCTTGGTCCAACGTCTTTTTCTCTTTTTTTTCATTGTGCACAACTTGTCGGGCGAATAAACCAGAAAAAAAGGGAAGGGGCTTCAAGAGGACAAATGATTATTCTACCCTCCGATGCCCAGATTCTCTTCCTTCTCGTGTTTGGCATCATATTCTGCACGATTGCAAGCACCATCACGCTCATTCTGCACTGCACGACTCGTCGCCGGCGCAGTCGACACGATGCTGGCGCGCGAGACATGAATACGACTGGGAAAATCAGATTTTACCTCGAGGAAGTGGAAAAATACCGTGATTCAGTGTGATGATTCGCCATATACGATAATGATAACGACCACAGTAATGACAAGGACAACGATGATGATATGACCGACACATGGATCGTCACAACATGGTGGCGTGATCGGCTCCGCCAAAAGGTGTGGATCTCAAAAGATCCCATGTATATACTCAAGAAACGTCTTTTCCCATCTTTTTTCATGCGGAGCCTCAGTCATGCCATGGACGGGTCGACTCTCTTCGTCAAGACATCACGCAACATTAAGAGTCTGTATGAACATCCAGATACCGCGCACCATGCAATCAAGGAACAGAGGAACGAGGCTTGGCCTTATAGATATCTGTACATAGTAATCAAACCAATTTGCAATACTGCTAAAACTAAAAGTGACCAAATAGCTTTCCGCTGCTACGAATTAAACACCACTCCAGACAGGATATTCTGTTCCTCCCGCAACGGAATCAGCCAGAACCCAATAGTCACAACAACATAACTCATAATCAAGATGCTGCCCTTGAAGTAATTCGACTTGCCCTCCGAGTAGACGTGTGAGAGTAGAAAGACACATAGTATTACCGTCACGAGATCCCAACGAGGGAAAATCAGGGAAAAAGTGTACTCTGGAATATCCACCACTCCCCAATTCTTGTACGCACTAAAGAGAACCAATGCGGGGATCTGCAACAAAAGGACCTGCAGAGCATAGGCAGACCCAATCTCCATGGATAATTCAATATTGCCATTCATCGCAAACGAAATGGCATTCATGAATTCAGTTGTGTTTGGAACGAGTGCGAATAGAGTGAATCCCAAAAACTTTTCCTCAATCTGGATATTCGTCAAGACAACGTCCACCGTATCGACCAGTATTTCCGCAATGACGGCATACAAGAGAGTGGCAGAGAGTAGCACAATCACGCTCTTTGTGCGCGACCAGTTTGGTGCGTCATGTCCACCGTGCGGAAGCAAATCTTCTTCATCTCCAGTGAACCGTGCAGGCGTCTTGACACCAGGGGACGGCAAATCATGTCCCGAAGTTGTGGCAATGCTGAGTTCCGCTGGTGCTTTGCTGCGCCGTGCGCGAAGAATCTCGCCCCGTTTCAGTGCTTCAGTGGTTGCTCGTTGTGCAACATCTGCAATTTTTGCATAAAACATGTCCGGGCTCGAGATGGAGGTCTCCCCAGTCTCTAAATCGTGTCTTAACCTGACTTTTTTGCCTGAATCCTTGGGCTGCTCCTCGTGATTGGAGTCCTGCATATGCGTAAGGGAAGCTTGAGACATGAACCTTTTCGCGTACATGTCACGAATAGAAGATGGCTTGGGCATCGTGTGTGGAGTGCTTGGAAGCTCTTGACTGTTTGACATGTCCCGATTGTGGGCAGGCTGATGCGCCGAGTGTGCCGCGCTTGCAACACGATGCGACTGCTTTTCTTCATGTACGGGCGTAGTCCATATCAAGGCAGCATGAGTGCGTAAGGTGAACCATAGACCGACCATGTATGACAAGGCGAGCAAAACTGCACAGATATAAGTGAACGGTTTGATACTCTTCTGATAGAAGGGATCACTGATTGCGCGGTTCTGGTCGAAATAGCATCTTGTACAAGATCCTCCTGCATGACAGCCATGACACTTGAGCTCATAGCTACCATAAATCTGATAGAAGAGTGTTGGTCCAAAGGCACCAATGACAGCAAAGAGCATCATAGTGGACGAAATCCCGGCCGATTTAGCATTGAACCTCAATGTCTTCCTGATTAGAGCACCACCAAGCATAGACAAGCCAGGCATGAGCAGTACTCCAGCAAGTATGCTGCCAACAATGCTGCCCTCAACAAGCAGACCTTTGCCCTGGTTTAGCGCAACGCAGTACAAGAAAACCTCTACTATGGAGCCAAAAAAGGCATTGATGGCTGCTCCCATGCCAATAGATGATTGAGCTGATATACTTGCGACGGCTTGTCCAATAAAATATGCCAAGGGAATAATGGACAAGAGCGACAGAAGAAATATTAGAGCAGGAGCTGTTATCCATGTTTTGTGACCCAACCAAGAGGTCAGTACATATTCATCCAAGATCGTAAAGACAACCACTGCCAAAAGGTTGATGAAAAAGATGTTCTATCAATGTCAGTCATGAAATTTCATCTCTTAGGAATATCGTACAGTTCCGTCCACAGTATACTTGTAGTACTGCCAACCCATGGCACGATAAGTACAGAGTACGACCTTTCTATCGGAAGAACCCTCTATCAGGCTCGACTGAATGCTCCAATGAAAGGAAAGTGCTAGTGGATGCGATCGTAAGTGATGAATCAGGGAAAAACACACCTTGGCCATGGGCAAAGGAAAGACCAGGAGCCAACAGACGCCGGATATGAGCAGCATGGCCGGCGCTACGAATGGATAGAATAGAGCAAAGAACATTATTCGACCAATGCTCCATTGACCACGCCCGAAAGCTCGTCTTTTCGGATTGATCGCCTGTGTATTTGTGTGCGCACCCACAAATCCTAATAGAGGTGCTTCCTCCGGATTAGCAAAAGAGGTACTACTTGCGGAGCGACCAACCAAGCTGCGTTCTGGGGGGCTGGTCGACCGTGTACCCACGAATTGTTCCATGTCATCCAGATCTCTGATATGGTCACCAAGTCCTTCGTCCTCTTCCGCATATCTCTCACTTTTCTTGAGCTCTACATATTGTCCGAAGGGATAAGCGATATATCTGGCCAACCCGAAACACAAGAAACCATAGCGACGACCTGAGCGGCCTGCCAATACATAGCAGACCAAAGAGACCAGCAGGATCAGACATGCGAGCCACCATCCAAAAAGTATCGTCCATAGCAAATTACCTATGCTGAAGCGAACAAGATTAGGACGGCCAGGAGTAGAGTGAATCTCGCCATCCGCAGCCTGCTGCACCGATCTCTTCTTTTTATAAATGGCCGGTTTCCAGATCTTGATACCGAATGGATGGGACTTGTTTATAGCTTCCTGACGTTCTTTGAGAGTAAAAGATTCTTCACTCATGTCACTGTGGCTACTTTCATTTTCCAGCTCTTCGTCCTCATGGTCGAGTGCATCGACACTGCCCACTTCATCATCATTCTCCGAGTCGTTTTCTTCAATTTCCATGAGTGATTGATCGGTCGCACGATTCTTGCCTGCAGAAGATAGATGCCGTGTACCAACAGGCCTTGTCAAGTCCATCGGTGTCTTAGAAAAGACCGCTCTTGCATCCTGTTCGATTTCCAGTTCGGTATCGTCCGCGCTAAATATTCGTGGAACATGACCATAAGCAGAGACGGAGCGCGAGATTCGACCACTAGGTCGCTTGCGCAGCGGAGGCGGCTTTACTGATGCAACAGAAGATCTCATCGAGGCTCTGTGGGAAGACCGCGAATCGGTAGACGTATTCGAGACAATTGAAGCTTGTCTTTTCAACGTAATGGTCCTTTCCGATTCAGCAAAAGAATTTCCAGAGACTCGGCGATTGGGCAATTCGCGCCTGACTGGAGAAGATTGATCCGCCTCATCTATCATGTGGTGATGAAAACTATTCGCGGTCCTGAAGCTCGCATCAGGATCTTCTGAGTCACTTTGGTCGTCGGTCGCTATTGATGGAGTCTTGTTTGCGGATGTTGCCATAGGAAGTTTGCCAAAATGAAATGGTGAACTGGATCAAGAACGATCAGTAAGCATTACGAGATACCCTGGCACGTAATATGACAAGAAGTCAAGGTCAAGAAGGGACGGTTTGACGCCAGGAGAACCAAAGACAGTCGTGTATGCGTCCTATTTGGGGCGATTGACTGACTAACAATGCTGTGAATGGAACTCCTAGTTTAGTTTACGACAAGATGTGGAGCACTCCATTCGAGCCAGCCACATACCAAAACAGCCAGGTGCATCACGTGCATGGTTTCGTGTGTATCTAAAATGGCAACAAATCATCAAAGCCAAACGGAGCGCGAATAGCCGGCGAACATGCATGGAGGTCTAATCATCCACAAAGTGGAATGTAATGCTCGCCAGATGTCCAGTGGCAGGCGCACCTAGACATTAGGATGATCTTTCCGCGAGCTATGGTACAGTCATTGCGGTTTAGCCTTCACCAATCGTAGAGAGTAGAATATTGCCTTCCTTTTTTTTTGGTCACCTATAAAGACTTTTGAAAGTTGCATGAGAGGTTCAATAATTCTCAAAGTTCGCCTGATGGGGCTATCCTTGAATCTAATCTTGAATATGCCCGTTCAGAGGTAGCTTCGATGTTGTTAAGTAGCATCTTTGAGACTCAATTCAAGCATCCTCTACTGGCCTCTCGACAGACAGTTTTGGTACGCTTATATCGCAGACCTCTTGCAGAGTCTTTCGTATGCTCCTGACGCCTGGTAGACTACAGTAAGGAAGCCCGCACGACATGTAAGCGGTCTTGAATTGTTGCTAGCACGTCATCATCAAAAGGTTAGTACATCAATGTCTATCTGTGTAAGCTAGAGACGGTAATTGTCAAAAATATGTGTTGACTTTACGCACGTTTACCAGAATATGACTGTAACCGCGCACTGCAGCTTGGATCAGTCGAGATTCACGTGCTAAACAAATGCCACTTACCCGATTCGCCCCGCGCAGATGAATTAACTGGCCCGATATCCATGGATGATAATTCCATGGACTTGCGCAAAAAAGCCATCAACTGACACTCGAGGCCACTTATTCTGTCAACTGGTTTTCCTGCAATGTTGCGGCACAGAACGTGTAACGCTCGCAGATTAGAAGGTCTTCTTGCTCGACGATACCTTGCTTCTGTAGTCGAGACGCCGATTCAGAACCTCACGGAACAGATCGTGCAAAAGTATGCAGTTGGGCAGACTGGTATCGTACGGAGTGGCAATTATGTATCAATACGTCCGCAACATGTCATGTCCCATGACAACAGCTGGCCTGTGGCTACAAAATTCATGGGTATTGGAGCATCCAGGATCAAGGATAATCGACAAGTGGTAATGACTTTGGATCACGACGTACAAAACAAAAGTGAAAAGAATCTGGAAAAATACGCCAAGATCGAAGCGTTTGCCAAGAAGCATGGTGTTGACTTTTATCCTGCTGGACGTGGTATCGGACATCAAATCATGGTAGAGGAAGGTTATGCTTGGCCAGGCACTATGACTGTAGCTTCCGACTCTCACTCCAATATGTACGGCGGTGTTGGATGTCTAGGAACTCCTGTTGTACGAACAGATGCCGCTGCAATCTGGGCAACAGGCAAGACATGGTGGCAAGTGCCGCCAGTCGCAAAAGTGGAGCTCTCCGGATCTTTGCCAGAAGGTGTTACGGGCAAAGATGTGATTGTTGCGTTATGCGGCCTTTTCAACAATGATGAAGTGTTGAATCACGCCATCGAATTCACAGGCGATGGAATCAAAGCTTTGCAGATTGACGACAGACTGGCTATCGCCAATATGACCACTGAATGGGGAGCCCTATCAGGCTTGTTCCCCATCGATGATACACTCATTTCTTGGTATGAAGGGAGAGCCAGGAGAAAAGCTCTGGAAGCATTCGGAAAAACTGGACACACTCGAGTCAATGAAGAGCGTATCCAGACTATGGCGTCTACCTCTATGAAGGCACATCCTCAAGCATATTATCATAAAACACTATCGTTGGATTTGAGTACTCTTTTACCTCATGTATCTGGACCCAACTCTGTCAAAATTTCTAGTCCGCTCTCGCAATTAGCCGCGGAGAACATCGCCATACAAAAGGCGTACCTAGTCTCGTGTACAAACTCAAGACTGTCTGACCTGAGAGCTGCTGCCAACGTTATTCGTGGAAAGAAAATTGCGGATGGCGTGGAATTCTATGTTGCGGCAGCTTCGAGCGAGGTGCAAGCTGATGCTGAGAAAGACGGAGACTGGCAGGCTCTCGTTCAGGCAGGAGCAAAGACTTTGCCAGCAGGATGCGGGCCATGTATTGGTCTTGGGACGGGTCTCTTGGAGGATGGGGAAGTGGGCATTTCCGCTACCAACAGGAATTTCAAAGGTCGCATGGGTAGTCCGAATGCTTTAGCATATCTTGCGAGTCCTGCGGTCGTTGCTGCTTCTGCTCTTGCCGGCAAAATTGCCTTTCCTCCTTCGATAGATCAGTCTCACCAGCAGCCTCGTACTCAAATATCCATCAACACTCCTGTATCCTCAAATGCCTCAGATCTCGAGGTCACTGAGGTTCTGAATGGCTTTCCAGAGAAGATTGAGGGAGAAATCGTTTGGTGTGACACGGACAACCTTAATACCGATGGAATATATCCGGGAAAGTACACTTACCAAGATGACATCACTCGCGAGAAAATGGCCGAAGTATGTATGGAGAACTACGACCCTGCTTTCAGAGAGCTAGCAAAACCCAACGACATTTTGGTTGGAGGATTCTGCTTTGGTATTGGCAGTTCTAGAGAACAGGCAGCTGTGGCTATCTTAGCGAAGGGTATTCCAATGGTTGTGGCGGGTTCGTTTGGAGACATATTCAAGCGCAACTCCATCAACAATGCTCTGCTCTGTCTGGATGCACCATATCTGGTCGAGCGACTTCGTGCTTCCTTCTCTGGCAAAAAATCACTGACAAACAGAACAGGGTGGACATTGAGTTGGGATGTGGCCAAAAGTAAATTGACGGTCAAAGAAGGCCCAAATGGCTCAACATGGGAGCGTCAGACCGGAGCTTTGGGACCCTCGGTCCAGTCTCTTTTCATCGAGGGCGGGCTGGAAGGTCTAGTCAAGGCGGAGATTTCGGCGTCCGCATAATGCTCCTATTCAGTGTATAGCACTGTAAGTAAAAAGGTCTAGCATCAGCATAGCGTGGTTCGTTCATGTATATTTAGATCTCACTGTACATTAGTAAAAGCAATTGTCAAAAATCCTGTCTTGTACTGTCTTTCGTTTAAACAATGAGAGGAGCCTTTTCGTTTTGCGGGCTCGGGATACAGTGTTTTCTAAAAGTTTAGGATTTTGCTCTGGTCAGATTCTGTTGAACCAAAATGACGAAAGCAGCCGTGTCGCACGAATCTTGTAGCCATCGCAGGGCTCGGGGTTCTTCAAGCTTGAAATTTATGGCAGGAAGATCGTCTCGAAGGTGGCTGCGTATCACTGCAGAGCGCAACAACTTCTGCCGCATTTTAAGCGGACCATCTTCAAGCATGATCATGACTCTATCGATCCCTCAGAATTGGTGATTGATACTTGGTAATTGTATGTACCGCCAAGCCGCTGAATCTTCGTAATGTTGTCACTGAAACTTCAACCACGCTTCTGCTCCACTATAGCACAACGACCGTATTCGAGCAAGGGATCAGTCAGACGAGCCCTAGTGAAATTGACCTTGGATGAAGTCCAAGAAGCTTCTTGTGTTCGTGACGGCTCGTGGCGACACGATAGTTCGACGGAATCGTTACATAAACGACTCATATTCAAGGATTTTGTACACAACGTACTGGATAGTAATCGAGTATTATATCTAACACTCTGTAGAATGCGGCGTTTGGATTTCTAAGCAGGTGGATCATTCTGCTCGATGCTCGCACAACTGCTTAGCTGACGTTTTGTTTGTAGACTTGCATTGAAGGCGGAGAAAATGAACCATCATCCAGAGTTCAGCAATATTTATAATGTGGTCAATATTGCGCTGACTACGCACGATGTGCATGGTATTTCCCACAAGGACATCACTATGGCTCGTTTCATTGATCAAATGTACAAGGAACACGATTGAAAATATGTCTCTTGTGAAAGGGCGTCTTCTTTTGTGCAGAGCTCAATCTTCCGCTAGAGATTCTATTTCTACTCAATTGACTGCTTGCGAGGTATAAGCAAAAAAGCAAAAGTATTGTCCAGAAAGCTGATTCTTCCAGCTCTCAATCCGCTCTTTCGGGCGTTCATGACAAATCATAATCGCCATCTTATGATTCTGAAACTTCCCATTGTAACGAGTGTACTACACTTTGTTGGCTACTCTTGGTTTGTCTGTAAGAGTTCCTAAAAGTCATGTCACAATCACCGATGGACGAGCGTATTCAATAGACCACATAGGTACACATCCCATTTTTCCAGTTGATACCAGGGTTATGTAGTTTTAACCACTGCAGACCGAGTATAGCATCGTATCGACCAGGATCGGCGATGGCGAACGCGATGTAGTACTGCCGTATCAGGCCGGTCATGTTTCGACTGTGGAACAAGATGGGAGAACATGGAAAAAATTAGAAGTGCGGAACCCTAAGCAGATGTGAAGCAAGGAGGATTCTGTTGTACTTAGTATTGCTTGGCTTAGTCGCTAAAAAGTGTTGGTATCTAATTATATCATCATCATGTTTATAGACGCGTCTCTTGAGTCAAAATCAGGGATTCCAATACTGATATATCAGGCACGTGTATTGCACGTCATCATGGTGGGCGAACCACTAATTATAACAGCAATCATCCCTAGTGCCAGCAGCAGAATGGGATAGCTTTATAGCACCAATACTCTTGCATTCGAATCGAAGCCTATCTATCACATCCGCCAGTACAAGCGGCTTGCATCGTCTCACAGTATTTCATCATGTCTGGTTTACCGCAGTATTCAGTCGGTGACCATGCATCTGCGGCTGATGTGACGGATAGCAAAGCTCAGCCTCCTGGCTACATCGAGGCCTCTGCCGCTGGAGCAGCGTCTACTGGTCGTAAAGGGGCTTCTGGGGAAGTCTATGCAGAAAAAGTAGCCCTCCTACCACATGATCCACATCGTACATCGTGTTTTACCGTACACATCACGGAAACGGACAACTTTGTACTCCTAGATGACCAAACTTCAGAGGCTGTATACTATGTGGACAACACTTCCTCTCTCTCCAAAATGTTTATCAGATCAGGCAATAGCACGAGCAGTCCAATTGTATCTACTTCCAAAAGTCCCGGACCGTTTGTCAAAGAAATCCAGGTTGACTATGAATCAAAAGTTAAATCTCTCACGAAGCAGATCACGATGAGTGCGGAGGGCAAGTTTAGTGTTTGCTGGAAGTTCACGGTCAAACATGATGCCTATGAATGGAAATCTCACAAAGGCGTTTGGACTTTGACAAAGGAGGCCATTCATATTGCGGACTACGACACCGAAAGGACTCTCAAGATTGATCAGGCTCATTGTGAATTGGCAGATGTGGTTGTTTCCACAGTCTTTTCGATATTCTTGTTTGCCCGACTAGCCTCCGAACGTCGTCATCGTGCACTAAAAAGCATTACCGGCAAGTCGAACTCTGGTATGGGTTCCGCCTTGTTGCTCTGATGAAGGGGCCGTAAATAACAACATCGTCTGCATTTGCCCGGTAAACCTGTCACGCTTGGACGTTCTCTTTCACGTCCAGTGAATGCAAGACTTCATGCAAGGTCAACTTGGAATTCCGTAGTTGATGTCCCTATCTAAACATACATGGTGGAGCAGTCATTCCTACTCAATTTCTGTCACTTGAGAAAGCGATGCAAAGCAGGCTAGAGTCGAAATTCAAACTGCGCGCAATTTTCAGACAATGGAATCATATCCTCATTGCTCTGACATCCATATCTAATCACAGTGGTAGTACACAGGGATTGGCGCAAGACAGTCTGCTGATCAGTCTTGATCAGCTTTCAGTGTGGATACATCACAGCACAAGACGAGCTAATGAATAGCAAAAAGGGTGGACTGCAATGCCATTAGGATTGTTTTAGCGAGAATCACTTCAGTGTGATGAAAAGATAAAAAACCACGTGGTCAATAATGAGACAGAGAATCAACAACAATGACGGAGATGCTTACAAATGAGCGGACATGTCATTGTGAGTGAATATTGCTGCCTCGTTACAACTGCCTTAGCTGCTCAATATTGCCAGTGAGAAGGAATATTCGAAGAAGTTCTTTTCACGTGTTTGAGAAGTTTGTGCGTGAATCATTGGGGAGGCGCTTAACGACGCCACCAGTGTTTGACTCTATTCATGACAAAGAAGTTGCGCGGTTTGTGCGGTCTTCTTAGAATATATAAGCACCAGCTATCCCCTTTTCCAAGAATTCTCATCCTCATTAACAAACAACTCGAGACTTAGTAACACTCAACGAAATGGCACAAACCGCGACAATCGAAACAACCACTTGCTGTTCGTCAGTCCTTGACTACAATCGAAACTCTACTGACACAGTGTTAGCATGTAAAGGAGACGTCTCTATTTGCGCCTGTAAGTCAGGTCAATGTGTATGTTCCTCATGTCCTCGATCGTCAGAGACCTCTGGCAAGTCATCTACGAAAACATCCTGCGATTGTGGTGGGAATGAATCAGTCTGTGCCTGTCGCACTGGACAATGCATCTGCGCCGATTGTCCAAAGTCCGAGAAGACTGAGGGGTCGAAGACGAAGTGTGGATGTGCTGGAGACGAAACCAAGTGTGCTTGTAAGACTGAACAGTGCATCTGCTCTTCATGCCCAAAGAGTGCAAAGTCATCATAGATGCAATCTCCTGGTATTGATGCGAATGGACCATTGCTGATATCCTTCTCTTGCTTTGGTCGGGTTCGAGGCAACTGTGTGCTACATGAGGAGAAGGAAATTGAAGTACAACTCTCATAGCTTATTCACATTCTTTTTTAACCACAAGGTGCGTCATCTTGACGATGATGTTGATCATGATTGCTCCGCACATTTTGAATTCTGATGTGGAACTTGCAAGACGGGAATTCCATTTGTGATATCCAACATCGATGCTGATCAGAATACAATCTCATGATTCACTGCTCGGAAGTGATCTACTGTGTCGTCTGAGATGCAATTCGGCCGGAAGTTATACGCGACCACAGATTGTCCGGTGAATAATCTTGTACAAACAGCGCCGTGACATGGGTGATCAGTAGAGGTGTTTGTGCAGTAACATCCACATTGATATCGGCTAGTACGGGTGGAGTCACCTCAGGCAAGCGATCAGTACTGTCAAGCTCTGATTTTGCTTAATGCATCCTCGCTCGCCTTATTTCTCCGGCGGACCTGATCTGACACGGTTAGTG
This sequence comes from Taphrina populina JCM 22190, assembly GCA_000836195.1. Lineage (NCBI taxonomy): Eukaryota > Fungi > Ascomycota > Taphrinomycetes > Taphrinales > Taphrinaceae > Taphrina > Taphrina populina. Next base: position 680,253 of record DF820090.1, on the reverse strand, counting down.
CTTCAGTATCCGGCCCTCAAATCGATGTAAAGCTTAATATTTTTTCTGTATGATCAGGAAGTGAAGACTCATGTGGTAGAGTGAAAAATGGTACAATCGACTTTAAAGACGCGCTTGTGGCCCGTGAAGTCACAAAGTGTTTGCTTCTGCGAGACTTTGCACTCAAGCTGGACTTGCCGGAAGATAGATTATGTCCGCCTGTTCCTAATCGGCTGAACTATGTGCTATGGATCGAGGACCTTGTCAGCGAAACTCAGGGTGAGGGCACTTTTCCAATAACAGGTGTGGATATCGGTACAGGGGCGAGCGCGATCTATCCTCTGCTGGCATGCAGACTCAATCCATGGTCGTTTTATGCTTTGGAATCGGATCGCGAGTCGCTAGAATGGGCCACGAGGAATGTCGCTCTGAATGACTTTCAGAACCGCATCACACTCGTCTCAGCATCGAGTGGCGATCGGCATCTCTTGATGCAACACAAGTTCTTCCAACAAGCTCGACGCATAACATTCACTATGTGTAATCCCCCATTCTACGCGTCATACCAAGACATAGAAGACTCTGAAAGATTCAAGAGCGCACCGGCACGTGGATCATGTACTGGATCCGAAAGCGAGATGATTACTCCTGGCGGCGAGGTGGCATTTATCATGTCACACATCACAGATAGTTTGACGCTTCGAGACAAGGTGCAATGGTATACTACAATGTGCGGAAAATCCAGCACCGTCAAGGTCGTCACCGATGCACTTAAGACGCAGGATATCACAAACTATGCTGTGACGGAATTCGCGCAGGGTCAGACAAAGAGATGGGGTGTAGCATGGTCGTTTATGCCGTGGCGACCCAAGCCGCAGACGTCCCGGCACAATGGACATATCTTGCGCGACTTGTCCCCCGTGAATTCGCTCCACGTCATGGTGCATAATGCTCGATTCACGAGTACTACTATTTTTACACTTCTCGAGGAATTCTTCGATGCTCATCAGGTATCGTGGTCATGGATCACAGTAAAACAATCAGTTGATATCTCTGTGGCGGACAATACATGGTCAAGACAAGCTCGCAGGAGGTTGGCAAAAACACAAAAAGAGGTGGATGAGTCCTCGTCGACGATGACTGCCACAGAGGCAACAAACGAGGCGAATGAACATTGGGCTATGCGAGCACAAATCACCGTCAAGCATGGCACCCGCGAAGTGGAAATCCTTTGGCGCTACGGACTTGATTTTTCGCTCTTCGAGAGTTTCTGCGCAAAGTTGAGGCAGCTCATGAGGTGAACAGAGTGCGCTTACTTCCTTTCTCGGGCTTTCCTGGATGGTCTTTCACGAGATGACGTACTTGCATGGCGAAGAATCCATGCATTTGCAAGTCATGTCTGCTCCACTCGCCGCAGCGTCAGATTTGAGAATGTAGTTGCCGCATTGGCTGAATTTCTCTCGTCAGTTTATCCGACTTGCTCAAGCACCCTGCAAAAGAGGGGGGGGAAAGTCTTACATGGTTGAACCTGAGTGTAGTGTAATGGTTCGGCCATCAGGAATGATAATCGATCCGATATCACGTTTCTCATAAGCTGCAACGACTAGTGTGAGTGAACACGATAGGATCGCCGGGATGGCGCAGCGCATCAATTCGCGTATCGGGAAAAGTGCAGGTCATCACGACAAAATCAGGGTTGCTTTAAGAAAGCCGGAGGAGAAGAATGATGTACAGTATACGTATCAGGTATAGTCAGGGTTTAGACTCTATTAACGACTATTTGAGAAATTATTTGACAACGTGCCTCAACTCATTTTATCTGGGTAGTTCGATACCCCTGTTATGGAGGTATGAAGTAAGCTTGCTGATCAGACTAATGATGTCGTCGTCGGAAAGTCCCATGATTGCCAAGCCCAACAAGTCTCCTACAGATTCTTTCCTGACGGCAATGAAGGACTGATAATACAGGTAGACAAAGAAGCCGTTCAGGATTTGACAATCCATTCTGTCAGTCATGCCACCGTGGCCCGGAATACTGTCCCCAAAGTCCTTTATTTTGAATGCTCTCTTGAGACCAGAGGCGAAGAAACCGCCGAATGGAGCAATCAGGGACGCAAATGTACACAGAACCATGAGATGCAGCTGAATTGGTGCTATATCGATGTGTTTCGGTATGAAGGAGAGTAATGGATGAAGGTTGAGGAAGGACGGTGGCAGATCAAATGTCCTAGTCAAAAACACTGGGTTGGGTTCGCACTGTAAACCGGTAAAGATATTGGCGGCAAGATCTGTCGCTGGGCAAATGAAGTAGTTCATTCTCGTGAAAACATTGGACACAATGAGACCGATGGCGCCGGTACAGAACCAAGCCCCAATGAAGCCTTCCACGGTTTTTTTAGGTGACAGTTCCAGGAGCATGTGCTTGCCGAATAGTTTTCCACAAACGTAGGCGAAACAGTCATTAGCAATCACCAGACTGGCCGGTATCAAGAACCAGTAGATACCCTCGAGCAGGTTATTGATGATGAAATGTGCTTGGCCGACCACCAGAATAAGCGTCATGTGAGTAAAGCTGAATTGACTGAATTGGAAACGATATTGGCCCTTTTGAAGACTTCCGACAAACCACACAAAGCCGATAATGTACAGGATAAAGCTGATGAAACGATGATGCGTCGCGAACGGGAGCAGCAAGGCGTCCACGAGGACGATATGCTTGAAGTAGTAGACTATCGTTTCGCCGTATGCAAAGTAAAGCGTCGTTGCGAGAAAGTACCAATTTATCGCTTTGAACCATGGAATCTGATTCTCTTTTGCGGGCACTGCAGCGATGGCCAAGATTTCATTGAAAATCATAACTTGCACGACAGTCAGGAATAGTATGAGCCAAATATGACCAGCAGCAAGTAACGCCAAGAGACCAGCAATCATGATGACGGTCCATAAAGTCCGTACACTAGCATTGCTCTGATTTGGTTTCGGGAGAACCTTGTCCTGTAATCCTTGCAAATCAAGCGATTTCTTGAGTGGACTACTAGGGGGAGATTGACCACCACTACCGCCGCCGACGCCGCCTTTCCGCTTCTTCATGGACATTGCGCCGCGTTGTTACAGGAAAGAAAACGTCTCTCGTTGAGATGAAGAGCTGGAAGGACATATGCAACCGCACGCAAGCATGAATGACGCTTCGTATTTCGTATACGACAACAACGGCTCACTCGATCGTTTTGTGTCTTCATCATCTGCCCTCTTCTGCTGCAGCTTCGACTGCGAGTCGAGATGTAAGCACACAGAGATTACAGGAAGCGCGGATCGTCCAATTGTCATGTTACTTGGTAATGCTTAGCTTCATGCTCTGAAGCGTTGATATCCATTTGATAAAGTCTTCATCATCATCACCCAAGAGCTTTTGGGCACAAAATGCAATTTTCGCTAGCAGCGCATCAGTCTTCGAGGTATATTATACATCTCGTCGTGCAATATACATTTCTACGAGAGCTCATGGTCCTATGTGGACAAAAGTCACTTGAATCTGTATGAGCAGCTCTACTATTCTTTCTTCAATCCTTTCTTGTCGCGCACATCCTGCGATACTAGATTGGTTTTGTGCGTCTTACAAAGCCATATGTATAGACAACAGATACTGTGTCTTTGGAGGCTCGTGTTGTTATGATTGTACGTGAAATGAAGGCCTTTATGCGAAACAGTCCTGATTGTGTCAATTGAAGCATGTGATAGCACGATAGATACACTCACTTCGTACTTGGCCTTTGGGTGCTTGTTCTCGGCGTGCTGTTTCAGAGCGAGCTCGTTCGAGTCAGTAAGAGGGTCGTACACTTTAGTAGAAACGACTCACAGGGGCAGAACCAACGAGTTCAGCGAAGCACACCTTGCACTTTTTGACTTCACGCGGAGCTTTGACAGGCACTCCCGACTTGGTGAGTGGTGCTCGCAGACCAAGAGCTTCCAGCCTACAGGAGTCAGTCTACAGCCCTAAAACGTTGTTCGTCGCATGACTTTTTGTTCTCCTTGTTTCGCACGTCTTTCTTTGATTGAGGCATATCGGTAGGAACTAGCTGCAAGGACTCGTGGAATCACGCTGAACTGTAGGTGAACAAAAAGAAATAAGCTGCACTCGGTTGAATCCCGGCCAAATCATCGATGGCTAGAACACGAATTACACGAGGCGTCTAGTGGACATCCAGTTGCAAGCGTATTCGCGCTCACAACAGACATTCTGGCCTGAGCCATGGCGCCCATGAATGGACTTTGGGGAAGAGGACGACGAAGATTGGGATGCTAATGAGCTCGAGGCATTGGAGGTCGAGGCTGTACATAATTATGCAGCTACACAGCAAAAAACGCAGACAGCCAGAGCTAGCACTACTGCCAATGCTAGACTCGCTCAGGAAACCCAATACCGTAACCTGGCAAGTCAGGAGAACGATGTGAATGCACAAGTGCGGGAACTGGAAAGACTGGTGCAGGTCAAGCAAGGCGAGTTGCTCATCCTACGATCTAACATCACAAAAACGAATGCCGAACACCTTGCCGCCATGGAGTCTGTCAAGACGGCCAGTAGAGTCATTCAAGACGATCTGAGTAGGCAGTTGAAGAGTTATAAGGACAAGGTCACTAGGCTGGAGACTGATTTGACCTTTCAACAGCAAGAATTAAAGGAAGCGAAGCTCAATGTGAATCAGCTTGGAAGAACAACCCAAGGCTCTCCACGCTCGAGTCGTGTCATAAGCAAGATTGGTGCTTTCCCTGACCGCAGTACCTTTGAAAAAGACGATGGCGGTTCGACCCAGGTTTATCGAGCAGTCACGCGAAAACGAAGGCGAATAGCGAACTTGATTGCGGATGATGCTGCATTGGATGACTTTGATTTTGCTGAGGAACGCGCCAGGCGTCGTACTGAAACAGCGAGAACAACGCCGTCTCGTGATTTGGCTCGCGACGAGGATCATACTATGAATATTGATCTACCTGACATTGTCATGCGCGACTCTTTCGCCCCTATGGATGTTGGAGTATCTTCGGAACGTCTAACTCACCCTGTCCAGGCTGTTGTATCCCCCGGACTTCCCCATGGCGCTGATCAAGCCATGCTTCAGAGAATCTCCGATATGGAGTCGGCCGAATTGCGTAATTGCACTTTTCACGCCTCGGATATACAGGGCAAAAGCTGCATCGAAACTCTCATGTTGATTCAAAACCAGCAAGACCAATTTAAAAGATCTATTGCGCAGTGTCTGAGTGATATTCTGTTCACCAAGGACGAAGAGTATCTTGACTCATTGTTAGGACGGGCGACTGACTTTTTGTTGCTTCAAATTTCTCGACCTTTAGAACGAGAAACCATTACGTCTCTTTTGTGCTTACTACAGTCGTACCTACAAATTAATCCTCGATTTCTTGGACAGCATGTCGTTCGCTCAACCACTGGACAAGCAGGATTTGTTGCTACTTTGTTGAGTTTGCTCGACGCTGACTGCCCACAGCAGTTACGACGTCTGATCCTGTCGATCACGGAGCGAATTGCAGATTGCCTGAACCGCGACACAGAGACCTGTAAAATCATGCTTAGCCAGATTTCACCAGGTTTTGCCCGAGCTATCCTGTGTACAAACAAGGACGGTACCATGAGGGATAGTCTCTTGCGCATTATTGCCAAATTGTGTGCTCTAGAGGTGTCCCTCAATCACACTGCAGAGATGCTGGATCTCATCTCGATCGCGTTAGATAAAGATGACGTACCGTTGAAAGAAGTCATGTCTGTCCGACAATCCACTGTTCAGTGTCTCTATTGTGTAGTCGTCAATTGCGAGAACGGACTTGACCAAGTTCGCAAGTCTCGCCATGTGATACCACGACTTGTCAGGCGTCTAGCTCGGGAATTGGAGGATCTATACGATACTGCCCAACCCGAGCAGAGTAGAAGCCTCATCAAGATGCTCGTCAAATTGTATCATATTCTGATGAAGGAGGAAAACAATGCTACGAGCGAACAACACTGGCGATCTCCTGAAATCAAAGCGCTGCATTTGACTACCATGACGAGAATTTTGTATGCAGAAGAGCACGATCGCTTCGATAGCAACATGCAGGATCTGGCTATGGATATGTTGGAGATGGCAGTCAGTCCTGAAGAAGGTAATGACATTTATGAAGTGATGGGCGGCATAGTCAGCGAGTAGTATGTCAAGTACAACAAGTCGAGTGTACGAGCAGCAGAATTCTGCAGACATTCTCATTCTCTCGAGTGGTGAGTGTTCGAGGATACCATAACAGATAAGGAACCCAGGCTAGTGATGCTCCTCATGACTCGGAATAGGCTATATGTAATGAAAAGTTTTGCTAGTGGACTCGCCGACTTGTGGTTCCGCAGAAACTCTTCTCTTTCTAGCAAGAGTTTTACGCTCGAGAATGTCCAACCATCTCTGCCCAGGCGAGCTTCATACGTGCGTGAATCGAGTGCATGGGCTCTACTTGTCGTCCACAAACTGTATGGCTGCACGTATGTTGCAAATCGGAGAGTAAAACACTTCGAGCACTGTTGTTGGCACAGGTCCATTGTACTATAATTCCTACGATACAGTTTTGAAGCAGGGTTGCTAAAAAAATAAAGCTACAAGCCTTTCTCGACTCGTCACTATCCTTTACGAACCTCCGAATCAGCCTAGAGGACACTATCTCGCCGCAAGAAATTTCGCATAATCCTTAATCCTTATACACGTGGAGCTGTGTTAGCGCGAATGAGATGGTTGCTAAATCTGCTCATCGAGGTTTCCTATCAATCAAACATCTCAATGAACCGGGACTTGTAGAATCGTTTCCTAGGTTGTCGGTCTTTGCGTGGTCACCAGTAGCGGTCGACTTGGACGGAGCTGATCCTCCCGCGGAACAAGAGACTGGGTGATCAGTGGTATTCAGCGATGGTTCCTAATCTGTTGATTTGTTTCCAAAACAGTGATAATCCTTGCAGAGTTCTGCGAAGCTCTAGCAGTCTGCTCCACGGCGGTAGCAGGAATGTTCAAGACGCTTTGCGAAGCTCTAACAGAGGCTGGTCTCTGATTCTCGATGCGGGGTGAACATTGCCCGTTTCCGGGACTTACTGTTGACTCTTTCTTTGGTAGACAGCAGCGCATAATTTGCACCATCGCGATAGAGATGTGGTTTGGAAATAAAAGCTTTCTCCGTGGAATGAGTTCATGTACAAGAAAAAGTCCCCGAGACTTTCGTTTCTTATATCAGAGCATCTGCCGTCATGGCTCATGTATGAGTAATGGTGAAAAGTGACTCGCTCAGATGCCTCATCTCGTCCATGTGATTTTCGCTCGGCAGCAAGTTCAATCCTCAACTCGCCAGACTCATGTCTGGTATGGCCGTGCCCTCTGCACAACCCGGCAATGTGCCCTGAAAGAAGCCTGATCCATGCAGAGTCTGGCTTGCATCAAAATTTTGAGGCTAAGTTTGAGGTTGCGCAGTATTGGGCCTGTGACCGTCTGTGGTCTGTGACTCTGAAGACGACAGCTGTGCAAAGTGAACATGCCTACCATCCGGCGCGGGACCTGCAAGGGAAGTGACAGTGGTCGGCGGGTCTGGCATCGGGGATTCAGCAGTAAGGAAATTTTGATGTTGTGCTAGGCTTTTTCTATGCATGCAGCAAGGTATTTTGTTGTGTTGTATTGAGTCGTAAAGGTAGTCGAAAATTTCAGAGTGCTGATGATTGACAGCCTTTTCAAAGGGAATTTGCTTGCATGAATCAGTGAGTCTGAATGAGTCATTTGGGGGCTCATGTACATCAATCGAGTCGTCACAATACCACACTGTCAAGCGCGATAGAGATGCTCGTTTGTTCGTTCATTTCTGTATTGCAATACCACTCATTCAGTGCTTTGATATTGGGAGAACTTTTGTTCTTATTATATGCATTGTCTTGATCACGGCACATATGATTTTTGCATCATTCATCTGGAGAGGATACTCATTATCCCTATGAAGAACACTCAGTATGAGAAAGAAGCTGTGAACGAATCCAGATACAGGCATTCAGGTATGTTTTCAACAGTGAGCTTTCTTTGTCGTCTCCTGAATCCTAGAAAATTGTCGGTGAAATTCGTACCGCAGCGTACTCTCACCTGCTGTAATGGATTGGCGATTGCACTTGAGCGCTTGAATATATGCACTTTTGGGTGCTTTGCTACTACTGTGGCTGGCCGCTCGCGAGCGGGATCATGACAATAGCAGCGATATACGGATGAAGCATCATTGAGCCCGAGTTTTTCAGAAGCAATTTGTGTACTCGAGACTCTTTGCTCGCCACCAGTCTGCGGAAATATAATCTTTGTCATCGGACTGGATCCCCGCTTCTTCCATGCTTTCAGCCAGTTGTTGTATTCTGAGTCGGAAAAAGTCTCCAAAAGGTATCCCCGTCTCCGCCGATCGTGGCAACTCCAAGATCAGAAACATCGTGCCAAGCAGGAGACAAAGCTTCCAGACATGGTCATCCGGAGAGACCGCTTTGGTACGCTCTACATTCGAAAGGATTCTAGCATAGATTGTCATGAGCTGCATAACATGTAGTTCGAGGTCATCAGGCAAAAGTTTGCTTGCTTTACCGTCCATAAATGCAGAAGTGACATAAAGTGCATTTTGTATTTCCGAGTCACTACGCCGGGAACCGGTGCTCATGGCTTCCTCGCAATCGTGTTTCGCCAGTAGCACGCATAGTAAGCTTCGCACGAAAGGCTCTGACTTGTCCCACCTTTCTACTCGCATGGCTTTTGCAGGTGACAATTCCAAATCAATCTGATACGTGCACAACGGACACTCACACATGAAACCCGCATGTTCTTGCAACTTTGCTCTCCTGCTGACAACATTGTCGAGTGGATTGAAACCATACGAAACACAGATTTCGGTGTTTTGGTGTATGGCACAATTAGCGTGGAAAAATTGTACCGCACCATAAGAAACCATGGTTGCATTGGGAACACATGAGTGATTGAACTTTCCGGCAAACCCAGAGACCGTAAATGCGTGCCCGGCCACCTTTGTGTACCTGTCTTTATACTTTTTGCCCTTTGGCATGATGGACGGATGATCAATTGCCCAAGTATATTTAGCAATAATTGTCCTACACATATCACGGACTGAATCATCCTCTGACTTTCCAGCATACTCAAAGTCCTGCTTCAAGCAATTGAGTATGTCTGGCTTTATCTCTGCCATCACGATTAATTTTGCCGTCATTTCAGCACGGGACAAGTCGGAGAACAAAAGGGCTGAAGGATCCTTTACCTCGGCCAAATTTCGAACCACAATGGCTGGCACTGAAGTACAAAGTAGCTCGCCCTTGAGAACGTCCCTTGTGGCCGTTACGCCCTGGTTTTTGGGACTTGGTAGCGTCGATACACGCACGGGACCCACAAACGGAGCATGATGGGTTGTGAGATTGATGTCTTCTGTCTGCAAAGCTGTGTAGTCATACTCTCCCTCCAATTCAGCCTCATCCACACAATCTGCCGGTGTGGTAGCTGTGGACCTCTCCTTGAACCGCTCTATTGCGAGACATATGTCTAGAAAGTACTCGAATGGTTCTTGATTTGCTTGATGGCCAATGCTGATATTGTGTGTTTTTACAAAATCCAGCTTCTCAGCCAGTACGAGATCAGCCAGTGCCTCATTTCTCTTTCTCTTTGGCATGGGAGAAACCGTACTGCACCTTATGCTTCCTGCTGGTGATCACAAAATTGCTGATTGAGTTTGGCATGAAGGAGCTCTTCTCAGAAGAGCTCGCCTCCACTTTGTTGTTGTTGTCCTCACACAGGCGCACATCTCTTGTTGTGGTTGCTGCATTACTATGACGGAATATGCTGCGCTCATCTCTGCAACGCAAGAATCCTTTTCAATCGAGGATGATCTAAGCGCAATATCACGAATCGCGGAAAGCGTCAGAGTATCTCGTGGTATTCGGCAGAAGCGTCGACATGAAAGCCGAGGGGTGCTGTTGGATATTTCCAGGACTCTCGAAGCGACAAAGAATCAATTATCTGTGGTCCAAGACTCTCGCGATCCCGATCATGACGCGCTCATGAATGCATTAGATCGGGAGAAATTCAGTCTCGCAAAGAGTATCAATGATGTCGAGGGACAGACACATCACCTGGAATCACAGTTGCGTCAGTTACAAGCAGACCTCGAGAATGCCGATGAAGACGTCAGTAAAGACCCTGCTGCATACAACCATGAAGAAAGCACCATTTTAAAGTTGAGCGTATATCGTGACCTAGGCATAATTTTAAAAGAAGAGGGCGGAATCTACAACCAAGCCATCATTCGAAATATGGACGACACAGATATACACATGTTGAAATTGAACAATGAACCTCATGCAGACCGCCTCTGGGAATTATGCTCTTGATGGTACTTGACGTCAGCACCTGTTACAATCACGGAAATTGTCGAGATGTAGTGTGGCATTCGTTATTATCATGTATTTATATGTAAATTTTTCAGCTGTAAGCAGGGCAATCGCTTCTGTTAAATAATCATCTCATCGTTCGTTCGCAGATATCAGCCAAGAACCACGGCCAAGAGCACGATGGTGAAGATGATGATGAGAATCATCAACAAACAGAATTTACGGTTACGAGAACTGCGTTGATATCTCTGAGCTTTAGCCAGCTCAACGCTGGCACCTTGCGTGTTTGTAGCGACATTATCGATGTTTGCTTCTATACTGTCCAGCATGTTCCCTTGTTCACCAACCATGGTTCCAAGATCTCGGAAAATCTCGTTAATTTCAGTGATACCAGCTTCTATGTTTTGAATTTCCGATTCTCGTTCTTCAATCAAGCTTTCGTTAAACTCAATCTCAGCATTGTCCAAAAGACGAGGGGATTGTGTAGCCTGTAGTTGCAAGTGCGTGTCGTCTTCATTAGATTCCGTTGCAGCTTCAGATTCCTGTATCGCCTGTTTGGCTGTATCGATATATGACTTTTGGTGTTCTGCAGACTTTCGCTGCACATCTTGGAATGAGGCAGCGGCATTCTGAAAATCTCTCTTCATTTTGTTCTTGGTGAATTTCGCAGCATCACCTCCAATTTGCCTTTCTTCAAATGCATCAAGCGCTTTGATGTCTTCTCCAGTAACCTTGATGGTGTCCCTTGTGGTTTCCAGCAGCGTGCGGAGGTTATTGCGGAATTGCTGGTTGTCTTTCTTAGTACTGATTGCCTGTAATTGTCGCTGAATCTGCGTGACGTTGGAAGTGATCTGAAAGATTCGACGCGATATGACATTGGTCTGTTTGGCAAAAGCAGAGGTTGCGCTCGATTCAGCTTTCTGCGGTTGCGACTCGAGGTCGGCCATCTTATTGAAGGACATTGCGATTTGCCACTGACAGCACTTTTGTAATTCGAGTGACCCTCAATAGCCCAAAGTTGTCGTTGTTTGTGCTAGTGAGCGCTAGACTTGGAGAAATGAGCCAAGAATATGACTCGCAGGAAGAATGAGTTGTGGTGAAGTGAAACCCAAACATGCAAATCGGCTAATACACAGAGTGCTTCGAATGGTGCAGTCAATGCATGCAAATGAACGCTATCTTCAATTCAGTATCCATGGCAGTCTGCCGCTCTATAGACATGCTGCTCTACATCGTGCTTACCTGAAGTATGCAAGATGAGTCTTGTCATGCGCTCTACCGAATCAGAGCTTCTTGCTCTCGAGTCGCAGGCCATAGAAATTGAGCGAGCTTGGTTATTTGAACACATACTTTCCAGGGCATTAGACCCCATAAGAGAAGGTTTACGGGAATGCTCAGAGCTGTTGCACAAGGCCAGCATTACCTTGCCAATCACCTCTCGCGAAACTGAATCGCTCAAGGGCATCATGACTCGACAAGGTTCTCAATTGGTCAAGGGCGATCTTATGGTCAAGATGCACAGACTCCATTTACGACTCACGATTCCGGCTCAACGAAACATTCATTTACAGCAGATTGAGGATGTCGGCAGTCTTGTACATTATTCGATGGAAAGCTTAAAGCACGAATTGTATGAGGATACAGCTGGCAGAATCGTGAGAGACGTTTCACAGAACATCGATCAAGCACTACAAGCACTGTCACGGCATCCAAGCAACACTACATTTCCGCTGTCTTCAATGGATATGGACGCTCTGCATCCGGAAGTTCCACAGAACGTCGCTCTGGATTTGTACATTCAGGACGCTGCCTTGGTTGCTGAAATTCGTACATTGCAGCCAAGAAAGCAGGAAAATATCTTCACTACTCTTCGCAAAGCGAATGCGACTGAAACTGGTGGATTTGTGCGGTATAGGGGTGAGGATGTCAAGGTCATAGAGCATGTACGTGTCGAGAGTCAAGATCCTGCTTTGATTGCCATCTTGGCCAAGCTAACGGCACTCAAGCACAACATTGAAGAAGTGCAAAACAAATTGACCTTGACGAGCAGCAATGGTAGCACGTAGTCAATTTACAAACAGAACCGTGTAGGCCTGGTTCTCGTCCAAGAAATATTTACGTCCATGCTAGCTTAGTGCATCTCCGTTCATGACCTTGGTGCCAGATGCAAGGAAGGGATTCCAAGTACGGTCTCTTGCTAGATTGTATGTCCAACTGACAAGTCGACATTCTCCAACCAGAACCCCACAATTGTTGTTACGAGCAGCTCCTCCTTTGCTCCCGCTTAGCGAACCACTAGCCTTGTGCACACGAGCACATCAGTGGCCCGATGACGCACCTATTCGGCTCGGTTGCATAGTTACCATGGGCAATAGTCAATCGAGCGACCGTGAAGCCACTCCGACAAAGACGCGCGAAAGATCTGGCAGCACAAGAGATGGGGAGCCGACTGCGCCGAGTTCAATCAAGAAGCGCTCTTCTGTGCGTCGCAACAGGCAAGTTTTGACTTCCTCGAGTCCGCCGAGACATCGCAAAGGTTCAGCCGACACAGCAAGCACAGTGGATCAAGCGGATAAATTGGATTTGCTTGATGAAGTTGTCTCTTCCAATCCACAGTCCTCCTCGCGACGAGCGAGTTTCGAGTCCTCGATGCCTGGCGAAGTTGACTCGGACGGCGAGACGTCGCCGGCGTCACAGCGTGTCCCGATCGTGGTCAGGTGGAAGGGCAAGGGAACAAAAGTCTACATTACGGGATCATTCAATCAGTGGAAGAAGAAGTTGGCGTTGCAGAAATCAGAGAGTGAGTCGTGTTTCAGTGTCAAGGTCCATCTTCCTCCCGGCACGCACCGTCTCAAGTTCAATGTGGATGGGGAATGGCGCACGAGCGAGAGTATGGCTGTAGCGACGGATTCATCGGGCACATTTGTGAATTACATTGAAGTCCTCTCTTCCGAACCGGATTTGACCTTGACGCGGGAACATGAAAACCAAGCAGAGAATGGCGAGTTTCCTACACGACCGCGCGCTGAAAACTGGACCAACACGATACCTTCCTTCATGACTCCCTCGGAGGAACTCCTCAAGTCGCCCGTCATGGTGCCACCGTCTCTGCCCCCTCATTTGGAAAAAGTCATTCTCAATACATCTAATGATCGCAAAGACGATCACTCCGTCCTGCCGCACCCGAATCACGTCGTGCTGAATCATTTGGCCGCGAGTTCCATCAGGAATGGTGTGCTCGCAGTGAGTGCGAGCACAAGGTATCGCAAAAAGTACGTCACTACAATCTACCAAACGGGTGCGCCTACAGCTTCCGCTTCTTAGTGCAGACTTGCGTAAATCTCAAAAAGGTTTTCCCACGCACGGAAAGAAGCATCAGCAACTTGTGATTATTAGCAATGCCCTGCAATGCAGCGTCACAATGTAGGACTATGATACATGTTTATATACATATAAATGTCCAACCACTCATGCGTTCTTGCTGCGCTTTGCATGCTGCGAATCCGTATTGCCATGAGCACGCTTCTTGCTTTCCTCCTCCTCCACCGGCCATGCAGAAACGATTCCGTGCGTTTTCTCAAGGATTTTCTTCTCTGCGAGTCGCACAGTGATGGCATTCCTCGTGTTGTACGATAAATCAGAGGTACTGAGCAGTGCTTCGTCTTCCGTGATTGAAGTACCATATTTTTCAGCGTGCAGCGCGAGCGCATGCAGGACGAGAGCCTGTATCTGCCGGGTTTTTCGTCCCTTGGGCAACCGTGCTTCCAGTTGCACTGCTTCAAAGGCAGTACGATCGAGCAGTAAAGTCTCGAGTGTGATGAGGATATCTTTGGGTACTTTACCGGACGCATCGAGCTCAAGGACATCGTCGAGCCATTCCATATCGAGCAACCAATCGATCCTGTCTCGCCGTTCTTCTTCTCCATCATTCGCAGGCACTTGAGTCGTGAACAGATCTGCAGGGATCTCTACCACGTCAAAGCTGTTGTCTGGTTGTACGTATCCGTATCGACGCAGCAGGTCGGCATTAGGCAGATCGCCGTATGTATTATATATTTGTTCCCCTTGCTTGATGGGTTGAGTGGCAACCATGTCAAGCGAGGCTGTGCGATAAAAGAGTCTCGCATTATTGAGACGTGTATCAGCATTCAGCAGGTCAGACAGTGGGCACATGACCTTTTCAAGCAATTCAGAGTTCGTGGATGATGCATCATCGGTGTCGCTATCCTCATTCTCCCTCTCTTGTTCGTCCGTTGATGATGGAGAATCAAAGGAGTATGCCATAATGATACTGCCCATTCGATGATAGTGATGTAAAGTGCACTTTGCCAAATCAAACAAATCTTGATGATGTGAAATGACTGGCAGAATTTGTTCTCGATATATCTCATCTGCTTCGTCTCTGCCAATTTTATCAAGCAGAGATGATCCCTGCAATTGCTCCAGTTCCGTGTCATTCCAAAACATAGGAGTGGTAAACTTGTCTGGAAACATGGCCAGGTATGGGGACCATGGACTAGAGATTTGGCTGCTTTCGTACAACAAAACCAAGATGAGCAGACTCCATTCTCCCAGATCACTCACATCTCGGCGCAGACGGCTCTGCATGGATGAGTTGGCGTAGGAAAGCAAGATTGATCGAGGTATCGAAAAGAGCAACTCATCCGTAGTGATATCCTCCACGGCAATGACGCCGCGTCCACGACCTTCGTGCGAGTAGTCATGTAGAGCAATCTTTGGAGACAAGTAGACATCAGGCACGGAACGCAGCCATTGTATAAAGCGTTCATTAGTGCTCTCAAACTCGCTGCATGCATCCATTGCTGCGGTGGGAGGAGAAGCAACAAAAGTCAAAACTTGCGAGCAACAAGAAAAAATTATCGAAATTCTAGAGCGCAAAAATGACGTCGAGCACGCGTCTACAGCATCCAAAGGTTCACACAACTGCCTCTTGACATTCACAACCATACGCCGTCCTACTGAAACATGTTCAGGTATGGCTTGACTCTCCTGATGAGCAGCACCGCCGTGCTCGCTCAACAAGCTGTCAATCGAGCTGCATCAGCCGCAGACTACAATGCACCACTTGCCTCTAAAGCCGACATTCTGGGCACGGCGGCATCTTATGGAAACGCAGACCTCGTAAATGCACCAAAGTGGGCGCAATGGACTTCGCTCGGTCTCGGTGTCTGGCGTCTGTTGCTGTTTGTGGGCACAGTCGGCACGTATGCTTTGCAGCCAGTCTTGTACATGCTACATGTTTTACACATAATTCTAAGACCTGTCACACTGCTTGTCCAGCTTACTTGGGCCCTGCTTGTCGGCATACCTCTAAGTACACTCAATAGTCTCTCAAGAACGCTCTATCCTGCCTATCTGTTCCTTGGCAGCGCCGCCATCATAGGTCTCATCATCGGAGTCGTGCTAGCTCTCTTTTCGAGATTCATCAATCTCCTCGTGCCAAAGGAAAGTTTCTCTGCTTCCTCTTCTAAGCCTCTAAAAGATGACGTCTGGTTGGGTAGTAATGGTACACCGCGCCGGCAGAGTAAGAAGAGTGCTGGCAAGCAAAGAATGACCCCACCGCAAAATAAACGATCGCCGCCTTCTACACGTTCCCTGATGAGTTCGCAGCCGTCTCTGCAGACACCAACAATCTTTGAAGAGTCAGAGGCGAGCTCGTATGATGAGGACGCATTCAACACGGATTCTGACCACACACCTAGCAAGTCCTCCAGGGGCTATGTAGACTACAAGTCGCCCACTGTAGAGGCTGAAGGGATACGCAGGAGAAAATATTGAACACTTTCTCAAAGGTCGTTTGTGCAATGTGATAGCAGCTTGAATTGCCTCGCCATCCATTCTTTGTCTTCTGCTTTTCAAGTGAATTAAGGTCCCTTTTTGCCGTGTTTCCGACAAAAGGCTGAAGTCTAGAGATTTTGAGACCACCCTAGCTGCGTCCAGGAGCATTTTTTAAACAAAAAGAACAGAAAGGTGATGGTATGCTTCCCGCCTGTGTCCTATATCTGGTCGATTCCAATTGTGTCCTAACGCTACAGTCTCGTGCCACATCACGTCTGCAAGACTCGGAAGGAGATCTTGATGGGGAAATGTCAGCACACTGACGCTTTGTTTCGGTCCGGGGCCCCTCCACCGGAAATATCATGCGAAAGTCTGTAGAAAGAGACAAGAATGTTTGGATGCTCTGCAGCGCCAGGGCAAGAATGTCAACAGATGTTGAAAGCTATAAAGACGTGTACACAAGAACAACATTATGATACTCGGCATGAAACCACTAATTCTGTTCTTGCATACAAACCCCGACGTCTAATGAACATTCTCACCCTCACCCTGCGCAATGGCATCTAAAAGTTCTTGTGTCTTTCTGCAGGCTTTGCAGTGCGTTTCCGTACCGATGACTGTGGATAAATCGGCCACGTATCGTTGTACAAGAGACTACTCAGTATAACCTTTGGTCATTCTCGCTGCATAGCAACGAGTTGTCAGGTTCGCCCATGTACAAGAAGTGCCGAAATCAAAGTTTGAGAAAAAGTTTCTCGATCTTTCTGCGTGCACGTGACCGCTACTTGAAGTGCTCGTGATTAAATTGACATGCATTCATCTCGTCATTCAGAGGAGTACTTCACAATCATCATGGCCGGTAACGATGCGTACTACACCACACTCGGAGTGAGCAAGTCTGCAGACGAAAGTGAAATCAAAAAGGCGTACAGAAAGTTGGCGCTCAAGTATCATCCCGACAGAAATAAGGAGCCAGGTGCAGAAGCACAGTTCAAGAAAGTCTCCGAGGCATTCGAAGTTCTTTCAGACAAGGAGAAGCGCAAGGTTTATGATCAATTCGGAGAAGACGGACTGAAGGGCGGTGGTGGTGGACCACCTCCGGGCGCAGGTGGATTCCCTGGCGGCGGCATGCCTGGAGGATTCTCAGGCTTTTCTTCTGGAGGTATGCCTGGAGGGTCCTCCTTCCAATTCTCTGCGTCTGACCCGAACGACATCTTCAGTTCCTTCTTTGGTGGCTCTGATCCATTCGCGTCCATGGGAGGCGGAGGTGGAGGAGGTGGAGGTATGCCTGAGTCTATGTTTAGTGGGATGGGAGGTATGCCTGGAGGGTTCGGCGGTATGAGTGGCATGGGTGGACGTGGGGGAGCGCGCGCGAGTCCCGCCGAGGCAGAGATTGTCACAAAGCCCTTGCCACTGACACTGGAAGACTTGTTCAAGGGTATCACAAAGAAGCTCAAAATCACTCGCAAGCTGATGGACAATTCTGGTGCACAAGTTGCTGCAGACAATATTCTCGAGGTTAAAATCAAACCTGGCTACCGACCAGGTACCAAAATTACGTTTGAGAAGGCCGGCGATGAGAAACGTGACGGGACAACACAGACCATTCAGTTTGTGATTGAAGAGAAACCGCATGCCACATTCAAGCGGGAAGGAGACAATCTGCGCTGCGTGTTGAGTTTAACACTCTTGGAAGCCCTCACAGGGTACGAAAAAGCCGTGCAAACTATCGATGGCAAGACATTGAGAGTAAGTGGCTCGCAGCCCGCTCAGAATGGCCAAACACAAAAGTTCCCAGGTCAAGGGATGCCAAATTCAAAGTCAGGCGTACGTGGGGAGTTGATTGTGGAAATCAATGTCAAACTGCCCACGAGTTTGACGATGCAGCAAAAGAGTGAACTGAAACGGATTTTATGAGCGCTCCATAATGACTAGACCTGTATATTATAATAATGAAGCATAGACGTGGTCATCTGTGCCAATTGGCACTTTCTCCCTTCTCAGCTGTGAAGAGTGAAATTTTGTGTCGCGCGGCTGAAGTTTCGCTCGCGTTTATTTCACCACAACAATGAAGTAATGCAATAAATGCACTCTTGACTTTGCCTCTCCAGTGAGCTACTCACACGTATAGAGTCCTCTTTATCCAACCCTTCCCCCTTGCATTTCTCGTTCTCTCTTTATAATCCTGCGGAGCGCATTCTGGTAGCGTCAGAACAGGTTCAGAGACCACTTCAGTCATGTCGAAAGCTGCAGTGGAGGGACTGCTCGATATCATGGAAGGCTCAGGTATATCTCTTCTAGGCAGAAGTGTCAGATCGATATTGACTTATTTCACAGATGCGCAGCGTAAAGTTGAGACATTGCTTTTGCTCAAGCAATCCATCAAGAGGGAATCTATAGAGGTAATCTATCAGCAGAAGGTTGTCCATGGCATACTAACGGCTCAACAGACACCTGCCGTTCGAACCCTTTTCCAGGCACTGCGACTTGGCCTGATAAACCCGAATGCGCAAGTCAGCGGCCAAACGCTAACCACGACACATGGCGCTTTACGTCGGCTCGATATACAGGATCCAGGCCTGCTGAGAACTGCTCTGCCGACTCTACTGCCGCATCTTATCGACAGATTCGGTGATGCCGCTGAAAAAGTGCCTCTGCTCGCGCGAGACTGTGTTGCCATTGCATGGCGCAGCTCGCCCACCGAGGTAGAAGGTGCCATCAAGCAAATGGGCTTCACACATAGAGTGGCGCGCGTGCGCGAAAATGCCATGAGGTGGACGGAAGATATGGCAATCCATAGGAACGTGGGATTCATCTTCCGAAGCTTTACCAACTACTTCATTGCTGCATTAGAAGACGCAGATGGCACTGTTCGTGAAATCAGTAAGCAAACTATCGTCAAACTCTTCTCGACAGCTCCACCACATGCGAAGGCTGACCTGAGACGAGAGATGAACATGCACAACGTGCGAAAGTCCACTGTCCAGCATATTCTGACTCAGCTCGATATCTCCGATGGACCAAGTGTAAATCTCTCCAGGAGTGTGGGTAGCCTACATGAAGAACCAGTAGCACGATCCTCCAGAAGAATCGTGACACCTGGGTCCCATGCAGAAGGCTCTATCGCGGGAAGTACAGCCTCCACCTATGTTGGTAGCTTGCCCGGTTCGGAGATGGAAACACTGGACGCGGCTCATGTGCACTCCGCAAGAGATCTTGAAAATGAGATGAACTCTATGTTGCCTTGCTTCGAAGGACGAGAATCCGAACGGAATTGGCTAAATCGTGAAAAGAACATCAATCGCTTGCGCTCTCTTCTTCGCGGTAATGCCACTCGTGACCATCACATGATTTTCCTCAGTGGTATCAAAGTGCTCCTTGAAGGCATCATCAAGGGAATGACGTCTTTAAGGACTTCCTTGTGTCTCGTAGGGCTGCAGTTCGCGAAAGACTTGTTTACCGTTCTCGGGCCCGGCGCTGACCAGTTTGTGGAACAACTGCTCGCTACACTGGTCAAATTAACAGGAGCGACGAAGAAGATACAGGCTCAAGCTGCTAATATAACGATCAATGTGCTTCTAGCAAATGTCTCGTACCATTCGAGATTATTGTCACATCTCGCGCTGGCTGTCCAGGACAAGAACGTTGCACCACGTTCTTTTGCCAGCACTTGGCTCAGTGTGCTAATGGAAGTTCATGGAGAGTCCAAAACACAAATCGAGCATTCGGGCATTGATTTACTCGATAAGTCCGTTCGCAAAGGTTTGGCTGATGCTAACCCTGGTGTGCGTGAAGGTATGAGGACCACGTACTGGAAGTACGCTAGCATTTGGCCTGAGAAGGGAAACGCCATAATGAACAGTCTAGATACCACCGCTAAAAGACAATTGGAAAAGGCCAATCCAACTGCAGCGACAGACTCTCTACCAGGTCCGCCCAAAGTGGCCGAATCGAAAGTGATAGCAAAAACCCGGCCTACGATTAAGACGATGAGGACGGAAAGCGTGCGTGCTCTACAATCACTGTCTGAGTCTGTCTCAAGCGCAAAACACGTACAGCACAATGAGCTGGATACCAAACCTGAAGCAAAGTCAGGCGGGCTGTCATCTGGCCCGCAACGACATGGTCTAGGAGGTGCAGTCCGTCCTGTCGCTATCTTAAATCGGAAGCCTTCAACGGCGGCCAAGCCGGAAGACATTCTACGCAGCTCCATCCGGTCGAATTCAGCCAATTCTGGGGCGGCCGTGTTGGCGAACTCTCCGTCTCGGCCAGAGACAGTCGTTAGTCCACGAAGGCGTAAGCCTATCACGGAGCAGCTCGAGAGCGAGGATTGGCGTGTCCGCGTAGAGGGTGTGATCACGCTCGCATGTCTCTTGGCAAACAAAGAACCTCCCAATACTGACGGTCACAAAATTTCCTTGCCCAGTCGAGAAACCCTAGCACCGATTCTGCGGAAACTGATGGCAGATTCACAAGCTGAAGTCGTAGATCACTTAATGGCTCCTGAGGTCATTGCAGAGATTGCCAAGATTATAGAGTGGGACGCTATCCTGCCACGAGTCCTTCTCATGTCAGAGATTGACGAGTCCGAAACTGGCCACGATGTTAAGAGCGACTGTCTACCCGCAGTCAAAGCAATGTTTGATGATCAGAGCGCAGTGCAGCAGTGTCTGGATACACTTGCCTTGCTCAAAGTAGCTGGTCATCTGGGCAAGCCGGTAAAACCCAATTTCAAGTTCACGACAGCTCAAAAGCGACCAATAATCAAGGCAGTCTTGGTTTGGTTGACGGAACTGATAGAAAAACACCAAGCATTGGTTGACAAAGGAGAGACTGGGAATCCGGCATTCTTTGAGAGCTCAGAGTACCGGATGGTCATGAACAGGACAACTTCTATGATGACAAATATCCAACCTAGCTCTATCAATTATGCTCCTCTCGCCGCGTTCTTGAAAGCCCTCAGAAGATCGAATGAGACAGTATTTGACAAGAATCTCAGTACCTTTGAGAGACCTGTTATTGTAGCGCTCAAGAAGGCTTGGGGAGAGAAGCCACTGGAAGAAGATGAGGCTATTGAAGAACCGGTTGCAGATGTCGAAAGCGTTCTGGGTGCACTGCCGGTTGTCAACTTACAATCCGGACAGAATGATGAGACAATTACTAGTGCACCATTGCCAGTCTCAGCAACACCAGAGCAATGTCCTAGCACACCTAGTTTGGAGCAAGCGATAACGACATCTGTAGACGACTCTCCTGCTTCCATGCAGAATGACAAGGATGACTCGAACCTTCTAGCTAAGCAAGCGCTCTTTGCTCCCAAGACGCCGGCAGGGTTTCGGCAAGCCCTTCATTTGTTGGATTCGCCATGGTCGACCACGGGCTCTCCAATACCACCGTCCAAGCTGAACTCGAATATGGATGGAGGAAAGCAAGCAAGTACACCGAATGTATATTCTGACGAGAAGGAGAGGGTGGACACTGAACCTGATAAATCACGATCCAAAACGACGGGCAAATTTTCTGGTCCTGATGTATGGTTTCGAAGACAAATGTCGAAGCAGCATTCAAGCACACCCTTACCGAGGCTTTTGGCAGACAAGCAGGAGATGCTTGTGTTACTTACACAGCGTTTGAGTGATGGCGAAGTAGATTCAATCTTGTTCCGCAAATTGATCAAGATCACCAAGGACCACCCTACTGTGCTACAAAATGAGTCTGGCATGATTGAGCCGGATGAAAAATTAGACATTTGGGACGCGGGCACATACTTTGATCATCTCATGCATGGTCTCCTACAGTACCTGGACAGCGAGACAACACAAGATAATGTGGACCACAAAGTGCAAGCTGTCGTACTTTTGAGGACCGCATTACGTTCCCAGCCACAATATTTTGCAGGTCACGAGTGCAAGGCTATTCAGACAATTGTGGGCCTCAGATCTGCAAGTGAATCAAAGTCCTTGACGTCTGGCCTTGATGAGCTACTACCAGAATTGATGAGTGCTGTTGATGGCGAATTGGGAACAATTACTGTATTGCGATGTCTCTATTCTTATGTCGTTGAAGACCTTGCGTCTTGGAAATCGGATAAGCTATCGTCATTACAGATGGCAATCTCTGCACTCTCAATTTCCGTTTCACAATTGACTATACAAAAACTATCAGAGCTGGCTCAAGCGCTAGCGCAATTGATTGTCAAGGCACTCAACGACGACTATAATGCTCCTGATGTGGACATTGCAGAGACACGAAGGACGACTGTGAATTTGTGTATGGCTATATATGCAGTCGTTGGGGACACCAGAGTGGTGCTTCATCTATTGAGAGACCTGAAGCCCAGTCAGCAAAACCTGTTGAGTTATTACTTTGCAAATAAGGAACAGGAACAGGTCGCGTAGGCGACCATCCGTGGAGGAATTGTATTGAGGTGCGATGTATTTACTTGGCGTGTGGCAAGGAGTATGTGTATCCTGTTTGCTGCATAGCGAACGGCAAACCAGTAGAGTCCCTGTAGCTTTAGCTTAATTGGCCTGTTGTATCTATGTTTTGATGATTGCTGTGAATTTGCACGTGCAACGATTAGTTCTATATCGTACATGTGTCAACACGTATATACAGTCCCAATGGAGCACAGCACGAATTGACATATTGCTGTCTGGAAAACGCGACAATAACGACACCATGAGTCTACAAGGGTGTGTTGCTTCGCTTGCTTCTTCCTGTATGACGCTGAGTGCCTCACTTTCCACGCTGGATGCTGGTATCCATGACTTTCCGAGGCTGGTCAAAGTGCTACACAACACCAAACACTTTGAACTCTTGCCTGAATCAGACATTATTGCGGCGCGCAACGAATTGCACGGAGAGATTGAGCCGCAAAGGGAGGAACTCTTGCGACGTGCGGAAAAGGCGATACAAGGGCTGGAGCGACGCGAGTATGCGCTCAAGTCCAAGGCGGAATTGCAGGATGTCCGATTACAGCAACGACCACGACACGTGACGCCGCCGAGTCGAGATGAGGGTAGCAGTGCTGCGGCTCGAGTGGAAAAGATGAGAGTATTGTTGGCGAAAAAGGAACGGTTGGGGTATACCCTCAAACGGCTACAAATGGAGGAACAAAGACGCAAGACACGGATGAGTCTTGCTCCTGCTGGATTCACGATGGACGATAGAGGAGTGTGAGGCTTTTTCTCTTTTCCTATTTCGTGTATATACTTTGCGGGTCGTGTGAGAAATGACTCTTTAATGATGGTCCTGAAAGCTAGAATCTTCCTTGAGCGCCTTGGACCACTAATGGGTGAAATGTCAGCAAAGCCAAATTGATGAATTTTACAAGTGAGTGCATTACCAGCATGCTAGGAATCCATCCCGTGGGTTGCAAGTCTCTTGTTTCCTTTTCCGCCGAGACAGACCAGACCCAAGCAGTCATCGCAATGAGACCTGTTGCGCAAATAGCTGTATTCGATGCCCAATTCGAGGGACGCGACCACCAACCCCCTGTGGGCGACCAAACGTGCTTCGGATCTAATCGAGTGTCAATATGTCGGATGCTCGCCGCTTAATTTCGCAAGAGATCTTTCATACATGCGTAACGACCACCTCCACCCATGTTTGTGAAAGAGTCAGCGTCTGGCAAGAAGATGGAAAGTGCACTACTCGACAGAACCGTCTCTACATCGCTTCTGTAAGTCAGTCGATATTGTCAAGAGGAGCTCTTCCATAAACTATTCGTTTGTGGAAAAGCACAAAATTGGTTGTGAGTCTGGTATTGGTCCATTCCATCTCGCTCTCATCACGCTATACCTTATCCCGTCGCTGCAGGCGGTCCTCGTGGTGCTTTTCCAGGTATCAAGAAAGTTTTGAGAGAGCGAGCAAGAAGCAAAAGAGTTTGACTGCACATGGCAAGCCGATCTTCCGTCTCGACCTTACATGCGAGATTGAATCTGCCTGCTTCCTTTGCACATAGCACGTTGCAGCGGTGTCTGGTCGATCAGTCTGCTTCAAAGACAAACAATAATGCTGGTCTTGCGAGTCATGGCAAGTCTCTGCTAGGGTATTATATTTCGAATCATCTTGTTACGCGGTACCCTCGATTGCCGTACAAGGCCACGACCAATGCACTAATAGCGTATGCCGGAACGAGCACCATGGTGGCCATAGCGCGTGGGTGGGGTGTTGCGGGCTCGCCGAGGGAAGTACAGCCGGACCTGTCAGAGCTGAAAGGTCGAAAAGTGACAAAATCACCACTGGGAGCCACAAAGACGAGGGCGGGCCCGGATCCGCTGTCGCTGCTTCAAGTTGCGCGTGTGATGCCGGGGCAATCCAAGGTTGATGCGGCGACGAATTACATGGACGTGGCGTATGCAGACTTTGTCCGCTCCATTGTGGGTGGCATGCAAGTACATACGAGTGCGCGAGAGGTGCGTGAATTTATCGATTTCCATTTCCTATCGCGAGAGGTGAACCTCTTTACGTCTTTTCGAATCACGGAACCACAACGCGAGTTGTCGTTCTTGTGTGCGCGAGAAGGATTAGAGCGGCCCGTGACGAGACTGATTGCAGAGACTGGCAGGCACAGTAATGCTCCCGTCTTTGTAGTGGGAGTCTACTCTGGCACGGAAAAGCTGGGGGAAGGACAAGCGAGTAGTATGAGGGAGGCAGAGTATGTGGCACAAAGCAATGCAATGAAGTCCTGGTACTTGTTTCAAGATAGCTGGGCTACATTGTCGAGCACAACGCTGGAGGGTGAAGTCAAGGATTATCAACCAAGCATGGTTGACGTTGGCGACGTTATTGTATAGTTTTCCCCATAGCATAAGCATCGCATTTGCTCTTTCCCGTCGAGCAATGATACAGTAAAGCATCTACAGCTCGCAACTCATAAGAGAGATGAGGACTACAGTCAAGGTGTTATGCAGGGGACGGCAGCGTAGACTTGTACAGATAATGTCGTCTCATATGAAGATCAGGACGACACGTGCACACTTTAAATTGTCGACTCGATACAACACGATGTCTGAGCCATTCTGCGACTGTGTTCCTCAATCCTATGACGGGCTTGTCTGTAATGCTGTGGGCACGCTCGGGAATGTCTAATACTGCGATCAACATGTCTAGCAAAAGCCGGGTGAAAAGTCCCGCATTTGTCACTGCTGCAAGAAATTTCAGGTTGTGTGTGTGACGAAAGACATGTTTGTTGAACCCTGAAACACGGCAGGACCGGGACTCTAGAAAGCACGTGGTACATCTTGTCTGTCTTGGACACTGTCTGAAGAGAAATGATCATGACTGCGATTTGCAAAAGTAAAGGTCAGACCTTTGTAGTAGCCTGCAATGTACAGAATTATAAAAAGGCCTCGAGATGTCCATTGCCCAACTCGCAGCTCGTGCTACAACAATAGTGCAACATGATGCAAAGTGTTCTGCTCTGCTTTCTTGGTGCTCTATCAATCTGTCTCGCAAACCCTATTGACGCCCTCACGTCTCATGCGGTGATCTTTGGTCGAGACTACAATTGTCCCGATGATGTGTCTCCAGAGGAAGTGATCAAGATTGGTTACTACTCGGATGCACAGTGCCAGAATGTTGTCAAGACTGTCCCTTACTTTGCTTGTGCAAATTTTCCGAGTGGGACTTATCTTTGTACTGCTGCAGGTATCGGTCAACTTCCGTCAGTCTTTGCCAAGGTGATCAGTTCCAAACCGAAGAAGCATGTTCAGATAGCATTGACTCGAGATCAACATTGTCCTGATGGTGGTGCGACTGCAGTTCTCGCGACACTCAGTGCTGAACTTCCAACCTGCGTCCCACTTAATGGGCTGACTGGCGATGAAGGTGTTGCAGTTTATGTGAATGGAGGCAGCCATCTGCCAAAAAAACTTGCGGCAGGATCTCTTGCTGCTGAAGAGACTTCCGACAGTCTCACGAAGCGACGGCACCATAAGAAGGAGTGCTCTGGTTTCACCCAGGAGAGCGAAAGCCGAGCGTTTTCTCCGAGCGTGCAAGTCTCTGACGTTGTCGACTGCCGGAACTCAGCTGCGCCCTGCATTATCTCCGAATCGGTGCAGTACACAAAGTCCATCAAATCCTCGTTTACTCTGACTCTTGGAGGGACACTTGGTCCATTTTCCGTTTCAGCAGCCTTTGGCACTGAGTATACAGAATCACTCTCAACCACGACTCAAACGAGTTTTTCAGTGCCAGTCAATTCAGCAGGCTATCTCACGGCGTACAGTCAGGCAACCTGGTTTAAGGGCATATTCACTGGTTGTCGTCACGGTGGTGATCAGGACGGGGAGGTTCTTGCACTGAAAGACAATACGGTCACCTACCAGATTGTATTGACCAACGAATAGACCGTCATGTAAGGGGCAAATCTCCTTGTAGCACTAGTGAAATATCCCTACATAGTCTACATTTGACGACGCATCTCTCAGGAATGCAACTCTTTCCTCGCTCGCACTTGGAAAACTAAAGTCTTGTATCGGCTAACAAATTTTCAAAACTTTTTGTTCATCCCTCATTCATCATGAGAGATGTGAAGCAGGCAATTGCACAGATTCAACGAAATGGTCAACGCGCCAGATCCACTCACAGAGCTCGTTGGGTTTTTGCATGACAAGAATCCCCAAGTAAGGGCGGTCGCAGCGTAAGTGCACATGTCAAGTTTTATAATGTTTGATACGATCATCTTTTCCATAGTCAAGAACTCGTGCCATACTCGACACGCGGAAATCCAAGGATATCCATCTTCAAGTCCGATGCGCTTCGGCCTATAACAGATTTGAGAATTTTGATTTTAGATGAACCTGTATGACACCGAAAGACTGCAATGACTGAAAGGGCTGAAACGTGGTAGAAAACGGCGCATGATGCATTGACTATCCTGATCAACTTGTCACAGGATCCCTTGATTCGAGGAAAACTAGTGGATGAGTTATTCCTCAACATGGTTCTAGCCATCATCATTGTTTGTGCCCTGATTTTTCATTTTTCGACGCAATGACTGATGTGTTCAATTTAGAGCAAAGACCATGGGCTAGCTGACTTGGCAAGCATGTTGCTGTCGAATCTCGCAAAGAGTGATGCGATTGCTTCCTTACTGACCATGACCCGAACATCGAGCATCACGGAATGCGCTTCGTCGCAAGTCATGAACCAATTGTTGGACATTTACGTGAGAGGTCAAGATAAAGCACTCAATCCGCATGCCAATTACGATTTCCTCACAAACTTGTTTTCCGATCTCACTCGCTTCACGGAAGGACGCAACTTTTTCGTGACGCGGCAAGCGTATGATTCTGTCATGCCTTTGGAAAAAATCATCGTCTTTCTCGAATCGGCATCATCGAGAATCAGACGAACCGGTGTCGCTAGTGTCGTCAAGAATTGTTGCTTTGATGTCTCTATGCACAAGACACTGCTCGATGAATCAGGACTCAATCTGCTTCTCTACCTGCAGAGCCCCTTGTGTGGAGCAGATACGGAAGAAGGTATTCGTGACGATGAACGAGACGATATGTTTGAAGTGCTGCAGTTTCTCGATCCAGACAGGAAGAGGGAGACGGATGAGTTTACCATTACTGTGCTACTCGATGCGTTGCTGCTTCTCTGTTCCACGAAATTCGGGCGAGAACAGCTCCGGCGACGACAAACGTATGCTATCGTTCGGGAGGTTCATTTACGTCATGGAGAGCATGAAGAAATTGGAGAATGTTGCGATAAACTCGTCAATATGCTTATGCGGGACGAAGATCCGGACATGCCTGACATTGACCCGACAAAATTGGGGGCGCCAGAGGCAGAAGAGGACGAAAGTGATGAAGAGTTGCAAATTACCGAAGTATAATCTCGAGTGGCTTCGACAGTCTCTCAAAAAACACAGCATGGCATGGTATAACGTATTGTTCAAGTATAATGAGAAACAGTAGTTGTATGGAGGAAAAATTACGAAAATCTATAAAAAGGTAGACAATGGCCGCAGCTTATGGAAAATCTAAAATGATGTTGAATCTGATTTGCTACTTCCGGGGGAAAGAGAAAAAGAAGAATGAGGAAGAGTCTATGCTTGTTGAGGTGAGGACGATGCTGATGATGTGCATCGAAGCAGAGGGACATTTACGGTCCTTGCTCTGGTCGAGCAGCTTCAGGATCTTCTTCCTCCAATGCAGAAGCATCACAAGTGCATAGATTGAGATCGCCGTACTTGTCGTCCAGGCGCGACACGCTTGGCCAAAACTTGTTCTTCCAGATATAAGGCAGTGGGAAGGCTGCTCGCTCGGCAGTATACGGTCTGTCCCATGCACCCTTGAGGACGTCCTTCAATGGATGTGGAGAGTTTTTGAGTAAGTTGTTGTCCTTTGGCTGCTTCCCACTCTCAATTTCCCGAATCTCCTGACGTATCGAAATCATGGCCTCACAAAATCGGTCCATTTCAGCCACGGACTCTGATTCTGTCGGTTCAATCATGAGACCCGTTGAGACTGGCCAACTCATTGTCGGTGCATGAAATCCATAGTCCTGCAACCGCTTTGCGATATCAATAACGTCGATGCCGGCAGATGTTTTGAGGTCTTTCGTGTCTAGAATGAACTCGTGTGCACATTTACCATTGTCGTTTGTGTAAAGCAGCTTGTAATGAGGGCTTAGTTTCTGTGCCATGTAATTGGCATTGAGAAGAGCCAGTCTTGTAGCATGCGTCAAGCCGTCGCCACCCAGAAGCTTGATGTAGGCCCATGAAATCGGCAGAATTGAAGCACTGCCGTACGGGGCAGCAGAAACGGGCTGGATACCGTGCTCTCCTCCAACCTTGTACAATGGATGACTAGGCAGGAACGGGGCGAGATGTCTCTTGACTCCAATAGGACCCATCCCAGGGCCACCTCCTCCATGCGGAATACAAAACGTCTTGTGGAGATTTAGGTGACAGACATCAGCACCAATTTCACCGGGTGAGCACAAACCGATCTGCGCATTGAGATTTGCGCCGTCCATGTATACCTGACCGCCGTGCTCGTGAATGAGATCAATCGCCGTTTTAACTTCCGGCTCAAAAACGCCAAACGTAGATGGGTAAGTCACCATAAATGCAGCCAAAGTCTCCTTGTATTTTTCGCACTTTGCCTTTAAATCAGCCATATCTAAATTTCCCTTTCCATCACACTTGACTGGGACGACTTTGAGACCGGACATTGTCGCAGAAGCTGGGTTAGTGCCGTGCGCAGAGACGGGAATCAGACAAATGTTGCGCTGAGCTTGGCCCGTAGACTCGAGGTACGCTCTGATGACACGCAGACCAGTATATTCACCTTGTGCTCCGGAATTGGGTTGCAATGAGACGTTGTCGAATCCTGTAATTTGTGCCAGATCCTCCTCCAGTTCATTCAACATTTGGTGGTACCCTGTAGCTTGATCATACGGCGCGAATGGATGAATTGAGTTGAATTCAGGCCAGGATATTGGAATCATTTGAGTTGTGGCATTCAGCTTCATCGTGCAGGAACCAAGAGCAATCATGGAATGTGTAAGTGACAGATCGCGACCTTGCAGCTCGTGGATGTATCGAAGCATTTCAGTCTCCGACTTGTGGTCTTGAAAGGCAGCGTGCTGCATGTACTTTGATTTCCTGGCTAAAGATGCAGGTAATGCATGTGGCGACTCTGAATTGATGCCGGCAGCAGTGGCAAGTTCAGAGGCAGACTGTTTGCAGCCAAAAATATCGAGTAGCACATCCAGTTCTGCTTCCTCTACAGTCTCATCTAATGAGAGAGCAATGGTCGAGCTGTCCACTTTTCTGAGGTTGATGCCGTTAGACAATGCGAGCTGCATAATCCCGTAGGCATCACCGACGGAGACTGTCAAGGTGTCAAAAAAGGTCTTGTTCACAACAGTGTGTCCGGCGTCTTGCAAGCCTCGAGCCAGGATGGCCGTGAGACTGTGCACTCTCTGTGCAATTCGTTTGAGTCCATCTGGACCATGGTAGCAGCCATAGAATGCAGCCATATTGGCGAGCAACGCCTGCGCAGTACAAATGTTGGACGTTGCCTTCTCCCTTCGAATGTGCTGTTCACGTGTCTGCAGAGCCAGTCTGTATGCGCGATCTCCGTTCTTGTCTACGCTCAGACCGACGATACGTCCCGGCATACGTCGTTTGTGTTCATCGGCACAAGCAAAGAAAGCAGCATGCGGGCCACCAAATCCCAGTGGCACACCAAATCGCTGAGAGTTTCCCACAACGATATCGGCGCCCCATTCACCAGGAGGTTTTAGGAGAGTCAAGGCCAGCAGGTCAGTGGCGACCACAATTTGAGCATTGATTGAGTGAATGTAGTCCGTTAGCTCCGCATAGTCTGTGATTGATCCGTCAGTGGCGGGATACTGTACGAGCACACCAAAGACGTCGTCCTGTCTGGCTTCAATATTTGCCTTTGACGCCTCCGCTACCACGACATTGATATTGAAGCCCGTCGCTCGTGATTGTATGCAGGCGATGGTCTGCGGGTGGCACTTGGCATCTACAAAGAAGGTCATCTTTTTTTGGCGTGCAGCGGCAAAAGTCATAATCATGCCTTCTGCGGCTGCTGTGCCTTCATCAAGCAGACTCGCATTAGTCATTGGCAGTTTCGTCAAGTCGGCCACCATAGTCTGGAAATTGAACAGACTTTGCAGTCGTCCTTGAGAAATTTCGGGCTGATACGGCGTGTATGAGGTATACCAAACGGGACTTTCCAGGACATTTCGTAAGACGACCTTTGGGGTGTGAGTGTTGTAGTAGCCCTGACCAATGTAAGATTTGAGAACCTTGTTTTTCTTTGCAATGCTGGCAAGACGTTCAAGTAACTTCACTTCCGACAACGGCCCATGTGGAATGTCCAGCTTTCGCTCCGTGAGAATCGCCGCGGGAATCGTTGACTTTACGAAATCCTTGATGTTTGCATGACCGACAACTTTGAGCATTGTGGCCTCATCTGCCGCTTGGGGCCCAATGTGACGCGCCTGGAATTCTTTACTAGTGTTGAAGAGTGATGAAGCGCATCGCTTAGACGAGACATGACGGACGGGCAAATGACGGGCGAAGCGAAGCATGCTCAGGTGATCGGCCCTGGTATGCGAGCAGACTCGGATTCGCTTCCTACTTATCTGCTTGACAGATGAGAAAGACGAAACAAACAAGGGTC
This sequence comes from Taphrina populina JCM 22190, assembly GCA_000836195.1. Classification (NCBI taxonomy): domain Eukaryota; kingdom Fungi; phylum Ascomycota; class Taphrinomycetes; order Taphrinales; family Taphrinaceae; genus Taphrina; species Taphrina populina. The sequence continues at coordinate 648,870 of DF820090.1, read as the reverse complement.
CAAGAGGGAACGTGTGGGAGAAGAAGGGCTCGTGTGTTCAACTCGCAATCTTCACATGCCGGGGCTGAGGCTGCGGGTTCATCTACTTGATCGGGCAGACATATGAATTTAGGCTGTGTGGCTGAAGTTTCATGAATTTGACAAAGGTTGCGCGATGAAATAACCATTCATTCGTCTGTCTTTCTGGCGGCACAATGCAGAATGATCCGGATCCAGATGCCATGACCCAACGTCCTATAGTAGAAGATGAAGAAGATATTGACATGGCCGCGACCACTGTCATTGAAGGCGGGGCTTCCGGAGGACTCTTTATGCCAGACGAGTCGGACAGCGAGGCAGAGGAGATGCTCGATCAAGCACGTCAAGACGCCAAGGAAGATGACGAAATGACTGATGCAGCTGGGTTGCAGCCTGAAATTGATGACGGTGAAGACGCCGACGAAGAGGAGGAAGAAGAAGAAGGGGAGAAGAATGATGAGAATGATGAAGTTGAGGACGATCCCATAGTCAAGACTTACGAGATGTTTTCCACCATAGTACTGAACGAGCATCTGCATCTCTTTCAGTACCCGATAAGAGCTTCCGCCCGGCCTTATGATTCGGTCGAAAGACCAATCGGGGCACGTATCAAACCTCGGTCAGGCCACATGGAGGTAGATATACCTATACTGGAATCCGAATACTACGATCAACAGCGCGCAAAGTCCTGGACAGGCGAGCCTGTCAAGATACAGACACTTGGAGGAAGCATCGCGCCTGCGCGGCACTATCTTGTCGGCGTCATTCAAAATGACGAGCTGCACGTTTCTCCTCTCAAGGGTCTTTCGCTCCTGCGGCCGGTCTACCAGTATATAGTAGAACACGATCAGGCCATCAAAGACACTAAAATATCAGAGACAGCCACAGAAAAAGGGCCACGAGCACCAAAAGCAGTGCAACTATCAGTCAAGTCGACCGATGCTTTACCGGAATTGAGTACGACGGCAGTCATCCGTGCTGCTGAGGAAGAGAACTGGACAAAGCTGCAGTGGAGGGACGGCAGTCATGAGGAGTCAATCAAAGTGTCTAGGCATCTTGTCACTTCCAGGCAGGACGTCTTATGCGTACCTCTGACGGGCAGCGAGGAGTATCTGGCCATGTCGAGTACAGTCAAGAGCTCTGACACCACCAACTGAAAGGTTATGCCAAGCCTTGGTGAGCAACCGCATACTGATGAACTTTAACGTAGCAATGGCAATGCTGTCGGCAAATTGTCGGCAATTCCCTCTTTTGATTTGATGTTCGTCCCCATTCAACCGCAACTTCTTTGCTCTCCAAGACACTTGCTCACGCCTTGTATGCATGGTTCTCCTTAGCTGCGAGCTGATAGCTGACGCTTCGTGAACTTTTCCCTTATTCCGCTCGAGACTTATCCTCGAAAGAAGTGGCAGCGATAGATTGACAAGGGTGCCAGTCAACTGCAGAGCGAGTTGCACAGGACATGTCGACGCCGGGCACAGGCGAACAAAGACAAGAGATTCAAAGTCGACCACACTCTACACACCCTGATACCCCCCAAGATAAAATCGCGTCTCCAGCTGGTCTGACGAACGAACAACATGAGACTGATGCTAAAGAAATCAGACTCATAGCGCAAGAATATGTCGATATGGATCTACAATCTCTGTGCCCTGTGGCTCGGCAACAAGAATCTGACGCTAACGGAGACCGTTATCGAACTGTCTTTGGGTATCTGTGGTTGAGAAAAGCATGCGGTACGTTCTTGTGTAGGGGCACAACAAAGGACACAAAACTGATTCATCATTAGAAGCATTACCTGATGTGGCCGTGCCACGAAACACGATATATGCAGCGTACGTAGAGTTGTGTTCTAGGGAAAGGCTCAAGGCTCTGACATCAGCTGGATTCGGAAGGTGTGTCCGCATAGCGTACCCAGATGTGTCAACACGGCGTCTCGGTGTGCGTGGAGAGTCTAAATACCACTACTGTGGCATTAGACTTGTTGGTGACGAGACTGGTTTGAGAACGGCAAACCAAGTCTCGGTCAGAAGAGAGCGACAAAAAGAAAAAGAGAATCGTCGCAAACCACGATTAGGTGCTGCTTTACAGGACGTTTTCAGTGCTACACAGGGAAAGCATCTTCCTGGCGCCTGGATGCAAGACCTTGAGAAAGACGTCGCGTCACAACCAGTGGTGCCCATCAAGCCCATCTCCTCGGTGGACTTCTCCGCTCTCCAGCGACCCACAGCTCGTCTAGTCTTCCTGACACCAGAAGTTCAAGCAGAGATTGATGACTCGATGGACAATGATCCTGAAGGATTCGATTTGCCAGACATTTACGACTATCTACCTGACGATGCTGATGCTGATGTGCAAGACTCTCTGGGTATTGCCTATCGCGCACATTGTCGCGAACTGATAGAAGCTCTTGCTTCTATGAAAATTCGACACTTTATATCACTCAACACATCTTTCTATCATTCTTTATCCACAGACATCCAACAACTACTTTCGACGCCTTCGCTTGCAATCTGGGTACAAAAAGCTGACCTTGCAATGTATCAGCAAATCACGAAGATACTCACGCCTCTGTGCCATCAAGTAATACCACCAGAGATCTTTGTCCTTTTGCGCAATTTATCCGCTACGCTCCTCCCAAACATTCATCAATCACTCGCAAGTTATGCTCCACACTTGCTGCAGGCAAAATTGATTCCTGCGGGACAATTTGCGAGTCTCCTGGCAAGATTGCTTAGAGTGAATGAGACTGCTCATGCTGCAGCACGTTTCTTGACCAATTCTGCTGATCGGGAACTAATGAGGATGGACTGGATACGGTTCGTTGACCCTAAAGCTGTTTCCCACAGAGAATTAAGTTGTGGAGAGGAGGAAGTGATTGTCATCCTGGACGAAATACTAAACTTGCTGGGTCCATCAAAATCAAATAAAGGCGTTCCACAACAGGGTTCCCCTACGCCTCGCAATAACAAAGAGACTTCCGCACTGATGGAGGGTCTGGAGGAACAAGCAGAGGCGTCTACACCGTATCAGAACGGTACATCTAGAGGCCCAGGAGAACCAGTTCTTGATCTGTGGTCCAAGTATCTCTCTTCCCTACCACACCGCTTTCCAGCGATAGAACCAAGGTTATTTTTACTATGCATGGGGGCGGTTGCAACAAGTGTTTTGCGTGATGTTACTGTCGCAGGAGGAGAAGGATTTGGGGCTCTCTGGGTGGTAAGATGCTGGGTGGACGAAATGATGCGATTCCTTTGTGAACGAGGAGGTTTCCTGCTGGAGCAAGTCTATGATCAATTTGACGATGACGAAGATGGGGATTTAGACTTTGCATTCAATTTCAACCAGGATACGGAATCATCAGCACCATTTGGTGGCCATTTCTTGTTTGGGGGCGGTCAAGTAGAGCCGCTATTGGATGGTCAGCACACTTTGGGCAACGGTTGGGGAATTGGTCTTGAGCATTGAGAGGATTATGCGAGGGCTTTATGGTATATCACTTTGGAAATAACGGAGAAACAAAATGAACCTATATGTAAAAGAACGATCCAGTGTCGACGGTCTATTCGTCCTGCAGGGACAGATATTGAGCTGATCTTTCGACGCAATGTCAGTCAGGGTCCATCTAATCGTGTCGTTTTGGCATCGCTATTTTGAGTAGACAAGTGACACGTGAATTGTCTCTTACTAAAACCATTTCCTCCTTGTGCGTCATGAACAAAATTCAAGTGACTGACCATCCCCTCTTCACATTCGCCATATGTTCAATTCAGTCCGTGTCATTCCACGCTTTGTGCGTTCCGTGCGAGCGGTCTCTACGACGAGGATCGCTCTTGCTTCACAAGCTCCACAAAACCCTGCTGGTGCGTTCCACAAACAAGATTTCACAGCGCAAGATCCTTATCCTCTGCATGGCCGAACGAACCCCAAGACGATGGTGGATGAAGGAAGTTTGGCGATGGGAGAAGACTTGAAGCCCCATGCACCGATCGATCGTAGCGGTGAAGCAATTGAGACGAAACGTGCACGATTGTTGTGGCAATCACGTAAGCGAGGTATTTTGGAGACGGATCTCTTGTTATCGACGTTTGCAGCGAAACAGTTGCAAACCATGGATATGGATGCCTTGATGCTATATGATCAATTACTCGATGAACCAGACTGGGAAATCTACTACTATGCTACAAACAAAAAACAGCCGCCAGAGAAGTTTAGGGAGACTGCCTTGATGCGTGACTTAATGCAGCACGTCAGAAACGAAGAGAAGGAGACGCGCAGTATGCCGTCCCTGAAGGACCAAAGTGCCAATTACCGAGCGGATAAAGCGACTGATGGGATCCGTACCAAGCAAGGTATGAAGGAAGATGCAAAAGACCCGAAACGAGAGGGCGACGATGAAGCAAGAAGGCCAGAGGAGAAGAGCGAGTTGAAGGAGAAGATTAAGAGTGAAGATAGAGATCCAAGTGTCATTGCTTCCTAAGATATCTAGTTTTATGACGATAATGAATTGCCTTCGCTTTACATGCCAACCCAATAGTGTACATCCCCTTCAATTGAGCATTTTGCTCATATATGGACCATCGAGGGTGTATCCCAGTTTCGCATAATACCTTCTCACACCAACACCACTAATAACGGCAATTTTCTCACTGCCGTGTTCGTCACGAGCGATGCGCTCGGCTTCCTCCATGAGCAGTGTGCCGAACCCTTGATGCTGAAACTTTTTGGGGTCTCTCGAGTGAAGTGGCACGACTGAGCCGTAAACGTGCAATTCTCGCACCACGCTCGATTGTTGCCCCGTCAGTTCCGGTCTGAATGTCTTTTCCGAACATTTTCGCAGACGCAAGAGACCGACCAAGATGTCCTGTTTCGGATCTTCATAGGAGAGAAAGGTCTCCCATCCGCCGTTGGCGGTATAATCGCGACGAATCAACTCGATTTGATCGGGACGTACTTTATTGTGTACTTCTTGAATTCCGACTTCACGCGTCCTCACATCGCGACAAGTGAATCCAAAGTCCTTCATACGCTGTAATGCCAATTCTCTGAGATTGCCGTTTTCGACGCCGCTCGAGACGAGAGGCATCGGGATATCTCGCTGGACCCGGTAAATTCGCGTCCAAGGGGGCACCATGGCTAGAATTCGTGCAACAAGATCAATGAGTGCATTGGGCGTGTAGTTTTTGTACCGTCCAGTGCGCCATAACTCATAGAGTCCAGTGCCTCGGATCACAAGAGTCGGGTATAGTTTCAGGCCGTCTGTGCGGAAATCGGGATTTTCAAAGTATTCTCGAAACTGAAACAAGTCTCGCTCCATGCCAACATTGGGCAAGTCCGGCATCATGTGACTGACAATCTTGTACCCTGCGTCCTTGCTAATCTGGAAAGTCTCGCAAACTGCCTTGACCGTGTGTCCTCTATTTGTATCGCGCGCAACATCTTCATAGACTGACTGAACGCCAATCTCAAGACGCGTACAGCCATAACGTAGCATACTGCTCAGGTGCTGATCCAAACAATAGTCTGGCCGAGTTTCGATCGTGATGCCGACGCATTTTGTAAGACTTTGTTCGGATAAAGCGACTGCTTCGTCCACGTCATTCGTCGAGTGTCCCGACAAGGCGTTATGTAGGTGTGAAATGAAAGAGTCACGGTACGATTCCGGCAAACTCATGAATGTGCCGCCCATGATGATGTACTCGACTTTATCGACCGTATGGCCGAGTCCTCTGAGCTGTTCGACACGGCCTCGTGCTTGCTCATACGGATCGTATCGTGCTCTGATTGCTCGCATACTCGTCGGCTCGTATCCCGTATAGGATTGTGTCGAGTACTCGAAATCAGAGTCTGGTCCACCGGGACAATAAACACATATATTGCCTGTCATGGCGATATGGGGACACCGGTGTGGCTTGCACATGACGGCAACGACAGCTATGCCGGAAGCAGTTCGCACGGGCTTTGCTTTGAGTCTTGGAACGAGATACTTGCGATACTGGTCTGGTATGGCGGCGATGATGTCCATTAGACGAGGCTGCGAGGATAGCTTATATTTCTTCGATGCTCTCGTCTTGACTCCGTTGAGATTAATGTTTTCAATCTTGCCGGCGTCATACGACTCGATTAACTCCTGTACCACTTCACCACACGCTTTCATCAGGCGTTCATGATGCGACCCAGCAGGGATCACGGCTTGAACCATGGTTGGAACGTCTCCAGAGTCTAGAGCAATAGATGAATGAATGGATGAGTAGTAAAATGGATGAGAAGAGAGGAGCTCACCAGAAGAAGGATTTGTACTTATTATTTACACGTGCATGTGACCTACATCAAGCTTCTTTCGCTTCCTTCTTGGCCTTCTTGGCTGCCTTGCGTGCCTTTTTCTCTTCCTTCGTCTCTTCAGCGCCATCCTCAGTCTTGCGTTTCTTTGACTTCTTTTCTGAAGGTGCCGCCTCCTCATTCGCTGCCTCAATCTTCATCGCGGCATCCACTGGGTCGGAGATGGTTTTCGGAGTAGGGTTGGATCCAGCTGGGATCTCAGTCACCTCGCCCGGACCTGACTCTCCAGCAGCGGCACCGTAGTCGGTGTAGTTGGCTTTCCAGTCTGCTGGAGTGTTCTCATTCGTACGGCCAAACTTGTCGAGTTTCCCTTCTGCCTTTAATCCCTTCTTCTTCATACTCTGTGGTCCAAGACCCCATCGACGAGGATACAAATCTCTCTCCATGATGACTCGCTTGATTTTTGCTACAACTCCGTGATCGCAAGTGCTCAATTCTACAGTGCTCATTTGAGCGATGCCCAATGCGATAGCTTCTCCCTTGGTGGTCATGAGGACAACTTCCTCATTCATCTCAATTCCAGACTCATAACGCAGGAGACCGGGTATCATCAATTTGGCGCCATAGCAGACGGCGTTTACTGCACTATCTTTGACTACAACTCGCTTGTAACCAGTGAGAAGAGATTCGAGAGGTCGAATCACCCGTCTTAGGTATGCTTCGTCCTTGGTGTTGTCATATTGCCATTGTGCATCCAGAACGTCATGCATAGTCACGACATTATCATTCTCCCCAAGAGCGCCTGAACGTACTCGGCGCAACTCTTGCATATGTGCACCAACACCAAGTAGCAATCCAAGATGAACACAGAGTGTTCGAATATAAGTACCAGCCTCGCAACTGACCCAGAAGACTGCAAGATTACGCTCGTCATCAAATTCAAGCAGCTTTGACTCGTGTATGGTACGAATACGCAATTGACGCTTGACTGCAGAAATCAATGGCGGCCGTTGAAATAGTGCACCGGTGAGAGTTTCCAGAGCCCAGGCCAGTTTCTTCTCAGTTCCAATCTTGTCATGCAGCCTCAAGACGGCAACGTACTCCTTTCCTGCACCTTGCTGAGACTTGACCAATCGAGTTGCTCGATCGATGCAGACAATCAGACAACCGGTAACTTTCGGATCCAGTGTACCACTGTGGCCAGTCTTCTCGCAACGCAGAATCTTCTTGACCCAAGCAACCACCTCGTGCGAAGAAGGATTGGAAGGCTTGTCTAGGTTGATCACTCCAGAAGCGACATATTCCTTAAGCGGCCTTTTGAGGGGAGAGAAACCACATGGGATCGGAGTGAAATGGCCAGTACGGGTCAGCAGCTTCTCGTAGTTCCTAAGAAGAAGCGGCCATGTTGAGGTATCGAGCGTCGGTGTGGAGTCCTGAGATTGGATTTTGTAGTCCGTAGACTCTTGCGTCTTTCTAATTCATGTGAGCATGCTGTACGTTTATATATGTTTGGGCGGCACTGACACGAGAGACATGACTACCGAGCGAAGCGCAAGGATGAAGGCGAGACACGATGCTGCGAAACAAGGAAAAGAAGTTGGCAGCAAAGTGAAAAACTGAGACCGTCGGACGGCGATACGATATCCACCATGCAACACAATTGCAGCTGCACAAGACGGTAGCAACGGTCCTAGCAGATTCAGGGCTGGTCTCTGCCGTCCTTCTTTGCTTACGATGTACGATGGTTCTGGGGTAGATGTGCCTTCCTCTGCGAGGGCGAGTTTCGCTGCGAGACAACGTCGAGATTCTAGGGTGCCGCTCCTTGAGCGCAATATCTCTGATTATGGCGAAATGGCAAGCGACTCAATCTTCGACGGCCCTGTGAGCGAAAGTGTGCCTACGGCTCAAACCGGCTTCGCTCATCGTGCCAGTTTCTCCCAGAATGCAAACGATCGGTCAGACAGTAACGCAAGCGAGGGCCTGCTCTCTTTGCGCTTCTTCCAGTCAGAGTACGATGAAGAGCGCGATGACGATGTCATGTCGATGATCACCAGCGAGGACAATGAAGAAGCTATAGATGATCTCGAGTCGATCGCTGAAACAGCCTCAATTGCTTCATCGCACAGATCTTCTCTGAGACGGGCATCCTCTGCCTCCTCAAGGAGATCACTACTGCGTAGAAGATCAGCAGAGTCAAATACTTCAGGCATGCGAGGTACACAATTCAAGACCTCTCAAAAGGTGTATCTCGCGGAAGAGGATCTCTTCATTGTGATTGCTGGATTCCGAACAAGTACACCGAGGCTCATTGGGTACTACTTGCTTTGTGTTCTGACGCTCGGTATAGCGTATCTAGTTCTCCGTTGGCTTCCTCGCTGGCACATCAAGTTTACCGGAATACAGTGTCCACTGATTGATTGTGATTGGGTGGTAGTCGAGAATCAGTGGCACGATGTTAGCGTACACGACATAGTCTCGAAAGAATTTGGCTCATATCTGAGTTCAATCTTTGAAACGGGTCACAGGGACGATCAAGATCCTGAAGATAACGATCCCATGATTGAGAGGATTCGATATGTAGATTACCGGTATGTCAGATTCCTATGGAATCCTGCAAGTCAAAAGTTTGTTTTGTATAACAATTACAAAGATCCTGCTTGGCGAGGTACAGCCAAGGTCTGCAGAGACGGTCTGGAGGAAGACGCAAAAGCGAGGCGTTTGGCTCTTTTTGGAAAGAACGAAATCGACATCGTCGAAAAGTCGATATCGCAATTGCTTGTCGATGAAGCTCTTCATCCTTTCTATATCTTCCAGATTGCTAGTATCGTCTTGTGGAGCTGCGACGAGTACTACTACTATGCTATTTGTATCTTTGTCATATCGTTGGCCTCAATTGCATCGACAGTGGTCGAAACCAAAGACACAATGAAGCGACTTCGAGAAATGGCAAAGTTCTCATGCGATATACGGGTCCTGAGGAATGGATTTTGGCAGATTACAGGATCTGAAGATCTGGTTCCGGGAGATATCTTCGAGATATCCGATCCTGCCATTATCCTTCTTCCTTGTGACGCATTACTGATGTCGGGCGAGTGCGTCGTCAACGAGTCCATGCTCACGGGAGAATCAGTTCCAGTCGCAAAGGTTGAGGCGCATGATAAGGCCTTGCATCGATTGGCTAATTCGCCAGTGACGGTGTCACCCGAACTCGGAAGACACTATCTCTTTGCTGGCACCAAATTAATTCAGGTAAAGAAGCCGTCTGTCAATGCAAGCGAGGAAGAAATTGCTTTGGCTATGGTGACCAGGACGGGTTTCAATACAACGAAAGGTGCACTTGTTCGAAGTATGCTATTCCCAAAGCCTGCAGGCTTCAAGTTCTACCGCGACAGCTTCCGCTTCATTGGAGTTATGGGAATCATTGCTATGTGCGGCTTTATTCTATCAGCAATCAATTTTGTAAAGCTTGGGATGCATTGGAGTCTCATTCTTATTCGTGCATTGGATCTAATCACAATTGTCGTGCCCCCAGCGCTACCCGCAACACTCACAATTGGAACTAACTTTGCCATCAATCGTTTACGCAAACACCAGATTTTCTGTATCTCGCCAAATCGAGTCAATGTAGCTGGAAAGATCGACGTCATGTGCTTTGACAAGACTGGGACCCTAACGGAAGACGGTTTGGATGTATTGGGCATTAGAGGTGTGACGTCTGCTGGATTTACTGAACTGCTCGAAGAGAGTGAGTCGTTGCTATCTACTACAACTGACAATCCTGATCTATCCATTCTTCACGTCATGGCGACTTGCCACTCACTTCGTCTTATTGATGGAGAACTTCTAGGTGACCCGCTTGATGACAAGATGTTCAAATATACAAAATGGGCGTATGAGGAAGGTGGACGCCGAGCATCATCTGCTGCGCCGGCAAAGGACCTCGATCATAAGTCTTCTGCCAGAGCTGCAAGCAACACGGTGTCTCCTCCAATCGTACGTGGTATCATTGACGAGCGTGGAAGCGAGGTTGAGTTGGGCATAATGAAGCAATTTGAGTTTGTTTCTCAACTGCGTCGAATGAGTGTTATTGCCAAGCGCTTCGACAGCAAGAACATGGAAGTCTACCTCAAGGGTGCCCCAGAAGTGATGACAGACGTGTGCAAGCCTGATAGTTTTCCTGCTGACTATGATGAAGTTCTGGCTTCTTACACGCATCGAGGGTACCGTGTTATCGCTTGTGCAGGCAAATCATTACCCGGTTTATCCTGGATCAAAGCACAGAAAATGAAGCGCGACGAGGCTGAGCGGGACTTGATTTTCCTTGGATTCATCGTCTTCGAAAACAAATTGAAGGACACCACCACAGCTGCCTTGGTACAACTGAATGAAGCGATGATACGGAGTGTCATGTGTACGGGCGACAATGTGCTCACGGCGATCAGCGTGGCACGAGAGTGTCAACTTGTGAGTGACACTAGTTTTGTCTTTGTGCCTCGATTCGAGCAAGACGGCGGTGCTGCCAACCCTTTGCAGACCGTCGTTTGGGAGAATATGGATTCGCCGTCTCTTACGCTGGACAATAAGTCTTTGATGCCACAGCTTGGTGAAAATGAAATCAATTCTGATTCTCCTTTCGACAAACACGGTATTTCTGACTTTTGTTTGGCTGTCACCGGGGAAGTATTCCGTTGGACAGTCGACTTTGCACCGAAAGAGACCTTGGATCGAATGCTTGTGAAAGGAGCTGTCTTTGCACGAATGTCTCCGGACGAGAAGGCCGAGCTTGTTGAAAAGCTGCAAAGCATTGACTACTGCGTCGGATTCTGTGGTGACGGTGCCAACGACTGTGGTGCTCTCAAAGCATCAGATGTTGGCATCTCTTTGTCAGAAGCAGAAGCGTCTGTTGCTGCGCCATTCACCAGTAGATCTTTCGAGATTTCCTGTGTGATTCAAGTCATCAAGGACGGCCGTGCAGCACTTGTTACCAGCTTCAGCTGTTTCAAGTACATGGCGTTATACTCTGCAATACAGTTTACTACAGTGAGTTTGCTGTATCGGACAGCTTCGAATCTTGGCGACTTTCAATTTCTACTCATTGATTTGGCATTGATTTTGCCGATTGCCGTTTTTATGGGCAGAGCAGAGCCATACAAAAAGTTGGCAATCAAGAGACCAACGGCGAATTTGGTTTCTAAGAAAATCCTTGGATCGTTGATGGGCCATATTGCAATCATAGTTCTGCTACAAGCGCTCGTCTATGTCCTGGTGCAGGAGCAACCATGGTACGTTCCACCTACTCACCATACGGATGTACCAAACATTGTCAATTCGGACAACACTGTCCTCTTCCTGTTGTCACTATTCCAGTACGCATTCATTGCCATCATCCTGAGCGTGGGTCCGCCGTATCGACAGCCCATGTATAAAAATACCTTGTTCATGATCACCATCATACTTGTCACGATCTTTACGCTTTATCTGGCATTGGCTCCATCCGAGTGGTTCACATCTATATTACAACTGACACCACTGCCGTGGTCATTCAAGGCAGTGATACTTGGCTTGGCAGCAAGCGACATCTTCTTGTCGTGGATAGGTGAAACGGTGGTCTTTGTGTATTTGGTAAAGGGCATTTCAAGCCTGAAGAAGCGGTTAGTGGGTGGTAAGGGCAAACAACGCAAGACTTTTAAGGTTGTCTGTGACGAAATGCGATTCTAGGGGAAATTTTGTACATGCTACAGATGTATATATATATATATATATACATATATGGATTTCTATAAAGAAGGACTGTTTTGCATAGCGGAACAGCATTGAGGAATATCATGTATTCTTCTTATTCGCCTCGATCTTTTGCGCCGAGTGCTGCTTGCTGTGTGAAAAACTGTTTCATCTCATCGAGCTCTAGACGGTGTTAGGACGTGAAAGTGACATTGTTGAAGAATGACTTGCGCATATCGGAACGAATCTGCAAGTCCCCCGCCATGAATTCGCGTCTGATGCAGACTAGTGTGGGAAACGTCTTTACGCCGAATCGCCTGAGGAATTCACCCATTTCCGGCTCATCGGCCTTGATTTCGACGTAATCTAGTCGTCCATCGACTTGATGCAACGCTTCAAGCACGACAGGCCCTTTCTCGAGACACGTCTTGCACCATGGCGCGGAAAAATTGAGTATGAGCGGCACGTTTTTCACAGAAGTCATGCCCAGGAGTGGATCCAATTGACTCTTCCACCGGACTTGTGCGTATATTCGATGTTTCGTGACAGTAGGTGATCCACCCAGTAGGGAACGGATATAGTTCATCGCAAAGGTCACGTATCTTGACCAAGACTCTAGCACATTCATTTGATTGTAGTTCACTTTTTCTTCTTTGTGATGAACCGCAGCTACACCGTCTGCTCGCAGTGGGTTTGACGTCACGGCAGAGCTCCGCCCCTTCATCTGCAAATCAAGACTCTGAGCTGATTGATGGTGCAGCAACAACGACGGCTCGCACATGAAGGCGTGGTGTCTTGTCTTCTTGCGTCTCTGCACAGCAGCAGCAGCAGTAGCAGCAACAACAGCCTCGAAGGGTCGATTTTCGCTGCATGATCCAGTCACCATTGAATTTTCCGCTACCCATGTCACGAGTGATGGCGCACCGCAAGTCCTTTGCACAGGCGGAAATGCACACAATCATGCCGCGTCTGTCGTCGACGTCGTGACGTGTAAATCACTAGGTGCCATCACTGCTTGGAGTCGCGATGATTTGCAATGGTCGTGTACTGCTTCGCTGCCCGAGGAGTTTATGCTCGGTAGCACCACAGTATCGTGTCGGCCCCATGACGACGCGGGACCAGAGTGGATCGTTGAAGGTTCCTGTCTTGTCGAGTATGAATTATTTTATTCCGATGTTGGGGAAAGCAGGTACCTCACTCGCAAGAAGGAGAGTGCGGCAGGACCACTGGATGTCTTTGGTTCTGGTGCGCTTTTTTGGGCTGTTTTTTCGGCGACTGCAGCGTACATGGTGTACGCCATCTTTTTCGGCAACCACGATATAGATGATGCTCGCCGCGACAATAGGCTTCCTCGTGGCGGTGCCGGCGGTGGGTATGATGGTGGGAATGATGATAATGATGACGACTATGGTAACAACCATAGACGTCGGAAGCAGACGAACAACGACTGGTCACCAGTCTCGCCGCATTCCGTTATGTCTGGTGCATCTAGCTCGCGTTACGATGCATCAAGTAGTAGATCGCCCGTCGGCATAGCGTCGCAGTCCAGCACGAGCTCAACTTCACCCCCGTTGGCCGCAGACTATGGCCCGTCGCGGCCAGTAACCAATTTTGGCGGGACTGCTAGACGATAAACAGTGGGAGATGATTTTTGTTTTTGTACATGTACGCTATCTACAATCTAGCTGAATCTGATTTCCATCCGGCGTCTTGCGCAATGAACTCGGCACATCGCTCACCGATCCCCAAGACGGTGAGCATGGGATTGATGGAGACCATGGCAGGAAATACTGATGCATCTGCGATACGCAGCTTCTTGCAACCTTTGACCATCAAATCCGGCGTCACGACAGCCATCTTGTCCGACCCTGAACCCATTTTGCAAGTTCCCGCAGGGTGGTAAACTGTGTGCGCAACCTTTCTGCCGTACTCACCCAATTCCTCATCAGTCTGGACGGATGGACCGGGCGCGACTTCTCTCTTGACCCAACTCTTGAATGGTTCTTGGGCAGCAATCTTTCGAGCTGCTTTGAGACCTTGAATGATGATCTTTTCATCGTAATTCTCTGCATCTTCAAAGTACTTGAAATCGAGTGCAGGCTTGACTGCGGGGTCAGATGAAGCGAGGTAGACTTGGCCACGACTTTGCGATCGCGGGATATTGGGCGTCATGCAGAATGCGTCGGCGGGGACTTCGTACCCGAGACGAGCGGTATTGAGACTGAATGGAATCTGGTAGCAGTGCATCATCACATCTGCGCTCTCACCGCCATCAGTGCAGATAAAGACGCCAGCGTCCGAGTCCATGGTCGTCTCTGATGGCACGGGACGGTTCATCTCAAACATGATGATGGATTCTGGGTGGTCCTGCAGATTCATGCCGACACCGGGGGAATCCAAGTGGACAGGCATCTTGAGATTTCTCAACTGCGAGGCGGGTCCCACACCGGAATGCAGCAATAATCGTGGTGTATCAATTGCGCCGGCACAGAGCACAATCTCGACCTTGGCCTGAACCTTGAGGGATTCACCGGACGCCAATTTGATGTCGAGCGACTCGGCAGTCATGTCCCTGCCAAAGTTGATCTTTGAGACCCATGCGTTCGTGACTATTGTGAGATTTGGTCGGTGCTCTTCACCACGGAGAATAGGGTGAATATACGCCACAGAAGCGGACGAGCGGCTGTTGTCTTCCGGATTATAACTGATTGAGAAGAACCCAGCGCCCTTTTTGAATTGACCATCACGGCGAATCGACTTGTTGAAATCGTCAATGATGGGAATGTCGAGCGCCGTAGAAGCGGACGAGATCCAGTCTTTGACCAATTGGTTGCGGTGTCTCGGGTGAATGGGTGTCACGTTGTTACGCAGTCTGTCGAGTGCTCTCGTCATTTCCCGGAAACTCCAGCCCTTCGCTCCGAGCGACTCCCATTCTTCCATGTCCCGCCTGAATGGTCTGTAGGAGATGAGCGTGTTGTGTGATGAACAGCCGCCAAGTACTTTAGCCCTCGAGTGCCTAATGTGACTGTTGCCTCGGCGTTGCTCGGTCGTGCCGTAATCGAAATCCAAGTCTCCTCCAAGCAGCGTGAGCCATTTACGGAGGTTGAGTACTTGGGGCAAATTGAGATCGGAAGGACCGGCCTCGATGAGCAGTATCGTGGCATGTGGCAGGTATGTTGCGAGTCTCGATGCGATAACGCAGCCTGCGGTACCGCCACCAACAATGCAGTAATCAAAGGAAGTGCTGGAGAGCTTGTCTGAAGTTGCCATGGATGTCTATTGTGAGTGAGAGTAGGAAAACAGACCGGAAATTTTCACCAAAAAAAGTAAAAAGAAACGGTGGCACAACACTTGCCGAAGCCATAAAAGTGTTTAAAAAAAAGCTTATCAACGTGGTGAGGAGAAGCTGTATTGTTTTATCTCATAAGAGACGCTAGCCCATCACTGCTTACTGAACCATTTCTGCACGAATCCTTGTACACCGGCAAATAGGACGAGACCAGCGACTCCAGCAGAGGCAGTCTGAAGATCCAACTGCCCATCCCGGTACTTGCGGAATCCCACGACACCTAGCGTGACCAAGACAATCGAGTCAATCACATTATATGTCCTTCCATCTTTGCCCAAGGACAACAAGACATTCTCCGTCTTTTTAGCAGCTGCTTTTGCTTTTTTCTCTGCCGCCGCTGCTTTAGACTTGATTTTCGCTTCCGCCTCGTCACGGTCATGTTGTGCTGCCTGACTCTCCGTCTTGATTTCACGCTCCTTGTAGTCTGCTGGCACGACGTTGATGGCGTGACCGTCGTGCGTGACGTCGCTCGTGTCTACCGTGCTGTGATCGTTCAATTCAGGAACGGCATGCGCCTTCTTCTCTTCCTCTGACTGGGCCGGTCCATGAGAGGCGACGGCGGCGTAGGAGGACATGGTGATTTCTCTTCTCTTGCTTATTTCGTTATCTCTGTACAGAAGTCGACAGAAAGTTGGATTGGGACGGATGACGGACGAATGGAGAAACGGAAGTGAGTGGAGCCTTTCTCGGCTAATTTCTACTGCCAAAACTCCCACTACAACGTTGCATCATCCTACTCTCGCTGCACGGTGTCTCTCGGGGGTTTATGGCGAAGCAGCGGCTGCCTCGCTAGCAATCGTCCCTTGAGCGATACGTGCAATCTTGTTTGATCCATGCCGCTTCTCCCCTTTTTCCCCAAGAGTGGACTGTTGTTTTCAAAATTCATGACAGCGACCTTTTGAAAAATCATGCTCGCGCCAGACGTAAAAGTGAGTGACGTGCCATTGATTTTCTTGGACGTTCTTTCTGACAAAGAGAGTTTGACAAAGCTGTGCAAGTCGCGCCCGACTTGGCAATTACACCATATCGTTCATGGGTTCTGGTCGCATGCCAAAGTAGATCTTTTTGTGGCAGACATCCACCACTTCCATCTCTGCAGTCTGAGTGGCAGCTTCGACTGCATGATTGTGCAGCTCCTGCTCCTGCTGCCCATTCCTTTTCCTTCTTAGCACGGCAAACGGAGTCTTTAAAGACACGACACGTCCTTCCATCTTTTGGTAGCCTACAATCAAGTAGATTCGTCCATCTTCCTGCTGCACTAATTTACCGAGTCGCGTCTCAGACTCATCCAAGCGCGAGATGGATCCTTGAATCTCGAGGAAAACGAGTTCTTTCGTGCCCAATAGCCTGACAAAATGATTCGATGAGGCACTCCTTGACTCCTCTGTCTTGCTGCATGAGATGGGAGGAATGACAATGGTTGTCTGCATCCTCCCGCAGAATACCAGTGTCTACAAGTCGATGCAGCAACGTCATTCACTTGCACACAAAAACTGCCTGCCAAAAAAACCCACGTGACTCTCTCCAGGTTTTGCCATTTCTCGTCTGTCGCACACAACTGCCGCTGCCTTTTTGCAGGCCATCATGAATCAACAACAACAGACGTACCGCCGCAATGATCAGTTTCGGTATGGGCTAGTCAGCAACACTGCAAATCGGCAGGAAACGCAAGGCACATGGCTGGATGAGTCCACGCCTGCTTCTCTGGCGCCTACAAAGGACTTTCTCGAATTGGCTTTCTATTCCCTCTTCTTTGCCACCATCTACTGGTCCAGCATCCTCGTCTTTTGCTTGGTGAAGGAAATCCTGCCTGCTTGGCTCAGTGGTCTCTCATTCTTCCTCCTTGCGTCCTCATTGCTCGCGGCAGCCGGACTCAGTTTCAGAGCGTGCGATAAGTGGTATGAGTACGGGGCACTCGAGTACTGGCAGCCAGTCAAGGACCTTCTCCGGGCAGGCATCAAGCGAAAGGGATTCCCCAGTCTAGGATCCGGCATCGCGATCTTCCTCATGACGCTTGTCTACGGGCCATTCTTGATTGGCGCTGTAGCGTGGGTCGATGAACTCGGTCATAGGCATCACAGGGACTGAAACAGCCCTTGTACAGAGAAAGGCAACAAACAAAAAAAAGGGTCGTATCAGTGAAATACTCTATTATGCAATTACTAACGCCATATCGCTGTGTTTTTGATTCTTCTTCTTCATTCTCATTCAAAAAGTCAACTACGTGACTGACAGTCAGCATGCACATCCATGCGTGCTTGTGCGTTTTTTCCTGAGATCTACCGTGCCGAATCGTTTTCCTTGTGCCCCTGTATCGTCGTCCTCATCAATGTCAAATGCGAGCACTTCCCTGCGCTCCTCGTCTCTTGCCTTTAATGCCTTGGCGACTTGCATGAATAAATGGTCGACGCTCGTGCCTAGCTTGGCAGAGACTTCGAGATACTCGACGTGAGGCACAACGCGTTGCGCGTCCGCTAGAGTGACTTGCCTGTCTGCTTCTTCATCCGCTTTATTGCCCACCACCACGATGATTGGGTTCCGTGTCCCGCAATAATCGAGAAACTCACGATGATGACGCGCGAGATGATTGAGCGACGAAGCGTGCGTCACGTCGTACAGGAGAATCGCACAATCTGTGCCGCGGAAAAAGGTAGGCGAAAGACTGTTGAAGCGTTCTTGACCTGCCGTGTCCCAAATACACAATGCAACACTCGTCTCCTCTCTCTCAGTGAGGGAAGCATCATGCTCCCCTGGAACCGTCACGTTCTTTGTCAAGAAATTGGCGCCAATCGTCGCGCGATAAGAATAGGAAAAAGTCTTGTGAAAGTACTGACTGCGCAAAGAAGTCTTGCCAACCCCAGCATCACCTAGGATAAGCACTTTCTTGGTCATCGTCGTGTCATGCCGTGCGTGGCGGTCGCCCTAGGCTGCGCGCTGCTTCAAAGGTGTGAGTGATGCAGCTTCAGGACCACCTTTGATGAAGAGGTCCAACTGAATCTGCACCTCCACATTC
This sequence comes from Taphrina populina JCM 22190, assembly GCA_000836195.1. Classification (NCBI taxonomy): domain Eukaryota; kingdom Fungi; phylum Ascomycota; class Taphrinomycetes; order Taphrinales; family Taphrinaceae; genus Taphrina; species Taphrina populina. The sequence continues at coordinate 630,490 of DF820090.1, read as the reverse complement.
CGCATTCATGGAAAAACACCAGCAGCAAGTGGAACGATCACAAATGACTACTGTAAATCCAAGTTGAAATACTCATTACTGTAGGATCACAGGATCTCCATAACTATGCCTCATTCCATAATCATTACAAAAGTCATCATACTCGTCACAAATTCATCCCGGTAGATATATCATTATACAATGGCGGGAGCAGCACAAGTCTCCCATCAGTGTTGCGCCGCCTAATGTTTCGTCACCAAAGTCTTTCCTGACATTCTCGTCTTGAGTGAATTCTCCTTTATTTCAGACGCCCATCCGGGTATAGGGTCGTCGTCCTTGTCGAGCTGAGGTGATGCATGCTGAAGATCACTATCATACACCCACGGGTCCTGTAGCTGCTTCTTCGCTGTAGCGCGATCTTGTGCACTGATATTCAGCATCGGTTTCAAAAAGTTTGCCAGCTGTTCAGCATCGTTCCATGAGCATTTATACTTGTCATGCAAAACATCACACAGACTCCACATGTTTAATTTATCAATCTTCCTCAAGACACCGCGTTTATTGAACAAGTCATTCGAGAAATTGCCCGACAGGGCAATATGCCTAGGAAAATGACCGAGCAATTCTTCAATCTGGGCAATATGATCATCGTCCTTTTCATACGTCTTGCCGGCTTTCGGATCGAACAGGTAGTCACCCGTCAGCAGCTCAAAAGCCATACATGCCATAGACCAGCAGTCGGCACTCGCTCCCCACTTGGCTCCAAGTATCACTTCTGGTGCACGATATTGTCTCGTCTGAATGTCGTTCGTAAAGTGATGGTGCGTCCAACAAGCGTTGCCAAAGTCGGCAATTTTGACAGTTATCTTGGAAAGATCGATCGAACTGAGATCCTTAATCTGTCCACCAGCTCCATTGGCATTTGCTAAATTCTGAGGCGTTGCAAGGAAATGCGTACCTTTATCATTGAGAGCTTTGCCATTTGATCGTTTCTCAGAATGCTTGTCTGCATCTTCGCCAGAATCCAGCGATATACTAGACACGTTCTCCGTGAGACCATCATCTGTTTTCTGTCTGTTCATCATAGATGAGTTGGGATTTATGTGTGATGTTCCTAAGACCTTGTCCATGTCCTGAGCAGCAGGATCGCGTTGCCTTTCTTTCGCCATGGCAGAACCCTCTCGTCCTTCACCTTCGCGTAAATTGAGAGAGTACGGAGGAGCACTCAAAAAAGACTTGCCATGATGTGTCGTCGCCGCGGGAGAAGGAAGTGGTTGTGAGCCCGTGATAATGCGACCAAATCCCGGTCGGCGTCTTCCTGGCTCGGTAACCTGTTTCATTTCCTCGGCGGTCTGCGTCGCCGCAGCTCGAGCGACCTCTTCAACATCGTGGATCGCAATCAGAACGTTTTCAGGTTTGAGATCAGTGTGAATGATGCCACATTCCCTGTGCAGATAATCCAGTCCAAGCAGAATCTGCCTTGTAATTTGCTTGACGACGGCAACGGGAATGCCTCTATGTTCATGTCTTTTTATCAGTCCCAGTAAGTTCTCGCCAAGTACCTCAAAGACCATACACACATGTTTGCCATTCGGTCCCACGTGCTCAAATTGGTCGAGCAGATACACCACATGAGCATGTCCTGGGTGTTGTGGGTCTGCCGTGGCAATTTTTTGACACAGCTTAATCTCATCCATTGCTGTCTCTGTATATTGAGATGCACTTCGAACAACCTTTAGAGCTACATGACGGTTCTCTACGGTGTCCTTTGCCAGCCAAACAGTCGAGAAGTGTCCCCAACCCAATTTTCGCGTCGTGATATATCTACCATTTTTGAAAGATTCATTCAGCTTGACGGGATGATACCCTCCAGGACGGTAGTCTTGGAAATCTTCCTCTTCTTCTTCTTCTTCCTCCTCCTCAGCCTCAGCCTCGGATGGGTGACCAGAAGATGCATCAGGAGTCGAATGTCCCGAGTGTTGAACACCACTCGAGTATGTTGATTGTGTAGCATTAGATACTCCTACGGGCCGCAGATCTTTTTTTCGTTTCTTCGTCTGTTGAACGGCTGATTTGGCTTTCTGTATCGCACTCTTTTTTGTTTTGTCCATATTTGTGGTAGAATGCAGGCAGAATCAGCTCCTCGACAGAAATGACGTGGTCGCACGAGCTGTCAATGATTACGAGATTCAAGACCAGATGATGCACAGATGACTGGAAAGAAGGTTGTAAGTCGCCGGGATCTAAATAGGGAAAGGTAGAGATGGTTGAGTGACTTCTAGCACATATGAGAAGAGATTCCAACGAGGAAATCAAACATGATGAAATAGTGAATCGATGCTCAGGCTATTTCTTTGCTAATTGCAATATATTGCGTACTTTTGTCCCCTTGAGTCACTGGAGCTTTGGCCGAGTGGTTAAGGCGCTAGCTTTAGGTTGAACTTTGGTTGAATCACGCTAGTTCGAAAGAGCGCGAGTTCAATCCTCGCAGGCTTCACTATTTTATTGTGTCATTGCGACACTTTATCGTGAGTTTATGCCAAAGGTTATTCTACTATGTACAACTCATGCTGTGTAATCAAAAATGCCTTTGCCATTGCTGCACTACTACCAACGAACATCTTTATGTGAGCGCGAGCTCGGTTGCTGCGGCGTAGCCTGGATCATAAAGGTCGCAGCTTGAGCACCTTGTTGATGGCCGCGATAGCCATCTGCTTCGCGTTGCCGTTGTCGAAGTAAGCCAAATGCAAAGTTGCTCAAGAAAAGGCTGCCGAATGTCAATACCAGACAGAAAATCATAGTTTTGTAGCTGATCGGCTCAATCAAAGAGTTGACAATTTCCGCAAAAGTCTCGGCAGACACTCTTGCGCGCCCAACCTTGGCAGGATCTCGCTCCATACAGCGTTCCCATGCCTGGCAGTCCATTTGCATTCCTGGGACGCGTTGATCAGGGCTGCATTTATTTTTCAGATAATCGTTACTGCAAGCCGAAATTTCTGCGAGGATCTCCGCACTGTACTCCTCTACCTTCTTATTGACGTCTGCTTGTATCGTCATAATGAAAGAGACAAGAAAGTAGAGTAAGATGGACAACAGAGAGATGTTGAAGAAGAGCTGGAGATAACCGGAGACTATATAAGGCAGATCACGGTGATGGTCCAGAGACCATCCTCGAGACTCTTTGTGACTCAAATGAGTCATTTCATTGTAGTCGACTTCAGTGTCGTTTGGGTTTATTTCAAGCTGTAAATCTTTCAAATGTTTCTGACGCCGTCGTTTAATCTTTTGCTTTGCCAGGTCAGACAGCTTATTACGTTTCGAGGCTCGTGGGACGGCTGAAACAGGAGACTCTTGATCACTCGCTCCGACGTCGTCTGTGAGATCCCCCTGTTCGTCAGTTCCAGGCGTGTCTTGTTGTAATTTGAAATCAACACGAGGCTGGGCATTGGCCTGAAATATGTTGTTTGTCGGGGAGCGGAGCTGGGGAGTTGAGAAGGAGAAAGAGGAAGTGGGCTTTGTAGGACTTTCTTGCCAGTCACCTAGGAATGACGAGTTAATAAATTGCCCTAGGGATTCTCGAATGTCACCTACGTTTGAGATGGTTCGGCTTTTTTTTGTCAAGGTTGAGCGACTTGCCCAAGTTCGCCAGGGAGAAGGGTGAATTAGGATCTGGCTGGAGTGGATTCTCATACTGAAAATCCATTGGAGACTCATGACTTCGCATCATGCTCAAGAGCCACTTGCGGAGACTACAACACTCATGAGCATTAGGAAGAGAGTGTTAACGTTGCTGGTGCGTAGCAACGACGCAGCCGCCTAAACAAATACTGTGCATTACGATGTCGATAACGGCGAATCAAAACACAAGATTTTATGACGCACGAATCTTGGAAAGTATCGACTTGTCCATGTCCTTACCTGCCCTGCCCCCAAAGCCAGGTGCGGTACAGTCTCAGCGCCCTCCAGTCTCGTCCAAGTTTGATCTCCGTCTTGCGCCTCTGCCTGAGATCGATGACGGCTTCTTGAATGGACAGTCTCTATCTGAATTGAAAGAATTGGAAGCCGACAGGACACTATTAGATGCAGTTTACAAGACTCGCCATCCAGCGCCATCCCAGCATGCGCAGATTCTCGCTCAATTAGAGGCCAAACAAGAACAAATACGCGCACGTTTGTCTATTTTGCGACCAGACCTCCTGGAAGCCCGATTCGAAGCTGAAAATGCTCTCATGAAGACGAAAGAGTTGTCGCTTGATTGGGAATTGGTAGAGCGACAAATGTATTCTGCTCTCAAGTCGACCACTGCGGATGCAATCTTTGATCGACTTCAGCTCGCCCTGAATGAAGGCGAAAAAGTGTCAGAAACCATGTTGTCTTCATTTCTCCAACCCGGATCGGTCTTGACGAAAGAGGAGGTGCAGGAGTTCATCAAAGAATACCGTGCAACACGCAAAGCTTGCCATTTACGTGCCGAAAGAGTGGCCAGATGGAAGGACGGGCGTGTTGGTGGTTTCCGGTGATCAGTCTCCAAGAACAATGCAGGCAAGTCAGAGTAATGATCTGAAACCGACCTCAATAGCGCATGAGATCCCGGGATCTATTGAGAAGTATTACTTTTTCCCAGGTGTACTCGATATCGATTTCAACAGGCAAATCGCGTAACAACTAATTTCACATGCACGGCAGGACGGTTTCACAGTCTCATTTCAATGCTTGAGATTTCTGAGAATTCCAAGATCATATAATGCACACGGAAATGTCCTATTATATTTGCCAAACGGTGGACCTCAATATTTACAATGCGGATTGCGTCTTTACACTTTATAACATATTCCACCACTTACGAAGATCTTGTTTTCATCAGTCATCTTCTCCAACGCCTGATTCATCTCTCGAGAACTAAATAAGTGCTCGGGGGCCAAAGTTTTGTTTATCTCTGGAAGGAGATCCTCAGTCGTGCAAGAGTCGTCACTAAAGACTGGTGTATTTATTAGCGTCGATAGGCGGGCTTCGAATTGATGATATCGGGCGGCCGTCATCGGAGGCACAACTACGGCTGGTGCAGTCTGAGATTGAGTCTGACTTTGAGACTCGAGTTGTGACTCATTGAAATCAGACGCCCATGACTCTTGTGTCGCACGACCACCATTCGAGTTCTGCATTTGACTGTCTGTGGTAGAGGCGGTCGCAGCGACCGGGGCGGCAGATCCATTGCTCGGAGGAATGTTTGAGCGGACGGTGCTCGCTCTTTGCGTGCGACGAGTATGCCGAGCTGCTGACGCATTATCGTCACTATCTGAAGAATCTTCATCCGAGTCTGCTTCTGGTTCGACTGTAGTCCTGCGCCGCTTACGGCGATCTTCCTTGACAACTTCCTTGAACAGAGCAAACCGTAGAATCTCCTCGGCAGCCTGTGCATCTTTAGGATCCACACGATTCGAGAGCCTCGCTTTGGCGTGAGCCGTGGACAGACGAATAAGTGTTTCGAGAGTTCGCGCTGTCATTGGGGAAGTCTTTCTTTGATTCGCCCCCAGCTCGTCGTTTCGAAGATTTCCATAGACCCGCACAATATGATCAACTGCGCCCTGGCTAAGTACAGGCTTGATTCGATTCTTGGCATATTGAATGTATTTCTTTACAAATGCAATCGACAATACTTCCTTCTGCTTTGATTTTTTGTTGGTATAGGTAACACCTGCATGCAGCATTTGATTGTACTTTTCGAATACAGGCGACTCACGGGCTACTTCTGCTTCGTCGTTGCCGACTCCGAGACTCTGCCCACCATTTTCACGGATCGGTTGTCCTTCTTCGGCGCCTGGCGCAAGGTATCGATGCATTCTTAATACATGCTCAGAGATGAGACGATCATGTGTATCGTCAATTTCGTCAGTCACCACGAAAAGAAGATCGAAACGAGACAGCAAAGAATCCGGCAGTGCGATATTGCGATGCGGATCTTTATGTGTATCGTATTGACCATAAATTGGATTCGCTGCGGCGATCACAGAGCACCGAGCGTTAAGACTTGTATGAATACCGGCCTTGGCAATAGTGACGGTTTGCTGCTCCATCACCTCGTGAATGGCGACTCGATCAACATCAGACATCTTATCAAATTCATCGATACAGACCACACCGCGATCAGCGAGGACCATCGCACCAGCCTCCAATCTACGTTCTCCAGTCTCTTTATCAGTCGTGACTGCAGCAGTCAGACCGACACCAGACGACCCTCGGCCTGTTGTGGCAATCGCCAAAGGTGCGGTGTTGAGCACAAACCGGAGCATTTGTGACTTGGCTGTTGACGGATCACCCACCATTAAGATGTTGATATCTCCACGAATATGTGTGCCGTTGTCCAGATTCTTCTCCATACCACTCAACAGCATAAGAAGGATAGCTTTCTTGATGTGATCATGTCCAAAGATACTAGGAGCAAGTGACTGAGAAAGTAGCTCAAAGATGTTCTTTTTCTTCGCCACTTTATTGATATTTCGAATGTCAGTGTCAAACATTTGGGCCTGGGCGATGCCGCCGCCAGCCTTGCTTGAAAGCAAAACGACATTGTTACCCATGATATGAGTTGAGAATTTGCCAGTGGTGTTGTTGAGTCCGCCGCCACCTTGTGTTCTGTATGCGCCGACGAGTTGTATTCGATCGCCGGGCTTGCAACGGTCGACGAGATCGTCGTCCATAATGACATCTATACTCCGGGGCAATTGACCTGCTGGAGCGCGTTCCGGCATTTCTTGAATTGATATAGTCTGGTGATCTCGATACGTTGAATGACCATACTCTGTCATCAACGGATTCCCGTCTCTATCTGTCTGTGGATATGCGGAAGAGCCAGGAATACCGTCGCCCATTGTCGCATCTCTGTACTCACGACTCAGGAATTCCCCAGTCTTTTCGCAATAATGGACTGACTTGACTACTTTGGGACGCACAAGCGAACATCGTGTCACAATACCCTCAATTGAGATTAGTCTGCTGAGATGCATCGCACGCAGTGTCCTCGGATTGACGTGGTTCTCCCCAAAAGAGCCGGAAAATGCTACATAGAATGGTAATTCATCAATCTTATGTCTCATTGGATCTCGTATGGTCAAGACCACATTCTTGAGTGCTTTATCGAATGCCGGCAGATATTCCCCAGGTGTCATTAGAATGCCACTCGCTAATTCGCGGTTAAAGTCTCTAATTTCGTCGAGATTGACGACTAATCTCCTGCCTTGAGTATTGAGCATTCGTGTAATTGCACTCCTGTAGTTTGTCTGATCAGCGCTCGTCGTGGCCGATATCGAATGATCGAGGTATTCTTCGAAGACGCGAACCCTGTCGAGGAAGATGGCATCTGTAGAAAAACTTAGCGCTACGTGTCTACTGGTGTGAGGGATCGTTACCCTGGAAGATGGGCAGTTCAGACATGTTTGCCTACAATGGTACTTGTCTTGCGACGAGGAAATGTTGTGCGCGACGATAAATTCGCGACAATGTCTAATTTCGCGAGGTGCACGTGCGTTAAAGCACACTCTTCTCTATGAAAACTGATTTGTTGCGTGTATATGCTTCAATGCCTTCCATGCCATTCTCAACTCCCACACCACTAGATTTCCAGCCTCCGACAGGCATCTCCTCAGGACTCTCGCCCCAGCTGTTGATCCAAAAGATACCTGCATCGAGTGCATCAGAAATCCACTTGCAGGTGTCAATATTGCTTGAGAAACAGCCGGCCGCGAGCGCATAAGGTAACTTGTTGCAAGCTTGAATCAGTGTATTGACATCATCAAACTCGTGCAGCGTCATAACAGGTCCAAAAATCTCGTTTGTTGCTAGTGTGGAAGAAACAGAAAGCCCCGTAAAAATGGTGGGCATGATCCAACAACCACTCTTGTGGATCTGCTGTTTTCCGATTTGTGATTGTATTTTGCTCTCGAGATGAGCTAGTATATTGCAGCCACCTTCAGCCTGTCCAGTTCGGATGAACGATCGTACCTTGTCCGCGTGCGCCCGGTCGATGACTGGACCGAGCGTAGTTGATTGATTCAGTACATTGCCCGCACGTAAATATGTTTCACAGTGCTGTATTATCCGGGCCTCGAGGTCAGCTCTGATACTGCTATGAACAAAGATGCGAGAAGGCGCGGTGCACACCTGACCGCTTGAGAAGAAACCGACCTCTACTATTGTCTTGACAGCTTTGTCGAGGTTTGCATCGGGAAAGACTATGAGTGGGCTTTTCCCACCAAGTTCCATAGTAGCATACTTCATGCCTGATGCGGCAGACCCGTAGACTCGCTTACCCGTTTCGATTGATCCTGTAAAGGATACTTTTGCAATGTCTGGGTGCTCTATCAAGCACTGCCCAACATCACCAAGTCCTTGTACGACATTAAAGACACCTTTTGGCACGCCGGCCTCTAGATAAATCTCTGCCAATTTCAGCACCGATAGGGGTGTCTTTTCCGAGGGTTTAAACACAATACTATTGCCTGCAATCAGAGCTGGCGCAGACTTCCAAAGCGCAATTTGAATAGGATAGTTCCACGCCCCAATCTGTGCTACCACGCCGAGAGGCTCCTTCTTCGTGTAAAACCACGCTTCTGGCCTCAATTCCTGCGCAGTACCATGAATTTGGTGCTTTGCATAATATTCGAGCACATCTGTGCCTGTGACCACGTCCACGGCAGTCGTTTCTGAAATTGGTTTTCCCGTATCTTGTGTCTCGAGTCTGGCGAGTTCATCATTGCGCTGTCGCAGTAACGCTACCGCTCGCATCAATATCCGCGACCGCTCACGGAGCGGGACTCTGCGCCACTCTCGCTGGCCTATGACTGCACAACGCACGGCATCATCAATGTCTGCTTTACTCGCGGCATTGACGTCTGCCAAGACTTGATTCGTATAGGGATCTCGGGTTTGAAACGATGCTCCGTGACCCGAGGTAAGTTGACCATTGATGTAGAGCATAATTGAGCGTCGCGCTACGACGATAAAACAACTTGTGAAGCACCTCAATGGGAATGGAAAGAACCAGGAACAAAGTAAACTTTCTTGTGGCGCATGGCTGCAGCGCTATGATGACATTTTCTAAGTTTGTGCTATACTCGTTCTACAGACTCGTTCAAAGCTTAGCTTGCTTTGCGGCAAAGACTTTCTTGGTTCGTGCCTCGACAGCATCCAAGAATTCGTCGGTTGATGCATAAGGTTGATCCTTGGCAATGGCGATCGCCAAGTCCTTGGTCATAATACCATCAATGTCCACAGTATCCACACACGCTTGCTCAATGGCCAAAGCGAATTGACGGAGCGGCTCATTACCATCAAGTTTGCCTCGGTGCTCAAGACCTCTGGTCCAGGCAAAAATTGAGGCGATGGGATTGGTGGACGTTCTCTTTCCCTTCTGATGCTCTCTGTAGTGACGCGTGACGGTACCGTGAGCAGCCTCAGACTCGATCGTCTTGCCATTAGGGTGCATGAGCACAGACGTCATGAGTCCCAAGGAACCGAATCCTTGCGCCAAAATATCCGATTGCACGTCTCCATCGTAGTTCTTGCATGCCCAAACCATACCTCCTGAAGACTTGATCACCTGCGCAACCATGTCGTCAATGAGGCGGTGCTCATACCAAATACCCAATTTCTCAAACTCGGGTTTGTAGGTCTTCTCATAGATGTCCTGGAAGATATCCTTGAAATAGCCGTCGTACTTTTTGAGGATCGTGTTTTTGGTAGACAAATACAATGGCATCTTCTTCTGAATGGCGGTCTGGAAGGACGAGTGTGCAAAACCCTGGATGGAAGACGTGATATTGTACATGCTCATGGCCACACCAGATTCCTGAAAGTCGTAGACATCCAGGGTCGTTGCTTTCGAGCCATCAGTCGGTGTAAAGACCAACTGTAGCTTTCCGGGACCCGGGACCTTGTAATCAGTTGCTCGATATTGATCACCGAAAGCGTGTCGACCAATGACAATAGGCTCGACCCACCCAGGTATTAACCTGGGTACTTTCTTCAGTAAGATTGGTTCACGAAAGACGGTACCGCCAATAATGTTTCGGATTGTGCCGTTGGGAGACCTCCACATCTCTTTCAACTTGAACTCTTCTACACGAGCTTCGTCCGGCGTGATCGTTGCGCATTTGATGGCAACATTATGCTTCAGTGTTGCGTTGGCGGAGTCGATAGTCACCTGATCATTCGTGGCGTCTCGATTCTCCATGGACAGATCGTAATACTCGATTGGTAAATCAAGGTATGGGTGGATGAATTTGTCCTTGATTTTCTGCCAGATGATTCGCGTCTATCGTTTTTCTGTCAGCTCATACGACCGGGTGTGAATGTAGCGAGCGACCATACCATCTCATCACCGTCCATCTCGACGATAGGGTTGTCAACCTTGATTTTGGGAATAGCTGCACATGTCAATGAGTAATGAGTGGAAGAAAACGAAAGAAGAGGCTCACAGCTCATCATTCTGAGAGTGCCTCTGTTGCTATGGACCGAGACACGAAAAGATCTAGCGATATGTGGTAGCATTAGCACTCGTCACCCCGGGGGAAATGGAGAAGTGCACGGGGAAAATTTTGGAGGAGAAAATGGAAGAGGCGGCTCCGGCAATTTCAGATGCAAACAATCAGATAGCGGTTACTGTACTTACTAGCTAACAACACAAAACATCCTTGTCCGGTCCATTCGTTCCACATTATGGGTGATTGCTTTAACCTCCGCTAGTAGGTAGTTGTTGTCGCGGTACACTTTGCTTTCTTGAAATATCGAACTCTTTAAGATTGGCAGGGCTTGAGTATTCATTCCGCCACTTGTCGTCTCGCCACAGCTTGGGCAATCTTGCGTCATAGGAGATCCTTCGATGAGTTTTCGATCGAGGTCACTGACCTAGCGTTCTCGACCTTGTATAGTAGAGCGTGAACGTACCTGCGATGCAACAATTCTCCCACGTATCGCGTCAGACTTTGATTTACAAAGTTCCAGCAGCTTCTGATCTTCTTCTGCTGTCCATCGTAGTAGTGCTTGATTGTTCTGTTTCTGAAGTCCTATTCCTGGTACCAGCGCTGAAGAACTTTGTGTGCTCCTGGGCTGATTCACGTTTAGTGTCCTGCCTTACTCCACATGAGTTGCCAATGGTACTTGACTCGACTGCTCTCTAGGTTTTGCAGGATCATTTGACATTGTATGGAGGTGTGAGTGGATGACAGAAGATTTAATGTAAAAGGTTGAAATACCACTCCGGTGTGGGACCTTTCCCAGTTCGCCAAAGATCCAGTACCATTGAAGAAGTCATATGTGTTTCTCACTTTCCCTGTTCATTCGAGCTTTGTCTCAACTGCAACCAGCGTAGACGGAAGGCTTAGATCCATAAGTTGAGACGTTTCGCTGATTGACAACAGCATTGTGTACGATTGCAACGAGGGTCTCCTGGCCTATGAATCCCTATTCAGGAGACTGGGAATTCCTCGCACTCCTGAATCTCTCGAGGCAAACATGAACAACAACATCGAGGGTGATGAAATTGCTTACGTGCTCGCCATTGGACACGTAGGACGTCCAATATTGCATGTTCAACAAGTGAATCAGCAGACTGGATATCGCAGGTCACCACTATGTATGAGCACACTACAAAAGCTTGAGCCGCAAGAGTGGCGAAGAACGAATTCGAAGTGCGGGACAATTTCAAGAAAATTGAGAAACACTCAACTCGTTTGCAAGTAGTCTTCATTGTCAAGGACTGGCAAGCATGTCAGATGACGCCTCGTATGGTAATTTCCTGGAGAAGGTGAATAAACCTATTAGTTCCGGCAAAGAATCAGTTCCGCGGGAGATAAGCCAATCTACGCTCTACCTCTCATCTGAATCCGATGAACCCTGGATAGCCTTCACGCAGCAAGGCCCAAGAACGAGTTCTGCTAGTGAACTCGCTGAATTGCTGCAAGTCGATGGAGCAGCAGCGTATGTCACGACAGAGGCAGATTCACAGTATGCAGATGTTGTGCCGCAGGTGACAGCCATGAGATCGGGCGAGCATGAACAGGTTGAGTTTCTCGAAGTCACATTTGGCGCTAGGATTCATGTTTTTGCCTTTGCATATGATCGAGAAAACAAATGTTATTACGGTCTGCGTAGTTTGAAGATTGAAAGCTAGACTGAGGCCGACTGCAGCATTATGGGCAACATGCGTGAATTAATTTGGCTGGACTGGCTTATGGCAAAGGTTGATTAAAATCCACCACTACTTTTGCTCAGGATATCATTCTAGTGGATAAAGCACACATCTTGCTGAAAATTGGCTCTGCAAGAAGAGATGTAGAGGGGCAATACTTCAAGACTGCTTGGAGAACATAGGCTGGTCAGGAGGTAGCAATGGACTTATGGACGCCGCTACGTTACTCGAGGCGAGGCAATTGTGCCCGTGTGGCTTGTTCCCGCACAAATACTCTGCATAAATTTTTCTTCCTTTCCTCTCTTCTCCCAACTTTCCAAGTCCACGTTATGAGCAGAAGAGAGAATAGAATGTCGTCCAGCTGGTGATATGAAGAGGCAGTGAGGAGTTATTCGTGTCGCCCCTATACTATTTGCTCTCGACAAGCAATGAGTACTTACACCCAGAGACGCCAAATCTCATGTCTGAGTCAATTCATAATTTCCTCCTTTCAGGGACGTCCTTCTATTCTCTCTTCTACGAATCGCTCGTCTTGGGTCTTGTGACAGAGGATTGGCAAGTGACTCGGATGATGACGAAAAACTCTATTCCATGTTAATACTGAACGTACAACCTCTGATGTTTCATCTTTCGACTGCACGAGTCATTCTTGCAATCTCTCTATCACAAGAGGTTTTTCGTGGAGCTACACCAGGCACCCAAGTATATAGTAAATTAGTGGCCATCTCTATTTAATCAATTTCAGTTTTCAATCTCTATCCTGCGGTGACAAAAAGTTGCAACGAACCCGGCAAAGTCATGAAATGTCAAGGGAAGAACAAAAACTGCTACTTGACGTCTGTCACGTTGGCAGATTGCTCCCAGGCAACACGTCAAGCATGATTGCTTGCGAATTGTTTGTCTTTGCAAGTACCTCCAAATGTGGTGAGCACATTTGACCGCGGCACTTGCGCCCGGTATTTTTTGAACCGATCGACAGAGTGCAAACCATTACTACGTGCCGGTCTCGAATACCGATACACACTGCGGAACGCAGCACGATACCTGTGATACTTGGGGCCATTATCCATGATCTGACTGTCAAACTTCTTGTCCTCTATAGGCACGCATTCGCAGAGCGCTGCGAGAAGATGTTTATCGAAGCGGCCCGAAGGCGTTACCCGCGAATTACATCTCAGATCACGCAGTTCCTTGCTTCCGGGCATTTTATTCCAGTGTTGCCTGATCTTTTTCTCCTTATCTCCTCATCCACTCGCCTCCCTCTCGCCTTCCCTCACCAATCTTCCGCATACCTATGGCTGAAGTCTATGGGAACCTGTCTTCTCGACATGAACACTTCCAACCGAGTTCCATCACACGGACCATTCTGGGTGGTGTCAATGGCTGGACACTTGTCTTCTCGGCCATCATCCTTGTCCTCGTCGCTGAACAATGGCGGTACAGGAATAGAAAGGGATCGGCCGCAGGTCCAGCATGGACGATTCCGATCATGGGCGCGTTCTTAGACTCCATGCACCCGACTTTCGAGGGCTATTATAGGTTTGTGTTACCGTGACACAATTTGTCCCGTGTCTTTTTCGCGGCGCGATAAATGCAGGGCTAACAATTCTTAGCAAATGGGAGTCCGGCGCTCTTTCAGTGGTCTCTGTCTTTCACAAATTTGTCGTGATCGCCTCCACCAAAGACCTCTCGCGCAAAATCCTAAATTCGCCAACTTTTGTGGAACCTTGTGTGGTTGATGCTGGCAAGAAGATTCTCATGCCAACCAACTGGGTCTTCCTCGATGGCAAGGCCCATGTTGAATACAGAAAGGGACTCAACGTCCTTTTCACGCGCAAGAATCTTGCAATGTACATCCCGGAACAAATGAAAGTCTATGAACGCTATTTCAAAGACTTTCACGCAAAATCAAGCAACGGCCCTATTCCCTATATGCACCACTTCAGGGATGTCAACGTCGCTGTTTCCTGTCGAACGTTCTTTGGGTACTGGATCAAAGATTCGCAGATCGCACAAATCTCACACGACTATTGGTACATCACGGCTGCCATGGAACTCGTTAATTTTCCAATCGCTCTCCCATACACGAAAGTTTGGTATGGTATTCAAGCTCGAAAGACCGTCATGCAAGCATTCATCGAAGCCTCGGCGGAATCGCGAAAGGCGATGCAGGCCGGACAAGAGCCGACGTGTATGGTAGACTCGTGGATCAAGTCGATGCTTGATGCTCAAGCGTTCGCTGGCTCTGGCGGCGACAAATCGACCATGCCTGCTTCAGTCCTGATTCGTGACTTTTCCGACAGCGAAATTGCGCAAACAATGCTTTCCTTCCTCTTCGCATCGCAGGATGCAACGTCTTCCGCCATGTCTTGGATGTTTCAATTACTGGCCGACAATCCTGACATATTTGCAAAAGTCCGTGCTGAGCAACTTTCAGTGCGTGGCGGAGATCCAGAAAAAGAAGTCGACATGGATATGGCGGAGCAAATGGTGTACACCCGAGCCGTTGTCAAGGAAACTTTACGGCTACGTCCGCCTGTCTTGATGGTGCCATATACCGCCAAGAAGGATTTCCCAATCTCACCCGAATACACTGTCCCCAAGGGCTCCATGGTGATCCCCTCATTCTGGCACGCTTTACATGACGAGAAAGCTTACCCCTCCCCGAACGAATGGTGCCCCGAACGATGGATCAGCGGCAGCGCGGATCAGCACCCACAGAATTGGCTTGTATTTGGTGTTGGGCCACATCATTGCATTGGTCAACATTGGGCGACCATGCATCTCGCGCTCGCTGCTGGTCTTGCGTGTCTCAAATACGACATCAAGCACCATGCTACCGACAAGAGTGAAAACATCAAAATCTTTGCGACAATCTTTCCTGAGGACGACGTCATATTATCGTGGTCAAAGAGTCAATATAATGTATAGAAGTAAGTAATGGTAGGACGCATAGAGTCTTCTTTGTTCAATAGAGTTTTAATCACTTCCGCCAGTTCCTCAGAGTTAGTGTTTACCCCACTTTGTGCACTCCACAGGGCCTCAAGCTCATTACAGCAATTTAGACGTATAGATCCGCCAAGGACCATCGTAGAAGTGCTCAACGAGTAACGAGGAATCAATAGAAGCATGTGGAAGCGTTTCGTGGATGCCATATTGACGAGCAAATACAACAAGCCATTCCCAATCACGCTTTTACCATCAGCCATCACATTCTACCTGACTGAAAAACAGCAAGTCCGACACACTCAACTCTTGCACGAAATTAGAGCCATTCGAGAGGTTGTATCAAAATCACCTCGCTCATAATCATACAAGCAAATGCGTTTAACCTGTACATTTCGGCTTCCACAGTCATTCAAAGTAGACTGCTTCGCGTAATTTCTCGACACCACTGGAGTCAAGCCAGAAAACCTCCATATCGTGAGAAGATCAGGCACATGCACTCAACGTAGACTGCCACAGGAGTTTCAAGTCAAGTCTTCACTTAGAGAGATAATGGAAGAACGAGTGTTTACTACTATTTTTGAGATACTCTAATACAACACCTAAAGTTTTGCTTTTGGAGCTTCCAATTCAGTCTCCAGAATTTCCCTCAAGTCATCTGCTGCTTCACGAAGGTAATGCTGCATCTTGTCACATCCCAAGTGTCGCGAAACAACATTGAAATTCAAGCTGTTATTGTTGATCATGTACGCTATACCCCAGCCTTCAGGAATCACTTCACCCCAACCGTACCCGTTGAAGTATTCTGAACTCAATTGAGAAGACGAGATGTACCATGAAGCAGAGTAAGAGAACGCAGGATCCTTGTAGATCGCCGGTAAGTCAGACCCTTTCGGCACCAATTGCTTGAGTCCGAAAAGATGCCTGTCGACTCCGAAACCCGCTGAGGCGGCGTTGATGTATTCTCCGTGACTCGCGATACCGGCTCGGAAAGCAGCGATTTGCTCAGCAACACTTGCTTTGGAAGACTGCATCGTTTCGCAAAATCGCACAGTTTCCTCGGACACGGTTCGACACGTCTCGGTACGGCCGTGCTGGAATCTTCGAGTAGCCGCGGACTCATAGGTAGGCCTCGACACTCCATACATTTTGTAGTACGCCAACTGAATGACCATCTGAACAAACGAATCTGGAGAGCATTTGAACTTTTTAATGAGATTCTTGCCGAAGCCTTGATAGTTCATGACCCGGAGGTCATGTCCATCAATCATCTCCTTAAATTGAGCTTTGGCGGCCTCGATATGCTGTCCAATTTCCGGAGTCGTTTTGAAGTTGATTTCGGCCGGTTCAGGTAACGACGATTGCGGTGTGGCAGAGCCATGTTCAAGTTGACCCGTTTTGATGACATGACAAACATAATCGTTCAGTCTATGTGTCGGTGTACCATCCATCATGGAGTGCTCGCCCAAGAATCCAGATGAACCGTTTTCGCATACGATAAAGTGCAGCGGTTTGTCGTAGTATCGATTGAGACCATTACCGTGCCAGTATTGCCGAGCGCGATCTTCATATGTGGCTGGGGAGCCGTCATCCAAGCAGATCACGAAAGAGGACTTTTCAATATCTTCGAGTGCCTGAGCATTGTCCTTAACAAGGAGTTCTCGAGAGGCAAGCCATTTGTCTCGATTTTCCGAGGTCAGAGCACCAATCGGAATTTGGGCGTCAGTGGTTGCAGTCTTGATGATTTTCTCAAACTGGTGTTCCAAGTCGGCCGTGGACAATTGCTTGCCATTGATAGTATGCTGTACTTTGAAGAAGCGGCCTTTGCGCATAACAAGGATAAACTCAGATGACTCATCAGTTGGGTATGTCTTGACGTAATCAGCTTCTGGTTGTGGCAGACGGCATGCATTGAACATGTACTGATAACTGTCCATACAGATGGGCAACTTCTTCATGTACTCTGGCTCGAGTGTTCCCTCAATGACCATCTTGCGGAAGGAAAGTACGCCAGTGGATAGAGCTGCAGCTCTCGAGGCTGGATTACGTCGTGTCCGATCGTCCTTGTGCGAATAGAAGTAGGACACATTGATAACTACCGGATCGCGATAAGCCATATAGGCATTGAAATCCCACCACTCTGTAAGCCAATTCTTACGAGCAGGTTCTTCTCTCCTAGCCAGGAGTTTCTTTTGCAAATCTGGACCTTCGGACTTGAGAAAAGACTGGACAGCAGACTCTGAGCGCTTCCATTCTTCTGGCTTCAACAACGGTTTCAGACTTTTGAGGTATCTGGCAGCAGTTTGCTCCAAGGTAGGAATAGGTAATTTGGGTAATGATTCTTGCCACCTAGAGAATACATTAGTGACTGGCATGGACAGCTAGCAGTCACACGTACCTCAGCATAGCTCCTTTTGAAAGGTCTTCCTTGTAAGGTTCAGGCATTGCAGCCTTGGTAGCATTCGTGCGTTTGAGAGCAGGCGTCATGAATGATTGAGCGGTCCTACGATTCAGAGCAAGCCTGGCAAGCATAAAGACAGGCACCTTTCGGTGAGCAGTATGAAAAGAGTGAGAAAAAGGAGGGAGGAAAGGTGGAGGAGAGGACTGAATCGGAATTGACGTGCGGGTAAATTCGTTGTTTATGGAGAAAAGCACAAAAAAGTGTCGATTCGCCCTCGGTTCAAGGTTTGGGCCGTCGGGCTTGTGCAACCATATTCCGGGGTATCCTTTACTGCCGAAGCACCGGAAAACATCCAGACGCGGGCTAGGCCTTGTACTCGTACTTCTCGAACGTTTCTTTGCAACCATGAGAGTCTCATATCCTTCTAATGAGTCACTGAGAGCTGCGGAATCCAAGCCTCTATGGTACAGGCGTTCTGTGCGGGCAACTCGAATGGTCTATGCCCTCTCATCTGTACTCCTACAAATTCCAATTACAGCACTTGATCATTTCTGTGGTACTACCTTTTGGGCCCCGCGATCTTGGACTTTACTTGACCGCTTCTTCTATATGGCCGTCGGATACTATCTCTGGGCGGACAATGCCGGCTCAGGTACATCTCACATGGATAGCACGTCCTATGAAGCTCGATCGAAGCTCGTTGGGCAGACATCCACCCAGAACATAGTGATGGTCGACATTCCCCCGTCGATCTTAGACGATAAAGTTTTCGGTGTCGCTCTCGATCACATCATCAGGCCTGAACATTGCCCCGCCTTTTGGCAATGGGATGCAGCCAATGAATCACCTTTAAAAAGTTCTGGTTCTAGATCTTCGGAAAAAGTGATCATGTATCTCGTTGGCGGCGGATTCGTTGAGGGACATCCAGGATCTCCTCGTTTGGGCTGGAATGCGACCAAGGTCAGTGGTGTTCCTGTTTTTGGTGTCAACTACAGGAAGGCTGCGACAAAAGCAGAAAGTTTTCCTGCAGCCTTGCTGGACGCTGTAGCAGGATTCCACTATCTTCTCTCTTTAGGTTACATGAATCAAAATATTACTCTGATGGGCGACTCGGCAGGTGGGGGACTCTCAATCACGACAGTGCTGTATCTTGCGCGATACAACATGCCTCTGCCAGGAAAAGCAATTCTGGTATCCCCATATGTCAACCTGGTTGACAGATACGACAACGCAACTTCGAGACGATTGCAGAGTACCGATGTGCTGAACCCAGAGATGCTGGCGCGCTCTGCCTATAAATATACTTTGAACAGACCGGATCTTCAAACCACATTACTCTCTCCATGCCTGAATAACCTTGGACCCGGCTACAGTTTTGAGAAGTTCCCGAAATGTCTCTTGACCTATGGAGATGCAGAGATCTTCCATCCAAACATTGTCGAATTCTCGAAACTTCTCAAGAATGCGGGTGTCATTGTGCGAGAGGTGATTGGCTGTGATAAGGTTCATGTATTTCCGTATTTCACGGTACAGCCAGAGAAGGACCACTTTTACCAAACTCTTGCAACTTTTGTCAATACCTGAATCATGTTCAAGTTTTGGTCTCAATGCTTGCGCATATGTTCATTACTTCTTTATAGCGTGATACTCGTACATCGTGTCAGTGAAGCGTCAATCACATAGGAAGATTGTGCTCTCAGTCGTCACTTTCAAGTCCATTCATATACATTGAGTCAGGCATGTCATTTATCACAGACTATCCGGGAGTGGTCAGCACAAAACATCTGTAGCTATTGTACCCGCTTCTGACTAAAGAATATGAGACATCAGAATCCTGTACAGGAAAGAGACGTATGAAGTAAGACCTTGTTGCTAACGATTAGAGCAGCAAACATCTGCGCAGCCGCGTGAGAGAAGGCGTGTCAATTTCCATTTTGTCAATTTCCATTTGAAACAATATGCAAGGCTACAGGCGTTTCAAGTTGACAGCACAACCGAATCTATAAACAGGACACGGTCCTAGGCCGCAGAATCTGCGCATCTATCCTCGGAGTCTTACGTGAGATACAATGCTGAAAGGATGAAGAAAGTGATATACGCGCTGTCTCTCAGTCCCTCAGTAGGTTGGAGATCTAAGCTAACGTGAAACTAAGCTTCCACCATGATCTCTACCGAATGTGGATCAATGCAAATGTGCAACGGAGTGAGGATATTTCCAAGCACGAGTCTCCTTCCGCAACGTGTTCAGGCACTATTTGTTTCACAGCACTTGCGGTGCGTTGTAAGAGGCGATCACGTCAGAACTTGCTTACTGACCGGGTCTGACTTCTGTTTGTGCTTAAGTACAACATCAGCATGGTAGAGCAGGGCTCGTAAACACTCATCTCAAACATAAATATACTTTACTGCTCGATCACGCCTATACTGCTGCTGCTGCTTAAGATACACAAAATAGTTTCTGTTCTAACTAGGTTGTGTCGCCAATAGAAAGTGCTTCCATCTAAGGCAGCCGAGCCTGCGTCCGCCACACTACTGCTCTTCCAGTATGAGTACTTGATAATCATGGATTGATCACAAAAGAATGCGTTTCAGCCACATCCCGCACCTGTCATTCTCGAGATGGATTTTGATCTCGGAGCTTTACGGATGAATGAAGACGAGTTCGATCTCGAGAATAGCTTACGGCATTGACTAGACGAGAGATTTTAGGCGCAGATATATACAACTGATGCAGTGGTTATGCAAATTCGTCCTCCCAAACAGCAGATCGAGTTGTGCGAGAATGCACAACCAGCATTCACGGCGGAATGTGAACGAGCTGGTACTTTCAAGGACGGAAGCTCGCCAACCGTGGACGCCGTAGTACAGGTGCAGCATGATGTAACGGAAGAACCAGGACACAATCGTAACAGGCCCATCCGGTCAATATTACTACTTCTGCTGTCACAATGGTTCACGATAGCTTTTGCATTGGTTATTGTGATCGCTTACTTGGTTCCCAACGTGGCTCGCCGTGGAGGTCACTTGAGATCGGAGTATACTTTTTCCTATGGGGCTCTCGCTTTGAATTTTCTCATCTCTGGTCTAACTATGTCCACACAGGTTTTATGGAACAATCTACGTCGATGGCGGATCCACCTCATCACCCAGAGCATGTGCTTCATCATCACCCCCTTGGTTGGACTAGCTATCGTAGAGTGTATCGTGGCTAGTGGCAACAACAATATCCCTACCATTGTTCTCGCTGGTATCGTTATTATGGTGTGTACTCCAACAACGGTCGCTAGCAACATCACGTTTACTCGGATCTCCGGCGGGGATGAAGCCGCGGCGCTCATCGAAGTGACAATAGGGAATTTGTTGGGCATTTTCATTTCTCCTTCATTAGTACAACTATTCCTGCGGCCGTCGCTAGGTCTGGGCACAGCAGCACCAACACAAAGTCCGGGCGCTATTTATGTACAGCTCATCAAGCACTTTGGACTTGCGCTATATCTACCTCTCTTCGTGGGACAAGTTGTGCGCAATATATGGACGGAAAAGGTTACACAGGCTGCAAAGTTTCTTTACCTGTCCAAATGGGGATCAGTGGTTCTCTTGTTGTTATTGTGGGAAGCGTTCTCAGATGCTTTCGGGACGCACGCCTTTAGTAGCATACCCTCTTCAGCGGTCATTCTGGTCATTTTTTTGAATATGACTCTCTATCCTTTTTTCACGCTTCTCTGTTTCATTCTTTGCCGGCCTGCAGGTAGGAAACTCAAGTCTTATCGGCTCACAAAGGAGCAGACTGTTGCGGTATGCTTTTGCGGTCCACCAAAATCGATTACTGTTGGGCTGGTGTTAATCCTAGTACAATACGCCAATTTTCCAAACTTAGATCAAGCGATACTGAGCATCCCGCTGACACTCTATCAAGGCATGCAGATCTTCCTTGCTCAGGGTTTTGTGATTCTATTTAAGCGATGGATCAAGTCTGTGGATAATGATGTTGTATGAGAGTAGATGTATTTATGAAGTAGATCTGGTTTGACATATTGTGACATGGACACTCCAGACTTGCGACATGCATGCTTGCAGCTGTAGTATTTGTACTGTATGTCCTGTGTATCTTATACAAGATAACCAATACGAATTATGAGCATGGCTTCGTATTGCTCGGTTCGAAGAATCTCGGAAAGTTTCAATTGGAAGGCGAATTTGTCTTGGTTCAGTTGCCGCTGTCTACGCACCACGCACCCCTTTTTCAAAACATCATCGCATCTCACCCATATACCTTGTTAAGATCTTTACTTGACTCTTGGCGTTTGCGTCGGTCTCACAGAATGTCATCGCATGTTCATGGTCCAAATTGTGCTCATGGTACGGAAGGAACGCCAACTAACTTGACTCCCGAACAACAACAACAACTTGCCCAGCAACAGAAGGAGATGGCAGATCTGCGGAGTGAACCTTACAAAAAGGTCGCGCTGGAATTGGCGCAATTCCTTCGTCACAATCCTCAATTGAAGAACAAGTCAGGCGCCTTGGATGGGAAGCGCGTGGAGTATTTCAAAGGTCTGCAATACACACAATGAATGAAAGTAATGCTAATAAATCTAGGTCGAGCATGCCTCAAGGCGCTGCAGTCAGAAGGGTATCAAAAGCTGTGTTTGAAGAACCCAACGCTACCAAAAATTACGAATATTCAGGAAGCGGGTGAAGCCATGCGACTCTTGCCCATTCACGTTCTCGCTTTACGTGTCGACCTGTTGGAGAAGGAGAAAGCGAAGAAGGGATCTGCCGCTAAGCCATCACGCAAGCTTCAGATAAACCGACAGCAGGAGATCAACCCGGATCATACCTATGTCTGGTTCTACGAATATATTCCGTTGACCACTAAATTGGCTGGCTTTGGGCTTCTAGCGTTAGTGCTCAGTGGTGTCATGTATCCTCTCTGGCCACCAAGTATGCGTATAGGTGTTTATTATATTTCTTGGGCTGCTTTGGGACTTGTCGGCCTTCTGATGATCATCGCTGTCATTCGTCTTATACTCTATGTTATCACGATGTTCACCCATCCACCAGGGCTGTGGTTGTACCCGAATCTCTTCGAAGATGTCGGGTTTTTCGACTCTTTCCGACCACTGTGGGCATGGCATGAGACGGCAGATGATAAGAAGGCTGCCAAATTAGCGAAGAAGGAAGCTAAGGCACAACAGTCCAGTATGAAGACAGCAGCTTCGGGTGAAAGCACGACTTCGGCTCTTGCATTGAGCGACACAAAAGTGAAAAGCCGAGCGGCTTATATAGAAGAAGTTGAAGACGAGTAGAGTCTTCTGTAGTCTGTTGTGCACATAAAATGATGCAACCCCACACTTTCCTTATCTATCGCAACCTGGTGATCGTGAGACCTTCCCCATGATTAGTATGCATCAAGGACTACAATCTCACAGGATGACTCCCTGAATCTCCGATAACGGTCCTGCATGAACTTCTCCCATGTCGTTGTTGGCGGTGGCGTGATTGGGCTAGCAATTGCGTCTCGATTAGCGGCTCCTACTGGCTCCAGAATCGCTCGTTCAGTCTTGCTGCTCGAGCGCAACCACGAAATTGGAATGGAAACGAGTTCTCGAAATAGTGAAGTGATTCATGCGGGCCTCTATTATCCTCCAGAAAGTCTGAAAACAAAGCTCTGTCTCGAGGGTAAAGAACTCTTATACAATTTATTTGAGCGTCACAACATTGACTACCGGCGCTGTGGCAAGTGGATCGTCGCGCAGAACACAGAGCAAGCTCGTTACCTGCATGACCTGAAAGCTAAAGCGGATAGCTTGGGTGTGCCCACAAATTTTATCAGTAGTAGCGAAGCGCACAAATTAGAGCCTAACATTCGTGTTGACGAATGCGCGCTACAGTCGAGCAGCACAGGAATCATGGACTCTCATGGACTTATGGCCTATTTGAGGGAACAATTCACGGGCGACGGTGGGGACGTCTCATTGAGGACGACAGTCACTGGTATAGAAATGGTAGCCGGTGGGTATGAGATTGAGACAGAGACGGGTGCTGGGGAGCATTTTACAGTTACGGCAGAAAGCGTCGTGAATGCCGCCGGACTCTATGCTGTTGATATTGCTAATATGGTATTGCCAGAAACGCAACAGGTGAAAGGCTACTATGCCAAGGGTCAATATTACTCTTATACAGGCCAAGCGGGACCAAGACGACTCATCTATCCGTGCCCGGAGAAGAATCTGGCCGGACTAGGAACGCACTTGACCTTTGACCTCGCCGGACAAATACGCTTTGGGCCCGATGTAGAATGGACGGAAGACCGGGAGGATTATAGTACTTCTGCTGAACGATTGGATGCAGTTTGTGATGCTGTCAAGCAGTTTTTTCCGAGTCTTGACAAGAGCAAGCTGAACGTTGATTATTGTGGCATCAGACCAAAAATGACGCCCGCTGGCTCCTCTGCAAGCGATTTTATGATTCGTCATGAAGAGGACAAAGGACTACCAGGTTTCATCAATTTGCTGGGGATGGAAAGCCCTGGACTGACCAGTTGTTTGTCGATTGCCGGATATGTCGAGAGACTTCTCAGGTGATATCGCGCCTGGCTCGTCGTATAAGCTTGCTGCATTGAACAAAGCTCCTGAATATGACGATCCTCGAAATTTGCAAAATCATGCTTGACGCATATCAACACGCTCATGGGCAAGATCACCTCCTATGGCCATCGTTGAGGGAGTCCTTTTTACCTTTTCTGCGTATAGGTAGATTCAGGCCATCAGATGCCATCTTCAGCTTCTTCTGTCCTTTTCTTCTCGGAGCTTCCTCATCATCAGAATCCGCCACATGTCTCGACATTTTCTGAGCAGTGGAGTCTCTTGCTTGTTCCTTGATCCGTTTATTCTTTTGAAGCAACTTGCGATGTATCTTTAGTTCTTCAACGGAAAGATCTGCCTGACAATCCTTCTCGGCTGAGGCTCCGAGACCTGCGCGGGGCACTCTTCGCTTCGCCAGCACATTACTATTTCTATGCAAGTCTTCTGATTGACGCTTCTCTTCCTCAGTCGTGGGGGGCAACCAATTCGCGACCACCTTTCGTGCTATACTTATGCTCACACCAATCTGCGAGACTATCTGGTCATTTTCGTGCATAGTCCTTTGACTCGTCCAGCTGAGTTGCGTTTGCCGGTGTTGCAATCTGAAGCGCAAGTCAATCAGCGTTGATTCCTCCCCATCGTACCAACCGTATTGTGATTGTTGCAGTGGCACGGCCATACTTTTATGGGGCCATCCTCAACAGAAGACCAAGAACTGCCCATTGTTTCAGTGATGCTGAGCAGAGCGTCGGAGTGATACTTCCTGCGAGAAAAGTAGCATGTTCAAAAAGCTTACGGACGGATTTCAGTCGACTTTGGCACAAGCAGGGGAACAAGCCAAAGCGCGAAGTGCTCTTACTGCTGGCGTCTCGCCAAGACCATCGACCTCACAAGAGAGACCATCACCAAGTACGATTGCCTCCGAATATGCTTCCTTTGATGAGGGTCATCTCGAAAGTGGTGACGAAGAGGACAAAGCCGATTCGAAGCTGGAGAAGACTTCGGACGCTACTGCCGAGATCCCACCAGTCTCACATGTAGACCCTGCTCCAGATATCCAGAAGCGTTTGAACAAATTGGCAAAGTATGAGAAAAAATATCCAGAGCTTTTGAAAGCGTACCGAGGTCTCCAAGCGCGAGATGCAGATGTCCGAGCTTTCGAAAAAGTGCTTGGTGAAATCACTCCCGCCACTTCTGTAGCTGATGTAGAAGCTTTCCAGCAATGGGCGCAGAATTTTACGCTTAGAACAGAGATGTCCATGGAAGAGCTCAGACGAGTTACTAAAGTACTGGAAGCGTCGCAAAACGATACTGCACGAGCAGGAGAACTGCACGAAGCTCAATTATCGCAAGCCAGACAACGAATTACTGAATTGGAAAGCGTTCAGAAGGAATCTACGGTATTGAAAAATACAGAACAGATTCAAGTATTGCAGGATCAATTGGCTGTTGAGCAGGTAGAGCATCTCAACCAGGTGAATGCTTTGAGACACGAGCATGAGGCACTTCTGAAAAATCTTGATGCAGCGCGAGAAGAAGTATTGAGCGCCCGTCAGACTATTGATGCCCGCGAGGAAAAGCTCGCTTTATCGGAAGAGCGAAATATTACATTAACTCGACAGACCAATGATGAGATACAAGAGCTGCAGCAAACCCGAGATCAGCTCAGAAAGGACATCATACAGGTCAAAATATCACATGCTCAGGAGATACGAAATCTCATGGCGTCCTCAACGAACAAGGAAATTGAGGAAGACCCAACAACAACATCGAGAAATCAAGAGACCACTCCTCCCCAAGAGGCTGAGGAGATCAGCCGACTGAGTAAAGGGCAAAGAAAAAGAAAGAACAAGAAGAAGATGTCTTCAGCAAAGACACACGAGGATGATGTGCCTGATATTACCAAGGATACACAAACTCTTCGCGCTGAAGACTTACCAAGATTGGATGCAACGCAGGATAAAGTGATCCAGATCACGCGAGAGAGGGACGATCTACGCATGAAACTTGACACGCTCAGTGCTCAAGCAGAAGCATTCGATGATCAGAAGTCGACTTACGAGCGGAAAATCAGAAAGCTGCAAGAACATCAGGAATCGGTAGAAGACCTGCGCGATATGATGAAAGACATCGGGGATGACCTAGTAGCCACGAGAGAGCACAATAAGGTACTTCTGCGAGATAAAGCTGCCTTGGAAACCGACCTTCGTACTGTGACAGCAAAATTGGAACTCCAGCGTGCTAATTTAACTGACCTGGAACAAAAGTTGACTGCTGCAAATTCTTCAGCACAAGATTCTACTATAAAGGAAGAGTACAGACAAAGTACAGAAAATTTGCGAGAAGAGGTAACAGCACTCGAGGAAAAGTTGAAAGCTGTATCGAAAGATCTGCATATAGCGCAAGTATTGTCAGCCGAACGATTCAATGAACTAAATTCTGCCAAAGATCTCCTCCGGTCAAAGAGTGTGGAAGCCAATGATCTAAGCAAAGAAGTCCACACGCTACAAGCAGGGCTTGCTGCATCGGACAACAATGCTAAATCGGCTGAAGCTCGTGTCAAAGCACTAGAACGAGCGGAGCGGGATCGTAGAGACGAACTGGATAAGAGCCAGAAGCAATTGATGTCTCGCGAGAAAGAGCTCAAAGTAATTCAAGTGGCTTTTAAGGAAGAAGAAACAAGACGAAAGTCAGAAGAGACACGAGCTGCCGCGCTGAAAGTCGAGGCAGGTAAGATGACCACGCTACGAGATTCCATATTAGCATCAAGGAACGATTTAATGTCACAGACCTCTACCCTGAAATCGGAATTAGAAGTTGCGACGACAAAGCTGTCGAATTTGCAGGGAATCAGGAACAGCTTGATCCAGGAACGCGATGCTGCACAAGAAGAACTCGAGCTCGGGAAAGCCAAATTTGACTCCAGCTTTACATTGATGGAGTCGCAACGTGAACAGACCACAGATATGCAGCATCGCTTGCGGGAAACTGTTGAACGTTTCGAAGCTATCGAAGAGGAGCTTTCCGAAGCACAACGACAATTGGCAGAGCGCAACAGGGAAGCGGAGACTCTCAGAAGACTTTTGTCTGACATCGAAAATAGTCAAGAATCACGACTTCGAGAGATGCGCGAACGGATGGAGTCAGCAATAGCAGAGCGAGATAAAGCCGAAGATGAGGCTGCCTTTAATGGCAAGAAACGGGCCCGTGAGGTCGAAGAATTGAAGTCAAAACTGCTGGACACCGAACGTGCCCATCGCAAGGTCGTCGCGGAAAAATCAGATTCAATGGCTGCATCTGCAGAGATAAGCAACGCTTTAGAACGAGTCAGCAAAGAAAATGTTCAAAAAGAGCAGGATGCGAAGACTTTAAGAGCCACAATGACCGAATTGTCCCATTCTTTGAAGGAGGCTGAAGCACAGATCTCATCTTTGGAGACAGATCGTGATTCTTTAAGGTCTCAGATAAAAGACTCCGTGTCCAAATTTGATCGACTCACCAAAGAGATGGCTGCTCAAGAGCATATATTAAGCAAATTCAGAAGTGATAGAGCACAGATGATGGACCGACGGGACTCAACTCAGACGCCTATACATACCCGAGCTGCCATACAACAGAATGGCGAATTTATATCTCCCACACCGGCTTCGCCATCTTTTCGACGTTCACCAAGTATGCAATCGATATCACTCAGCGACCGACCCAATGAAAAAGCTGAAGTCGATCGCGAGTACATAAAAAACGTTTTATTCCAGTTCTTCGAGCACAAGGATAAAAGGAAGTATCTCTTGCCGGCTATCACGAAATTACTGCTGCTATCAAAGCAGCAAGAGGGCGTCTTCGTAAATTCAGTCAAGTAGATGACATAGACACGCTTCGTCATAGATTTCTGACGATCAATTTCAAGAAGGTTTCCAACCCCATATCTGGTTCATCGGCCAGTGAGACCCAATCTAGCGGAAACGACTCGCCTTGACAGGCCATACATATCACGGCAAAGCGTTTGTTCACTGCAGTAAGCACAGTGCAATCATTCTTAGACAATGTTTACACAAGGAATAGTGAATAATGTTCATGATTTCAAAGACACAGACCTATGTATATCTTTCCGCTGTCGCTATCCTCGAGCAAAACACGCATCCCATTGTTTTATTCTCTTCCCCGTCTCCTACATATATATGCGTGTATTTTTGTGCGACTTTGGTCACACGAGAAAGATACAGCAATCACCATCTGGCGTGCAGATGTGATCAGTTTTCATCCTGACAGGCATGATGCTAATAGACTCCACCTCTTGAGTCATCGGTGGGCCTGTTTCCCCGAGCACCTCTACGTTTAGAGATCGAGATTGCGAAACAAATTCGCAGTCAGTCCAATTGTCAGGGTCAAGTTTCTGGACGGTAAGAGTCTTGGTTGCTCCAGGCGTATCTTGTGTTATACTATATGATGAATTGCTGAAGTGTTCTTTGACTTGGAACTCTTCAGATCCCTCGTATGGAGATGGTGCACGAGTAGAATGTCCTTGTGAGTTTCGGCAGATACTGCCAAAAGCCGGATCAGTGATCATGGCACACAATGTGAGTGCAACGCTGAATGACGCTAGTCCAATATAATTAAGAGCATAACTTGTGTATTGTGCCGCACGACTTTGATACTCTATAGGAAGATCGCCACCAACCACCATGAGGCAATGGAAGATGAGACAAGCAGGAGGGAAACATAGGCGCAGGACGAGTGACCTCGTCCTAGGGTATTCCGCCGTTGACTCATTCAGATGTCGAAGGGCATACCATATATAGACGACGGCGGTTAAGCTGATTAGGAGAAGGAAGAATAAAGGTCCATAGAGTAAAAGTGCCTCCATTCGGTATGCGGAATACTTACTTTCATCAGTGGGCAGGACCCAGCATGTATCTTGATCTTGAAGATATCCATAACGATGAGAGACCAATCCGGCTGTTCCCAATGCTAGGGAAAGAAGGACGATCAATAGGACACTGAGCCTGACAACGATCGAGGACAAACGTGCACTTTTGCTGGAGAGTAAGAGACCGCAATGAAGCAGAATCGTTGCACACAAACCATTCATAATATGCATTGCCACAACAACTCCCCACATGGATATGTTGCAAGCTGTCTCGTTGCTGGCCAAGTCTGAGCAAGTGATCAAGAAACATCCCGAGTAGAAAATGGAGACCAGAATCGCAGCATACAGAATCTTCGTTGGAAGTGGCCGTAACTTGGAGATGACGTTCTTCCGATCTTGACAAAAACGATAGATTATGGGCGCGGACATTGCCAACACAGATAAAATACCGAGGCTTGCCCCGGCAATGCCCAGATAGTTGATGACCACGACATCCCCCGACGTCAGTAGGTTGTTCAAGGCCATGTTCGCCGCACGTCAGGAAAAAGGAGCCCGAGTGGCACCTGGTGGTGGGCGGTAAGCATATCTAGGGAGGGACCCCACTATATAGGAAGATTGATAGTCTATAGCCCCTCGAAAACGACCCAGACACGGGCTTAAAGGGTGGCTAAACATCGCCAGTGGCTGAACGCTAATTCACCTTGTTTGCGCCTGGTTTACTGTAAAAGAACGCAAGAGCTTAAGCTCAGGCCATTTCCGGTTATGCAGGTTTGTTTTGTGGGTTTTCTACCGTTTGCACTTCGGGTGGCAGAGTTCCGTGCCGATAAAAAGTCCCTGCACCAATGAGAAATGTTAGAGTATTTCGTTTCCGCCTACTTCTAGAGCTTATCTCAAGACCATAGCAGACGAAGCCACTCAAATTTTTGTTTTCAAGCTTCTTGAAGTACGAGCATGTAATATTTGAAAGACCTGTAGGAATGACTCTGACCAGACACGAGGCTATGCGATAAGTCTCGTGTAGATATATACACGAAATTTTATACGTTCTACACGGGCAAGCTGGAGGGCTCGAGCCGGATTAGCTGATCGGGACCATTCGACCATTACGACGAGTATGACTTCTGTTGCCAACAAGGACGCTCGAATGCGAATATGGCCCACTGTATATAGACCCGAGATGAGTCCGAATTGCTGCTCGTTGCCCGTCATTGAACAGGAAAGTGGCGCTTGTTAAGCGAGCCAATCATTAAAAGATTAATGCGCCCGTGGCCTGCTGGTCGTCAGACCGATAGCACGATCTAGAAAATTGGCCATGCCACCATTCCGATGTATGATAGAGCGACAGATACGCAAAAGGCGTACATAGTTTGACGTTTTCTCAGGTTCGACCATAATTCCCATGGTGAGGTCGCTGCCGTCTTGCTTAGCCATTTCCTCTACAAGCACGCGACGTCGTCCAATGATTGCATGATTTCGAGTACTTGGTATTCGCAGGGCTTCGCGCTCTACTATCCAGCCGACTTCTTCACAGATTTCTATCAGCCAAGCGATGTAGCTCGCATATCGTCCACCCTTGGTCGACAAGCTATTGTGTTTGGCTCCGGAAAATGTATGAGTACAGCATGGAATGATCATGAAGCCTGCTGTGCTGATTTCATTTGTGCCCGCTATTTTAGTGTTATTTACGGAAGCAAGAGCAGCCAGTAGTGGTATGTATGGAGTGAGCTCATCTGCATGATTCCCAATCAGAAATTGGTTGTCGGCAAATTCACCGTTGTGCAATCGGACATTTTCAGTTGTTCGTAAATCTTTCAACTGTTCAGCTGACGTTGTAATCTGGCCTTGAGCGTTTGCCGCATCCAGATATCTTGGAAGCAGAACCATTTCGTGCAAGACAGCTTGAGTACTAGGCAGATACATTGTCCACGACTTTCGCTGACGAGCATCAAATCCGCAAACTTTGTGGCCCTCCCTAGACAGAATTTCAACGAGAAGTCCATTACCGCAACCAATATCAACAAAAGTAGCTGGAGAGCTCAGTCCTTCCCGGGTGGTAGCCTGTTCCTGCAGGTTCAGCAGAAACGAAGCAATGCCGAGGTCTTCAAAAACATGTTTCCTTGGATCAGTGCTTTCAACCCATTTTGTTACGTACTCTGTAGCATATTTTCCTTTCAATGTTGTATAACAGTCCTGCCAGGAGTTTTTCGGCACGATAAGATCGTGCTCGACTCTTTTGACATAATTATTCATGTATCCGGTGCTATGTTTTCCAATGATCGCAAGTAATTGGTACATCGTTCGTGCCGTCCGATTGTCGAGACTAGAAGCAGTGTTGGAATCCGCATGCAATGAAACAAGCGCAACCCTAGTCGTGTCACCCTGGTAGTGAAACGCGATTGCTTTCACTTGTGGATGGTAAAATGGGATGTCGGTCTTGTTGACTGGTTCATAAATGACCAAAACTTCATGCTCATATTGAGTAGAAGAAAGAAAGTAACACCATTGCAGCATTGATTGATCTAAACGCGGATTTCTGGGCAACAACTTGCGAAGAACCACGCGGTCTGTATTCCACGCAGATGCATCAGGCTGGAATGAAGGTCTTTGATCAAGATCACCATGACCCTGGAGTACATCAGCTCGCAATATCGTCGATGAAGATCGCTCAGGGAACTGGATTAGTGCACCCAATGTTTCAAGGAAAGCGTGTCGGGTGAAAGCATGAGAGTCTATTTGCCAAGCATAGCGAAAATCCGGATGAAAGTCGCAACGCCCTTCACATTGACTAGGCAAAATTTTCATGTTGACTCAATCCAGCACGGATCCAAGTGTTGATGTAGGGAGTATGCAGCGACGCATGCTGCAGCTGTTTAGTTGTCTTACTGCTGTACCTGCGTCTTTCGCTAATTCTGTGGAAAATTGCGGAGGAGACGGCGTGTCCGTCTAAGCAGATCCACGCCACGGCGCACCCGTTGACAAACGCAATTCTCCTTGTCATGTCTGCTTGAGTTCCTAACATCGCCTCAGTTCGCGACACACTCGAAGACTGCTCATGCGCTTGCTGCATCACTAGGATTGACAACGTCGTCACTTTACACAGCGACCACGTCGAAGCCGAGTAACGGTAGTTGTGCGAATTTCGCTATCCTTTCATCGGTAACACGGAGACTACAGACTTCACCAGGATCGCTTGGATTGATTGGTTATGTTTGATAGAGGGAATTGAAGGGTGAGAAATAATATGCTCGGACCTTCCAAATATCTACCTTCTTCGCGTTCGCAGCCCTCTGAACTGTTACCGGTGCGTCAATATGCCGACGGCTACGAAAAACAACAGAAGGCTGAACTCGACGATTATGGGCTCGCCTCTGAATACCACCGATATCTGTCTACGGATATGGTCCAACCTCAATTGAATCCTTATGCGCTACAGTATCAACAGCAGCAGCAACAACAACAACAACAACTACAACAACAACAACAGGTTCAGTTCGATTACAATGTGTTGCCTGACAGACAAGGGCACGATGCTGCAATCACCAGAGATACTGAAGCCAAATCTAGTCGAAGGAAGACCGAACCGCAGCGGAAGAGCTACGAGAGCTCTAGACCACCAGAAAATCTGTCTACCGAACGGATCGCTCAAACAAGTACTTCAGAGGTTCATGAGGAGCCAAGGTACACTGGATTTTCTTCTGGTTTGTCTTTACTACGCGCTCTACTCACCATCACAGGCCTCCCAAATTCAGCTCAATGGCCTCATCTCGGATGTTACCCATTCTTAGCGGAGATGAAAAATATGGTTCCAGTTGCTGGCTTACCAATACCTTCCCGAACTACCTCTACGATACTATTGGACATATATATCAATGTTTTTGCGCCTACCTATCCACATTTTACTCCGCATGATTTTCAGTCCATGTTGAGTGATGTCTACCTGAATGGACAGATCGCGCGCAGAGATCTGGATGAGTCAACAAGTAATTGCTTCGTACTTGTGCTCGGACAAGTCTATGGTATCCTTTCGCGTTATGAACGTGGCATAGAACGGCTTGAAGCACAATGCGTCCTGTTCTCGAGAACTGGACTCGCTGAAGTATTCTTCAGGCCTACCGTGGGCTCGATAAAATGTCTTCTCTCAATCTTGTCGATCAATCACTCCATGCAATTGGCTGATCCCGTCTGGTATACAAGTGGGATGGCTATCCTCATGTGTGTAGATCTAGATCTTCATAGTGGAAGGACGACTGGTCCAGATAATTCGCACTTGACAGAAGCGGAAATCGAAGAGAATCGTAGGATTTTCTGGTCTGCTTACAGTATTGATAGAGGTCTTGCTCTTGCATTTGGCAGACCACTCACTCTACTGGATGAGACAATTACCTGTCCGTACCCTTTGAAAATCCCACCACGGGCCTTGGCTCGCTTCCAGATACGGCATCTGCAAAGCAGAATCATGAGCCACAATACGATGCTAAGGAAAACCGAAAGGCTACGGGAACCTAGACCTACCTCACAAGAACTATTGTATGCGGAAGAGCTTGAGCGATGGGCAACTGGAAGGTCTGGCGAAGAACTTATTCAGGCGGGCAATTCAGAGTTACTATTGCTACGCAGGCTTCTCGTCATCCATGATCCCTCTGCGATGGCACGCTGTGTTATTGTGATTCGGCAGAATCTGCAGAGTTACCTATCTGAGGCTCTCCAGATCGCTATAGTGGAAGGGCTTTTGCTTGGTCACGATTTGTTTATAAATTTTGTTACGTTGTTATACATTTACAGGTTTGGTAATGGTGTACAAGGATTGACGTGCGATGTGATTACATCGTGGATCGAAAAGTTTCGGCCGATCTTTCAGGAATTGGCAATCAGATGGAGCACGGTAAAGGATAGTTTCGAATTGATAGAACAGCTCTTTGAGCGCCTGGGCATGAACTCAGACTGATCGCATGTCTTCCGTGTGACGGTAACGACAGGTCTACCATCGGTTCGTAACAAATGTGTATAGTGCTTACTATACGCTCCCTGTATGGGTCGGAAATGTCCATCCTGCTAGTGTTCGGAGATATACCAGGGTTCAAGCTCTATTCTGGTAATGCTACTACTCATTGCCATACGACGGAGCCCACGACCATCAAAAGCAGGATAAGCTCAGTTCGGGTACTCATGACTTATGATCGACAGCAGGGGAGAGCAGACCGGTCCATTTGGAAGCGTTTCAAGACTTAGAGAGCATTCACGATAAAAGACTCGCACTTTTTGTTTCGCAAAGCAGTACCTCCGGCCGACCACCAAAGATCAGCAAGATCGACTCATGAATCGCCACAGTTGAAGCAGCTCTCCAGGAATGTTTGGCTCTCTTGATTGTATGCCATGGACATGGAAGACTTGTCCAGAAGCATGGGCAGGACGTTTCACTGATAACCTTGCTAGTGACAGAGGTCTATTCGCCTCAACGTTCCGACTCAATTTTCGTTCGATGCAGCCAATACATTTGCGCCTCCCATTTACGTCGAGCTTTATCATCCATCTTCGAAGTATCAGCACTCCAGAGTGTCGTTCTCATCATCGCGATGGTTCTTTAGTGGTCGGTGCGCTCAGCCAGTCGTATTGTCCGCTGGTGGGTCACTTCCCACTCGGACACTCGCAATGCATATTTTCTTTTTTATTGCCAATTGTCGAGACAAAACCGCCGTACTCGGAAATGGTACGGTCTCTTCCTTTTCGGACTTTCGGAATAGTCAGCGACATCAGATATGGACTGAGAAAGCTCTTATAGATCCGATAGATTCCATCGCATTGCGAATGCAAGCTGGTTTCTGTATGGATGGGATTGACCTTTATAGAACTTACCAACACTCAAGAGCTGAAGTTTGCATTTTTTAAACATATATTTAGATAAGAGTAGTAATGGAATCACAGTATCTACCACCGTGAGGCGGCTGTCGCAAGTTTCAACTATAACCGGCGTGGCCAGCAGTAGTATGCTGCTCGCGTAGGTCATCATCATGGAGTGACAACTCAGGCACAAGAACAAACACATCTGATCCGAGGTGATGTCTGGCCATGCCGATCGCCAGTCACTGAAACGGATGTTGCACGCGAGGTGCGATATCGTTTCTTTCTAGAACCATGACAGCAACTCTGCCTCTGTAAGATGAGGCCAGATGAAATCCGAGAGTGGACCAGGACGACGTGTGGCGAAGCGCGAAAGTTCAATCCAGGGCAAGGCTATTTAGAGATACTTGACGACGATCTCACTGACATCAGGTGGAAGGAATCACCAGATAACTTTTCCCCTTCCCGTGACTGTCATGGATCTCTCGTACTGACTGATCAGGAAGACTAAGCCATAACACAGGAATATGGATCGACCAGTCTGCCTAGGTGGATTTCGACGAGATACGTGATCTCTGTAGCGGGTGCTGGCAAGCCTGCAGTGATGTGTACAAGAACAAAGAGTTTCTTTAGAAAGATATCGACTCTAGTGAGATAAGCATCAAGGATTGCAATTCGCGAGTCTCCTTGCAAAAGACATGGATTACACTATTTCCGAGCTGCAATTGATTGATCTCCTGGGTGATGCCTCGAATCCTTCTAAAGGTTGTCCTTTCTGAAGGACTCTCGTAACAGTTAGAGTGTCGCTTGCGATTCTTGGTTAGTACATCGCGTCAACAATAAAGAGAGGCTAAGCACTCAATTTTGATCATTCAATTATAGCTCAAGAGTAGTGTTATCCATGTCCTTCGCAAGGAGAGTTGCGGAATCCAACTGTTGCTCTTTATCTTGCTAGAGTCAATATCTTTCCGAAGAAACTCTTCGTCCTTGTACACCTTACCTCTGGCTTGCCAGCCCGCGCTACGGAGATCACCAAATTGTCCCATCGGAACCCTGCTAGTTAGGCTGACCGACCTTTGATTTTGTCTGATGGCTTAATGTCCCTGATCAGTCAGTATGATAAATCGATGACAGTCAGGGGTAGGATTAAAGTGATATGGCGATTTCTCCCACCCGATGTCAGTGAGATCCTGGTGAAGTGTCTTTGGATAGCCTTGCCTTGAATCTTTGCGCTTCTCCACACGTCGTCCCGATCCACTCTCGGATCTTATCTGGCCACATTTTACAGAGACCAAATTGCGGGCTTGTTTCCACAAAGAAATGGTGTCGAATCTTGAATGTGTCTTACATTTCAGTGACTGGCGGCATACGACCATCGGTATGGCCAGACGTCACCTCGGATTAGATGCGTTTGTTGCTGTGCCTAACTTGTCACTCGATGATGGTGATGACCAACACGAGGGGCGTAATATCGTTGGCCGGGGTCGACATTCTGAAAGACGAGTTTCCCAATACCCCTCCTCGGTCGTCGGCTACCTCCTGTGTGTACAGTCTCGGTCGGCTCGGAAAGATACCCCACAATGCTTGCTCGTGCTTAACAAGAACCTTACGGAAAGTATCACAGCAGCATCCTGCGTTGGTCGACACGCAGCTGTGTCTTGCAATTGGCCGGTCTGTGTAGTGTGCGTGTTGGTATGAGCACTGTGAGTGACCCATATTTTAAGCTTCCCAGTCTGTTCTGGCTTACATTCCTAGTACAATTCGTCTCGACCTCAAGCAATGCCAAAAGTGCAATCTTCATATAAAGTAGATCAAAGTGCTGGACGAGATGTCTCCGAATCTGATAGTGAGCGAAATCTCGAAGAACGACCGAGACCTGGAATGCTTCGGAATCAAAGCTCAACATATAACGATCTCAAGCGTTATCAGCAATCGCAAAGCCTCAGAGATGCTGCTAGTCAAGGATATTCATCGACTTCAGCATGACGCAGTGAGCCTATGTGCTTGCACGTGAAACGCATGGTAAAGCATGGCTTTATCGCCACTAACGGTAATGATTGTATAAGTTTTTGAGATTGCTTAAGAATGATAACATGCTTCCTGCGTGAGAACACTGTGACGCATCGTTGGGATAATGTAATATGAAGTTCGCCTGTACAGTGAAGCGAGTTTACGTAGCTCTTTTGTAAGTACTCTCAGGCCCTGCCTGGTGAGATGGAAGTACAAGAGTGTCGGCCACAACGACATTCTCAGGTCTTCCCACTGCAAAAACAATGACCTCCGCAATGTCTTGCGGAGTCAAAGGTGTCACTCCTTGATATATCGCATCTGCTTTAGCTTTATCACCACGCATTCGCACAATTGAAAATTCCGTCTCTGTTTGGCCAGGGTCGACTTGAATCACACGGATTGGACTGGAAACTAATTCTTTTCGCAGCGAGATGGTGAATGCAGATACTGCTGCTTTAGTAGCGCAGTATATACTGCCACCAGCATATGGTACGCGGCCTGCAATCGAGCCAATGTTGACAATATCGCCGCGTCCGTCGTGTTTTTGGAACAATTTGATAATTTCTTGTGTCATGTTGATCAAACCCAGAACGTTGACTTGCATCATGCTGGCCACTTCTGAAGCATCGATCGAACCTACCTTGTCATTGCCCAGCACAAACCCGGCGTTGTTCAGCAGTACGTCCACTTTCTGAAACGCCGATGGGAGAGATTGCACGGCGCTTCGAATTTCTGACAAGCTAGAGACGTCGAGCTTCACGGTGTGTATTCTCGCTCCTTTCAGTTCCAAGTCTGCTTTGATCTCATTCAAGGTATCAATTCGACGAGCAGCCAGGATCAAATTGATCTGACCATCGCGTGCTTGGTGGACAAATTCTTCGGCTGTCGCCCTGCCGATACCGGATGACGCGCCAGTGATGAACACAGTCTTGCCCTGAAGTCGTGCGGCGGCCATTAAAGTATAGGAGCTTCACTGTTATTCGCCTGCAAACGAAGCTAGAGGCGCGTCCGAGTACGAGTAAGTGCGAACATTGCCAAAGCCCGACCGATCCGAGTAAATCCGCTATAGGCACTGACGGCGCCGCTTAAAATTCGGTGCAGAGAAATCATCGAGAATCGAACTGCGTGCATATGTCCAGCAAGAGGTACGGGTAAAGCTAGGTCTCCTTAAGAAGCAGGCGCATACTACTCTACTTCAAGTGTCAGATTGAGGGAACAATTGACTGACCTTGCTCAAGGACGACTCTGATGTTTATGCAGTTTCGACATTGGTCGCCTATTTTGTCTCCTGTTTTCTTGGCAAGTCTTCTCATTGGACGAGATCTTGTCGATCTCACAGGTCACCACTGGCGCGGGTCATTTGCCTCATCTACTTTTCAAGCTCTCCATTGTTGTTGGAGTCGTTTACGACACGCTCCCATTCCCTGATGAAATGTTGCTTATAAGATAATCAGGCTCTACAGAGTACATTCGCTACACCCTGCACTCAGAACTGCAAAGCTATACTCATCGAGCGAATGGCTCGGGCATCAGAGACATCGTCCATGACATCGGTCCCCGAAATGCACAGTACTTTAGAGGGTGATCACAGACTTCGTCCATTGAATGATCTCGAGAGCGCAAATCATACCTTCGACAAATCATCAGAAGCTGCTCCTGTAGCTTGGGACAGTCCAACTGATCCTGCAAATCCACGTAATTTCACAACGCGGAAAAAGATACTACTTACTATGGAGCTCGCCTTTCTGGCTGAAGCGGCGAGCATGGGCAGCTCAATTCTGAGTCCTGCAAACAATATCGTCGCCGAATACGTCGGCGTTTCTGAAGAAGTCGGGATCTTCTCTACCAGTCTGTACATTCTTGGCTTTGCATTTGGACCACTGCTATGGGCTCCCATCAGCGAAATCTGGGGTAGACGTGCGTCCATCATTCCTGCATGTTTTGCTCTTGGCCTTTTCTCTATTGGTACTGCCACAAGTCAGAATGCCGCTTCTGTATTTCTTACGAGATTCTTTGCTGGCCTGTTCGGTAGTGCACCTGTAGCGTGTGTTGGTGCCGCTCTTGGTGATCTTTGGACTCAAAAGTATCGCGGCATAGCTGTGACATTCTACGCTGCTGCTGTGGTAGGTGGTCCTACACTTGGGCCCGTAATTGGTGCTGCTTTGACACAATCATATCTTGGCTGGCGCTGGTCAGAATACATCGAAGGTATTTGGGTGCTCGCGAATGTGGCGGTAGCTGCAGTCTTCTTTCCAGAGGTTTACGAACCAGTACTGCTTGCGCGAAAGGCCCAAAGAATGCGTAAGAACGGGGATCTCACGGCCTGGCATCCTCACGAACAACATAAATTAACCCTCAGGGAATTGATTACCAAGCACTTTTCACGACCTATTAAGATGTTACTGACAGAACCTATCGTGACGTTTATTGCTTTTTACGCGAGCTTCGTTTACGCTATCCTATACCTGACTTTGGAGGTGTTTCCTATAGTCTTCCAAGAAAACAGAGGATACAGTATTCTCGTCGGTTCACTTCCTTTCCTCGGGCTGTTCGTGGGCGTCCTCGTTGCGATGGGCATTAATCTGGGGAATCAACCCTACTATGTGCGCAAGCTAGCGGAATCCAAAGCTCCTGCGATTCCGGAGGCTCGTTTGCCAGCCATGTATGTTGGGGCTATACTCTTTCCAGTTGGGCTGTTTTGGTTCGGTTGGACTGCTGCACCTCAGTATCATTGGATACTACCAGTGATCGCAGCAGCATTTATTGGTGCCGGATTCTCATCTATTTTTCAACAGTGTATCAATATTCTGATTGATT
Source organism: Taphrina populina JCM 22190 (assembly GCA_000836195.1). NCBI lineage: Eukaryota > Fungi > Ascomycota > Taphrinomycetes > Taphrinales > Taphrinaceae > Taphrina > Taphrina populina. The sequence goes on along the minus strand of DF820090.1, from coordinate 590,861 downwards.
CATATGGTTTGTATGCTGCCAGTGCCGTTTCAGCTAATACTGTGCTAAGATCAGTTTTGGCAGCTGGTTTTCCTTTATTTGCGAGACCCATGTTCCACAATCTAGGTGTGGGCCCTGCAATGTCTATACTGGGAGGAATTGCTACCCTCGCGATACCAATACCCATCATATTCCGAATTTACGGCAAGAGACTAAGAGCGAATTCGAAATTTGGCCTAGTTGTTTGACGTGGCGTCCCTCAATATATATGATCTGACTTTGGGCTGCCAAAGTTGTTACTGTAAATGTCGTCCTTCTACGATGCGTCTCAGGTGATGTACCGTTTTTATTCTGCGCTTGTTCTCAAACCCGGGTTGAATGTGCTGTATCGTATGAACAATAATGGCAAACAAAACAGGAAAGCGGCTCGTTCAATTTTTGTAGCGAATCAAAATTAGTAGGATCGCAAAGCTTTGATGGCATTGTAATTCGCTTGTAGCATACCGTATGAGTAGGATATTGTAGGGTTCCTGACAACAAAAGTATTCGACTTTTCTGTGCAGTGATGGTTATGCAAACAGCAAGCAGAACGTTTTGCCTTGGACCACTTGAGTGTAGCATGTTCTTGTAAACACTTCACAGATTTTGAAACTTTGGATTGCAACCCCATATACAGTGCGATCATTTGCGCATCATCCCGTTGGCGTGTGAATGAAGCCTAGTATGATCACTCTTCTATGTAATACTCAGCTTATGACTGCAGTCGACCATTACACTTGTTATGAAGCATTGATCATCTGACTGTGAAGTATCTGAATGATCTACGCTCCGACTGCAAGTGCACATTATTCATGGGCGAGTCAGATACATGCTCGTGTATAGTACATAGTGAAAGGCCATATCAATGTCATATCATATACGAATGGTAAAATGGGTCTCGGTTCCGGCTTGTAAAACCTTGATGACGAGAGAAAAAATATCTCACAACTGGTCAACCAGCTCTATTGATATACGCCTGACGTCTGAAACCAAATTCTGTTTTTTTTAAATAAACATATTCGAATTGGCACGTTTATTGATGTCAGGGAGAATAGTTGTAGCTGTAGCCTCAACACTAACGCCACTTATTACAATAGGCGACAACCCGAGGAATTTATCCACGTGGGATCAACAGCCGATCTCATCTCGCGCACGTTCTTTGCGATTGGCGAGCCTTTTTGCCTTCTCTGGCAATACATCCCACCCCACGCTCTTGTGTTTTTTGCCGCGAGTTTATTGATTGGTTAGCGAAGCGCGTCTAATTGATGCAATTTGATAGATGGGATCTTCACTCTTGACGTGCCCTTAAAAAAATCGCATCGATGATCCTCTGGTGCTGATCCTAGATGAACGTCATATAAGATCCAAATGTCTATATAGACAGTGTCCAATCCAGTTTTTAAAATCGTCATTCAAAAGATCTCCAAGAGGCTCACTCAGTAATTGTCAAATGCAGTTCATCTCAATCACCGGTATATTCGCCCTAGCCTCCACCATCTCCGCCATGCCATTACAGGCTAGGAGTGGATCGGGGTCTCTCGATGCCGTCGTCGGTTCAGTTGTCGGTACAGGCAGTGCGAATAAGGCCGGCAATGGCAACGACGCTTCGGCCTATGGCAACGTAAGGCGATCGTTATACATTTTTATACAAGCAACATATTAATATTCTCAGGGAAATGACAACAATGGTGCAACTGCTTCTGCTTCAGACTTTCTAAATGGTGCTTCCGCGGCCGACAACGGAGTCGGTAATGGCAATGATGGAAACTCTTTTATCAATTTTAAAAGATCCGAAAGTCCTTTAAGCGACATCATTGGATCGGTTGTTGGTACAGGGTCAGCCAATGAGGCAGGCGACGACAACACTGGAACGGCAAAGGACAATGGTAACGGCAATACCGGTGCCACAGCGTCAGCTTCAAATTTCTTGAACGATGCTTCCGCCACTGATAACGGTGTTGGTGATGGAAATGATGAGAATTCGTTCATCAACTTCAAAAGAGCAGAAAGTGCTCTAGGTGACACCATCGGTTCAGTCTTGGGTACAGGATCTGCGAACGAAGCCGGTGACGACAACACCGCCACAGCAAAAGACAATGGCAATGGCAACACTGGCGCAAGTGCTTCGGCTGGTGACTTCTTGAATGGTGCATCTGCCACTGGTAACGGCGTTGGTGACGACAATGACGGCAACTCCTTCATCAACTTTAAAAGATCCGAACCAGCGAGCACCAGCATTCTTGGGTCGATTGCTGGAGTGGGATCCGCCAATACAGCTGGTGATGGGAATGACGCTTTTGCTAAGGACAATGGCAACGACAATACCGGTGCCGATGCATCTGCCGACGATTTCCTGAATTGGGCATCTGCAGAGGGAAATGGTGTCGGTAATGATAATGATGGCAACTCTTTTATCTCGTTGAAAAAGCGAATTGCTGCTCTCGAATCTGCTATGCTGCAAAAGCGTGCACTATGTGAGTCATCTAGCACGATAGGATCGCTCGATTCTACCGGCAGCTTTAATCAAGCTGGCAATGCTGATTCTGGTAGTGCAATAAATGATGGTAACTCCAACTCGGGAGCTGATTCTGCAGCGAGCAATTTTTTGAATGGAGCCAGCGCCAATGGCAATGGTATACTTAATGACAACGACGACAACACTTTGATTGCGTTGAATTTACCGTCATCAGTCTCTGTTGTCTGAATGATGACTAAATTCTCTCGCTGTATAAATTCTCCTTTATGAAGATTAATGACTTAATATATGTTCATCTTATCAACTGGTGACTTGTTAGCTTGCCATTCTATCGTCAGCTGAGTTGGGTCTCCTCGGCAAAAATTAGGGCCAGATCCATCGTTTCATTGAAGGAAATCCATGTCTCCCTTGAAAACAAGAGAAGCAGAACAGAGATACCAATTTGTCAAGAATTAAAGGTACTAATACTACCATGGCTTCTCTTCGCGAATCTAAATGCAACCCCTATCGAAGGTTCGACTTCATCTCAGTAAAAGCCACATCCCAGCAGAACTCGTACAAGAAACACGCATGTGGTCGCATTAAGAAGCGTCTGCAGTATGTTTCACAAGGCCACGAGTTTCAATGCATCCGCAAAACCATTGCAATTCGAGCTCACAAGAGTCTACTCTCTCTCTCCATCATCTGTAGCATGTATGGAGAGACCTTGAGAATGTAACAGACACACCAAACCCGTCTATAGCATGAATCGCAACCTCAGGAATGTATCACTACTGAAAGACACATGTGGTCATATGGTTTGAAAGTCGTCAGGAGTGGACGACCTCTGCAAGTCATAAAGGCTACTGTTTTCCTCGTTCAAGATCTTCCGTACGCTATGTTGATCTCTAAAACCTTTCATTCCGTAGCTCTCCTTTTTGCAACGACGCAGTCTGTGATAGCTGCTCCTTTGGCGCTTGACCTGATCCACGGAGCTACCAATGATCAGCATGATGAGATCTCACAGAGCGCTGTTGCAGCTTCTGCAAAATGCTTACGCAAGAAACATCCATTCACTGAACCAGATCAACATGTTACCGACCCACGAACTTCGAAAAGTAATTTTGTGGCTTCAGTTGACAAGGCCGCTGCTGATGATGTTCCTCTTCTCACCCTGCCAGCTGATGACAACCTGGTGATCAGTAGCAAGTGGCTCACTCCACAAGTTGGCGTTATACAGCGAAAGCTCAAAGCTGTGTACTACTTTACATGTCCAATCAAGCCTCGTGGACAGGGCACATTTCAATTCGGTGTATATCATCGAGCAGGTTCAGGTCTCTACACGACGGCGTGGCAGAACGTTGACGAAATCGTTGATAACACGTATAATCAAAATACTGGAGCATACGCATACAAGTGGAAGTATACTTGGTGTGACCAACTCGGGAACTTCGAGTGCTGGTACACTGCTAGTGGTCATGTAAGTGGTGTCTGGAGCAATCCTGGTCTCAGCATTGAGCTATACGCCGCCGGTGAGGACCATGCACGTGAACCTTCCGTGACAGAAAGCTGTGCGCCTCTTGGACGAGTACCAGAGGCGATTGGTGCTACTTGTATAGTGCAGCGAGTCGATGTCAGTGTTCCGCCGGGACCTCCTAAGGCTGAATCAGGCTAGAAGCACAGATGCGATAGAACATACAGTAGAATCAAGCGATTATGTTTTGAGTATCGAAACATCTAAGTGAGAAGCATAATTACTGACATGCGAAGCCGAGAATAATTACGTTGCCTAGAGTGTGATCATTTGGCACATGTGAAGTGCGTTGCATTTTTTCTCGATTTTGTAAGAATTGCTACTGCTGCTGCGATGATCGCTGGTACGATCGAAGCAAAGACCCATACTCTAGAGATGCTATCGGATAGAGTGGTGCATAGACAAGCACACAAGGTGCATCGACAAATCTGCCATCTCCTGATTTAAAGGAGGATCATAGTCAATAATCAAGTCCAACGAGCCGTTCTGTTGTCTCACTTGACCAGGACCTTGTTCGTGTACCCTTGCCTGACTATTTGCAATTTGCAAGGACCTCAATACAGGCAGTAAGTGGCAAGCACCAGTTCATGATCGCATAGGCGAAACTTTTAGCCTACATACCATGCCACTTGCCAATGCAATTGCATATACGTGACTTGCGAGGAAACTAGTGCACCTCTCGTGTGCCAGCTGCGGGCGGTCTCTCTTATTTTATGCAATGAATCGATGTTTCTGTGCCAATACAATAGCGCTGGGATTAACGGGATTGGCCGAATAGGGCTCTTGACAACATGTGTTCAGCAGCCGTTGGGCTGTGAATAATGGTCAATCGACTGGGATGAGTTGCAGAAAGCTCGGAAAGCTTAATTGCAAGCAGATCATGTCATGGCGTCTGTGGCTTATCCAGTTTTGCCGAGTCAATTTCCAGCGTTATTTTTGTTCCGTTAAGAACAGGATATACTACGCCTGGATCGTTAATGAAGGCAGCCGCATTCAGGTCTCTAGTTTTCAGGCATCGGTCGACCGTTGCAAATGTTTGCTCCCCATTCACTCCCAAACGTTGTACACAAAGCTTCCACAGCTGTAATATCATACGAGATCTCCCTCACCTGAATTTCCGATCATTTGTAGAAGCCCTGAAAGAGGATGGGGACCTTGTAGAGATTAACGATGAGAAAGATCCACACCTCGAAGTTTCAGCAATCGTCCGCAAAGTCGTAGAAACCGATGACAAGGCTCCTCTTTTCAACAACGTAAAAGGTGCGAAAAATGGCTTCTTCCGTATTCTTGGCGCTCCGGCTGCCCTACGAAGGACAAAAGATAGGTACGGTCGTCTTGCTCGTCATCTAGCCCTTCCGATCAGCTCTGGTATGAAGGAAATCCTTGACAAAATGCTATCGGCAAAAGAAGCAGAGCCTTTACCACCAAATTATCTTCAGACTGGACCGTGTAAAGAAAATCAGATTTTCGGCGACGACATAGATCTCATGAAGCTTCCGGCTCCATTGATTCACCAGGCGGATGGTGGCAAGTACCTCCAGACTTATGGCATGCATATCGTGCAGTCTCCTGATGGCAAGTGGACCAATTGGTCTATCGCTCGAGCTATGGTGCACGACAATCGTCACCTCGTCGGTCTGGTGCTTGTATCGCAAGATATTGGGCGAATCCAACAGATGTGGAAGGACCTTGGTAAAGACGTCCCGTGGGCGCTCTGTCTTGGAGTGCCCCCTGCTGCTATCATGGCCGCCAGTATGCCACTCCCCGCAGGATGCTCTGAAGCTGGGTACATTGGATCAATGACCGGCACTGCCCTTGACCTCGTTAAATGCGAATCTAATGATTTGTGGATACCAGCTACCTCGGAGATCGTCATCGAAGGTACTTTGTCCGTGTCTGAGACTGCCCCAGAAGGACCGTTCGGTGAAATGCACGGATACGTCTTCCCTGGCGATGTTCACAAAGGGGCCAAGTTTCGCGTGAATGCTATTACGCACCGGGATGATGCCATCCTGCCAATGTCAGCCTGTGGTCGACTTACAGACGAGACACATACACTCATTGGTCCATTAGCGGCTGCCAAGATAAGAAGTCTCTGTCAAGAGGCTGGACTTCCCGTCATTGATGCAATGTCCCCATTCGAGTCTCAGGTCACCTGGGTTGCCCTCAAGATTGACACTGAGAAACTACGAGCCATGAACATCCACCCCAAGGATTTCGCCAAGAGAGTGGGAGACCTCATTTTCTATAACAAAGCCGGATTCACTATCCACAGGCTTGTACTTGTCGGGGATGATATAGATGTATACGACTGGAAAGATGTCATCTGGGCGTTTTGCACTAGATGCCGCCCCAAAGATGATGAGATCTTTTATGATGACTGCAAGGCTTTCTCTCTTGTGCCCTACAACTCTCATGGCCACTTCAATCAATTCAAAGGTGGCAAAGTCGTCAGTGATGCACTCTTGTCATCGGAGTACACCACCGGACCGAATTGGCAAGCAGCAGATTTTAAAAATTCATATCCCGAAGCAGTCAAAGCGAAAGTAGAAAGCGAATGGCCATCCATGGGCTTCACTCGTTCTTGAAGGTCTGACACATAGAGGACAAAGTCTGACATAAATACCCGTGCACAAATACGATAATTTTTCGAGACCACATCGTCCCTCGTAATAGCAAGTAAAGTAGCTGACGGAATGCTTGTCTTGCAACGAGACTCGGACACAAGGGTCACTACAGCGCTCTGGGAGTCATCCTCAGCAAGACAACGCCATCGACGCTCATGGCCCTCTCTTTTTGCTATAGCGTTGGATGGAATTTACAAATACTAGAGCTAAGGTTTCTACCTTATCTTGTACAGCATTATATCCAATTTACTCGATTCATCACTGGGACATATCTACATATGGCTGGACTGACTCGCACTTTGTCCTACACTGCTTGTGTGCTCGAGCTGGAGCTTGACCTTGACCTGCATTCAAGCCTGATCCCAACGTCTTGACTCATTTCTACCTCCTCTCCAGGACTATTCTTAGATTCTTTCCCTTGTCCTCATTGAGTCGAGTCTAACTAATGTCCACACGAACGTTGGGCGATGAAGAGTCTATGTCTGTATGGCTCATCATCTCCCTATGTGCTGAAGATGTGTTTGAAAGTATGCGGCTTCGACAGCTTCCATTCTGAAGAATTGAGCAAGAAGAATGCCACGCAGATCGAAGCGCTCTTTATCTTTTTAGCCTGAACAAGATTTGGTACATGTATGAACGACTCGAGCCTGCTGATGCATAACCTGTCAGCCTAAAATTCTTATGCAATCTGCCTATAGCCATCTACAAAGACTCCTTCAGTGGCGTGATTCAGATCATTGTCATTGTCTTTCCTTTTGGCGAGCTTGTACCGCAGATGATGACATACTGCTAATAAATCTCAACATTCGTCCCACAGATTCGAAGGACTAGGTTGGAAAGTGTCGCAGAGAAAATACACGATCCGAGTGAGGGACCACAAGCCGATCAATTCAAACATCCAAACATTCGTTGCTACTGGAATCTGGTCGAAGTATTACCCAGGAGATAGTGAAATCCTTTGGTTAGGAGTGTCTCAATCTATAGTGGAGGCTCGCTTGCGGCTTCCGAAACATTATGCTACTAGCTTTTTTCTATTAGCTTTTTCGAATGAACGCAACACTTTCAATCGTATGGTCCTTTTCAGTGATTGCCACCATTTAATATGGTTTGGACGACAGTGGTAGAACGCGTGGCCAGACTCTTTATGACAATTGTGTAACGAAACTCGTTTAGCTCTGTTATCCGGTGGCAACCAGTGTACCTCATTGAGCGCCATGATGGTCGACTTTTTGTCTATATTCATCACATTCATGGATACTCTAATCATATCCCTTGTTTAGACTGACGCTCGTCGTTCCATCAAGTCAACCTCTTGAAACCTTTGGCTACCCCTCATGGATATTCGTGGTGCAACTCTACCCTGTTTTCCACCCTTCTCACATAGAATCAAGCATCAAGAAAGCTTGCTGGCCATACTTCAACTTACAGCGGAATGAGAGATCTGTGAGAGACAGCATAGTCGTGCTTGAGTGACCTACTGTATGCATGCTTCCATTCCTATACAAATCAATCGACTCGGATGAGGAACAGGCGGAGCTCTTGAGCCGGTCGAGTCGTCTTTATGCCCGTCATTTTTGCTCAACGGCCAAGAGCATACCCAATGTGCGCAACTTCCTCCATATGGGCATGCGATGGCTTGGATTGACTGTGCTTACCAGTGGCATGCTGTTAGATGAACTGTTGCGACAGTGGTAGTGATTACCTGCTAATTCAAGCGCGGCAAACTGACACGGAACACTCCTCCAGATGACAGGAGTTCGAGCAGCGGCAATGGTAATTATGAAACCTTTGTGGAACAGAAACAAACCGGATTAAGGCAGCGTTACCAGTGACGTGAATCAAGGTGACCACAACGTTGAGAGCAAGTACTGAGGTTAGTTTAGCAAGGATGATGCCGTAGCAGATTCTGCTTACCTACTTGTTCTCTGTGGTTTCTGTACAATTTTCGTTACCACGGTCGTGTTAGATTGCTGATGACACAAGCTTTGGAAACTTTGACCATCTAATTGCAAAAGTGAAGGAGAACCGACACCGCATACCTATGGGAAGGTGATCAGCCACAAAATGGGGAATGAGCACGAAGAGCATTCATATCGGAAGTGCCAAGTCTCGAAGAATGAATGTCTTGGTTGTTTTTTCCCCTGCTGCCTCCGCATTTGACTGACCTCGCATAACGACCACTTTGATGGATATCCCAGGATCTAGGACGCAGCTGACTAGGATTACCTAGACGCTTTTCAGAAGGGCCCAGTGAGGGTGAGGGGTTCACCGGTACAGCGGAACAGGATTCATGCTGTCAGCGACAATTTTACAACAGGAAACGATCACTTATGTCAGGATGGCGGAATGAGTGATTAAACATATAAATTAACCAGTCTTGCAGATGCTCAAACGAAGCGAATCCTTGAAGCATTGAATTGTTTGACTCTTCAGGAAGTTATCTCTTGGCGATTGCATTTGCAAAATGACATGATCTAGCTAATTTCTGTACTTGCGAACAGTGCAAGGGCTTGACTAGGAAGGTTTGTCGTGTTACTGGTCTAATCAGTACCGCTGTCTATGTCAACCATACATTCATTCCAGGGTAATTCACAGTCTATGAGCTATCCTCAAGGCGTTGATATATTCATTGCTTAGGACTTGCTGCAAATTGCTTGGTGAAATGATTCATTATCAGATGCAGAGGTCTGTGATGTGACATGGTTAAACTTGATCAGATACTGTCACATGTATGGGCACAAGGCAGTTATGACACGTGTCTATGATACGGCATTCGGGGATGCAAGAAAGGCATCGTCCACGTTTACACACGGCTTGCTCAGTACATCATTACAGAATTGTCCATAATTAAGAAGTGACTGTGCACACAGGCTCTCATGCTGGCAATCTTTCTGAGTCCTGCCAGCCATTTGGGCCATGTAGACAAGTAATCTATCCTAAACAACAAAAGCAAAATAGCCATTTCCAGGGAAAATTTCTCTTCGCTTCGCAATCGAAAGACCACGGCTTCAAGCAAGTATAAATGACTCGATTGGCATCCATTTGACGCCTTTTCTGCAAGCATTCTCAAAATGCCAAGTCGATCACAGCGATTCGTCCTGGTATTTCAACTAGTGTTTTCTGTACTGTCTGTTGCAATTGCTATACCAATCTCCGACACTGCTCAATCAGAACTGATAATCCTTGAGCCTACAGGTCTCGTAAACACCGGAACTCGACCGCCTCAGTTCTTTCCAATCTGTGGTACAAACCACGGAACATACTTTGATGATAAGAAATTCGGTATCGACGAGCACCGGCGGATTACACAAATCGAACTCTTTCAAGCTGGTAAACAAGAATACATCTCCTCGTTGAGAGTTCATTTCGAGGGCAACGATGGCGCGGATCTCAACGACATTCACGGGGACAAGGGGCCGGGCGTTAATCCTTCACGCTTGTTTCTTGAAGAAGACGAATATATCATGTCAATTGTTGTCGTCTGTCGTAACATTTGGATCCAAGCAAACACAAACTACCATCATCGAGTCGGTTACATGAAGTTTGAGACTAATACAGGCCGGACTATCGAGAGAGGCAAGGCAGAAGACAAAGACGAGCATGTGACGTGGTCCGGCTATGAAGCACGAGTGGCAAGCTTCTTTGGTACATCAGGTCGTGCCCTTGACAGTATTGGGTCCCGGTTCGTGTCCTTGAAAGGACCTCACAAATCTTCGCCTTTTGTCAAGCAAACTACTGGTATAGTTGAGAGTCATGCTGGCGTCCAATCTTTCACAACGGTGACTGAACAAATTTTGTATGCACTGCCTGCCACGCTTCCAAAAATCCGAGAACGATCACTTGCCGAGCTCGATGAACTGCACAACACTACGCCGCCCGAAATATTACAGACAGTCACAGATAACTTGAGCTCGGAGACTCGCAGAGAAGTCGGCGTGCGACAATATGGACCTACTGGAGGCTTGCACGGAACCTATGTGAGTCTGCTAATCCAGAGAGTATCTCGCAACCTAATATTGTAGTGGTCTGATAGTGGGATGATTGGCACGAATCATCATCGTCTTGCATCCATCACTTTATATTGTGGCGATAGGGTGGATGCCATATTATTTGGATATCGTGACAATAGAGACCCTACGGAGAGATCATATCGCTGGGGTAATGTCCACGGAAAGACTACTTCTGAGCCTCTCCCATTGGGTCCCAGTAATCCGATCCATGCCACTGAGACATATTTTTTGGAACGCGATGAGTTTGTTTACCGTGTAGAAGTGGATCCAGTGGTCGACGGGCGAGGCATCCTACAACCTGGCCACACGAGAGTAGGAGCTATCAAGTTCATCACCAATAAGAACCACTCCGTCTCATGTGGTCAGCGTCACTTTTCTAGTAAGTCACTTGCAAATTCGTGTGGACATAATACTTATAATTACAGAAAACGCGGCCGTTTGGCAATTTGAGGGTTACGCTTTGTTATACTGCTCTGGCAACTCAGGAAAGGCTTTGGACAACATCAGTGGATATTTTATCAAGGAGGATGACTATTTCTGAATGCAGCGGAGTATGGTTAGCACACAAGTGTATCTCGGTAATTCAAAATGTTCGAAAGATTATCTTATTCTGAATATCGATTTTCTCAACTTAAGTCTGTGTATAATGCATACTGTCACGAACCGTGCCAGGACGACCCAGACATGGAACAAGAACAGGTCACGTGATGTAGAATTTCTTAGAAGTTTAACTGACTGGCTTGCAGCTATAGAATGTTCTGGCAAATCACATGCGAACATTCTAGAGCTCCGTCGAAGACTTATAAGGACGAGGAGTCTCATCAGTAGCTAGCCAGGTTTTAGAACTTGAACAGATAGAGTAAACGCTTACGTTCAACGAGTTCTCACTTGATTCCACCAGTTCATCCAGGGAGGTTTCTTCGAGAAGATTCCTTACACGCATGCTCGCTAATTTCGAACAAGCGCGCGCAGCTGCAAAGATCTTGGAAAATTTCAAGTCCATAATACATCACGACACAGACGAGGTTGCGGAAACTCCACTTACTTCTGGCAAGGTTCTTTAGTCAAGTATTCCTGAACACTCGAGTTCAACAATTCGCCTTGTATGAGAAAGGAAAAGGGGACAGGAGACGGCGATTGTAAGAGATGGTTGATGATGTCCGATAATCCCCATCGTTTCCAAGATGTCGGCACAAGTATAGGGCTATATGGCTTAACACTCACTTTGTAAAATGGCGACGACAGTGGTTTCTGAGCTGCTGTCGACAGACACACAAGAACAACACCTCTTCTCTTTGCCGAAGGCGACATAAAAGCTCTTCAGTTCGTGGACAACCGTTGGATTGTGATCTTCAAGGCCTCTCGGAGACTTGCCGTAGTGGAAAGGAGGGATGTGGCAATCTCCTCAATATCCTGGCGCTTCGCGTGCACGGTGCGCACTAGTTTGGGGTGGCCAATCTTATTTTGCGAGCGCTTAAGGGCAAGAAGTTCTGTGAATTGTGAAGCGTGCATCCCGGTCTGCGCCAGAAAGTCATGCACCCTTTTATGCAGCTTCAGCTCTTGCAGTGTCGCTTGATCCTTCTCCCAGTCAACCTTATGGTGCTTCGGTGACACGCTCGTACGTTCACGCTGTAAAGAAACAGAGACAGACGATGAAGCGTGCCAGTCCACGAAGTATGCCAAGTCGTCCTAGTAAAGCATGATATAGTGTCCGTACTTAGCAAAACGTCTTGTGGTTCTGAAATACTCAACATCTTCTTTCATACCGGCACAGAGTTCTTCGAAAGTCAAGAGTCCCTCGACTGTGGGAGTTGCGTGGTCCGAAATCTTTGACAACACAGGTGCCCGAAGAAAAACTCTTGGTTCTTGAAGGACATTCTGCCACTACAACGTTAGAACTCGAGGAACTACGTGCAATGAAACAGCTTCTGAGATATGGGCAATACATCACTCTCTACTTAGACGACTTGGCACACTTCGTGGACTGGCACGCTGAATCGTCTGTTTCTGCTTTTTTACAGCGTGAACGTACGAGCATGTCACCGAAGCACCATAAGGTTGACTGGGAGAAGGATCAAGCAACACTGCAAGAGCTGAAGCTGCATAAAAGGGTGTATGACTTTCTGGCGCAGACCGAGATGCACGCTTCCCAATTTACGGAACTTCTTGCTCTTAAGCGCCAGCGAAATGAGATCGGCCACCCCAATCTAGTGTGCACCGTGGACGCAAAGAACCGGGATATTGAGGAGATCGCCATATCCCTCTATTCCACTACGGCAAGTCTCCGAGCGGCCGTGGAGATCACGATTCAACGGTTGTCCACGAACTGAAGAGCTTTTATGTCATCATCACGGTCAACATAGATATAGACATGATTAAAGCATGATCAATCCTCATGGTCTCAACATGTCGTCTTTGAGATGAAGAGTCGCTGCTTCTCGTGTTCAGATTAAATTTTGAGCAGAGCCTAGCTTTGTAGGTGTATGAGCGAGATCTGCTTTCAAGGTCATTTATGTTGTTTCTATCGTTTGTGTTGTTTTGAGCCCTCGTTTCAGCAAATGAATGAAATATTGTACTGTGCTCGAGCAATCACGGCTCCACCAAGAATGGAGTTATCTATGGGCCTTCTTCAGGTGATTCTTAACTCAACTTTTGACATTTCAGACTTGGTCAGTTACAGCAAGGAAATTACTGGCAATGATAAACGACGTTCCTACTTCTTCTCGGCCATCGTCATCGGCGAGTCAGATAGAGCCGAATTTGGGGCAGGCAATAGCACAAAAGACTTCTGAAGCACAACGTGAAGAACGGATCAAGGGGTACAAAAGCGCTTTTCAGAGAAACACGATCACTGCAACCTTCTTGGTTTAAATGATCAATATGTCAAACTAAAGAAAAAGGCAAGACATCCGTCCACTTCTATCGAGATGCTCTCTCTGACCGCATCAGATAGTATCTGATACACATGAAATATTGCCTGTGCTGTCCGAGACTTTGGAGCACGCAACATCCGCCGAAGAAAAACTCTTGATCGGCGCTACTCGAGTATTGTAGTTTTGAAACACCAAAGGTGGGCTCATGGTGACATGGTGGCTGTCTCTTAAACTTTCACATTCCTTGCAGAATACATTCCTAGGGATTCTTACTCTGCACAGCAACATGAAAGAATACTTGTCATACTCGAGCCGGCCAGCACATGGATGACTTTTCATGCCACGAGACGTTGTTTTATTTATGCGTGCAAAGTTATTTCATCTCGTTTCGCCATATCACAATACCCTTGCTGCTGTTCACAGAAGCTCAGGCACCAAAAACGGTTTTCAACGGGACCGGGGTCGTGGTTGAACTTTAGCCTGCGGGCTGTCGATTACAAATTCGGATTCAACTAGGCCGGTGAGGCGGACTAGACGATCTCGGCGTCTCAACCGACTCCTGCTATTTAGCCTCGTGGATGCTCTCGAAGAGGATGTTTCAAATGAAGTGCCCGTCGATCTACCTAAGCTCACGAGACACGCATTTCGAAGGTTGTCACAAGAGGATACGAACATCGACCGATGTGTTACATGACAACAGTTTCCGAAATAGGCTATATTTGTGCTGATATCGTCTTCATGTGCGCATAAAACGTTATGTAAAAGCCCGGTCTATAACATCAAGAACGATACAAATTGCAAAGAATTCGCCTCAGGACTGTTTGACTTGAAGGGAATTCGCGGGAAATTCGCTATGGGGCATTCCTGGGTCCTGCTTGGTCTCGAAATGCTTGCTGTCATGACTAGTTTAGTACGCGCTCAGCCGGGGAGTGATCCATCGCACCCTGGGCTAGGCACCTCGAACGCTGATTTTCTATGGTCAGGCCCAATCGGCGGGCCGCATGGATCATTCGAAGTCAGTTACTGTTCTGTGTGCTAACAGTTTTTGCTGATTCGGAAACAGTGGAGCGAGCAGCTTTACAGTACGCATAATCCGCCGAAGCGAATCTATCAAGTGATGATGTGGTGCGGCGCTCGGGTCGACGGTCTCGTTTTTGTCTATGCTGACAGATCAGCACATGGTCGAGAGTTCCAAAATACATTAACGCTCGGTCCTTATGGCTCAGAAAAAGGACCTCCTGACGTCGTACTTACATTGAATAACGATCCGGAGGTCGAGTATATCACTAGAATCGATGGTATCAACGTCAACGTTGGTCGAGGAACACAGCCTGACCATACTCGCATTGCTTTCTTGAGGTTTACAACAAGTCAAGGCCAGATCAAGGGTTGTGGAGTGCCTGGTGAAGGTATATACGCTACTCATCGCAGTAAGTGTTCACTGACAGCTGTAGGGAAAAACAGGGTCATTACTTGGGAATATCCGGGAAAGGCACTAGCTTTCACTAGAGGACGATTTGGGAATGAGATTGACCTGATTGCAGGTGCCTTCATCAGTGTCACTGACTACTAATCATCATAATCTATGATCGGGCGTGCTTGCAGACACGTCAATTTCGCTGCCAGCATAGGATAGTACTAATCAAGATATCACTTTATCAGATCTACAATCGCGCGTGATTATGTACACAACGAAATCCCACTCAGCATATATCACTTGTAGGTATCGTTTTGCTGCAAGCCGTGAATGCCCTCTGATTTTCGTACAGTAAGCTATCTCGCATTTTACCCAATAAATATTGCCAGAAGATGCGCACAAACCATGGTCTACATGGTATATCAGTGAATATGACAGATGCTTGTGCCATATAATCTCAACCAAGGACATGAATTGAAGATCGGAGTAAACCACTCGACTCAAGCACGTCTTCAAAAGTTGATTGAGGGCTAAAAGACTACTTTCGAGCAAATGTTGTACATTCTGGTGTAGTAATCTTGCGAAACAAGTTTGGTGTAACAGAGTATACGCGTAGTATTCAGATTGAGAAGCTTAGTATAGCTAAAGAATAATTGCTTTAACGATATATGGGAAGATATCTTGGAGAAGTATCTAACTTTCAAGAGCAATAGCGATACTGTTTATCTTGCACTTAGACTCAGAAAAGTGTCCAGCGGGAAGACCCTTTGGACAACTATGCACATAATGACCAAGATTCATGCAGTACTCTGTGACCGTGGGATATCTCGTATCTGCCCGGGAGTTATAATACAGATCCATAGTGTTCTGAGCATCTCTTAAGGTAACTTTGCCCAGAACGTGTCCCGTGAGTTCATACTTGCATATCACATGTCCATATGCAATGCACCAGTGACCAGCAATTCGAGCTTCGTAATCGCCACCTAACGGATCAAACAACTCATCCGTGATTTGGCCGATATTGAGCAAAGGCCTATAGGTTAGTTGCTTGGTGTTCACCTCAAAATCGGATTGAATGCCAATCTTGCGTTGTCTACGACCATAGTGCTCGCAAGTGAAATCATATATCCGGTACATGCGGTAGCCCACTTTGAAAATCTGGCGTTTAGCAGACACAGACTTCGTGGCAACATGGTCGCCAGGTTCAATCAAAGCTTCATCAGCCAAGAAAGAAGAACTTTTCGCAACATATTTCGCGGCCTGCTGCTGCTCGGCGAGGGCTTGAATGTCTGTTAGGGAGTAGACCCTGTCAAACTCCAGCAGCACGGCATTATCCGGACTGATACCAGCGAGGGAGACATGATTGACAATGTGAGTACCATGTTGTTCATCCTTTGAAACAGATGGCGGAAAAGCACAAATGAGAGTCGTAAGCGAGAAAAGAATCGATAAGCAAAGCATCAGGCAGTTTGGAGAGTACTGATGAATGTTGGAAATCGTTTAGTCAAGCAGATTTTGAAAGCCAACGTTGTCTTATATGTCTGTCGATGTGGCCGATGCCTGTATATGAGTCAGGAGAACTCGTCTTGTGACATATAGTGGTCAGGCATGAAAAAGAAGAGCTTGCATGCACGGACCATGCATGCTGACTCTAGGAATGTTACGCACCTGTTTACAACGCTCTTGAGAATGCAGCTCAGGCAATGTTAGAAAGGGTTGGCTAACAGACGACATTGAATACTTTTTGCTATGTTCAAAGATCGCGGATCAGCTCATCATTCGCCTCAATCAAGCATGACCTCGGCCGATTGTTCAATGTCCTTGAGGTTGAGAGTTTCCAACTTCCGCGCTAATTCAATTTGCGGCGGCAGATGATGAGCTAGCTTCCAAATGTCTCGAATCTTTATGCGCATAAGATCAACAGCGAACCCAATATTCAGATCCGATAACTCCTTAGGTTTTATCTCATTCAGTACAGGGACTTTTGCATATCGCTGACTGAAGTGCGTTAGTACAGTCGAATATGCCTTGGCTTCTTGTGCAATAAAGATAGCTTCGGAAATTGTACTGTGTCTTTTCTTTACAGCCTCATCTATCTTCTCATCGTCGAAAGTGGCTTCATGAATCAGACACGTTACCTCTCTGGCTAATTTTGCCAAGGAAGAACTCGGTCTGGTATCACCCGAATACGCGATACTCCAACCTTGTGAGTGATTTATCCGAAAGAACATAGCTTCTGGGGAGTGGTCGCACGGCGCTGTTTCGAGAGCTTCAAGGCCTGGTAGGTCTTGCCGCATATTCTCTAAGAGCTGCTGTACCTGTCGTGGTATGATGCGGTGTCTGTTTCTAGGTTCTATAAGGAAGCGTGAGGCGATAAAGGTGATGCGAGAAATATTGATATCTTCAATCCTGGCATACTCTCCGATGCTTCTACTATACCTTTCTGTACATATAACGTATAAGCAACGATCGTTTTCGCGATTGTGCGCTGTCCAAGCCTTGATAAGACCTATAACTCCCAGATGATGGTCAGCATGCAAATGTGAGATAAAGACAATTCGAAGTGAACACAATTCTTTCCCCAACTCATCGCCAAAGGCCCGACCCATCTGCCCGAGCGTCCCTTCGCCACAATCGAGTAAAATGGAAAATGAGGCGGGAATCAGTATCAGTGTACCTGAAACATTACGATACCCACTGGGCCCTGCAGACCCAGTGCCTAGCGTCAAAACTTCTACATTCGAGCCCGACATATCTTTAGGCCAAGATCTGTGACCGAGTTGTTGTTGGACGGCTTTACAATGTGTTGTGTATTCAGCCAACACAGCTAAATGCTTTGGTGCCGGCGACGGCTTATTAGTGGCCTGCTTGGTCGTGACAGATGCACTAGGATAAGAGGTCAAGCATGTACCTGATTGAAGAGATGAAATATTCACAGCGTGTTCTTCAAAGGCAGTGGATATGTGCCAATTTCTTGAAGATACCGCTGGTACATGATAAATCTCACTCGACAGATCCTGTAAACTAGAGAGAAAATCAGCTGACTTTTGATGAACAATCTCGTCTGTGACATGATCTCGATTGCAAAGAAAATGCTTGACACTACTGCCAAAAGTAGCCATGAATTGCATATATGTCTTGTCCTCGAGGACGTCGGAGCTGCACGAATGAATTATTGCCATGGGTTGTCGATCTCCTCGGCATGTGGTCCAGAAAGGATGCTCACAGACGCTTGAAAGATATTTCTTGCTAGGGCAGTATATGAACAGAATGGCAGGCAGAATCCTGGGAGGACCCAAGACATCGCTCGGTCGAACCACGGTGTTGTGCTTGGTCTGTACGTCAAAGCCTTTTTGGAGACGACCATATGCTGGACCCGGAGGCATTCCCAAAGCTTTTGCACGAGCAGGATCGAATTTACCACGTATTGGCCGACCTTGAATGAAGTAGGACATTGCTGCTGGATATGGCTTCACGCTCTCCGGCAACGGTTTGTCCATGAACGTTCTGTAAGCTCGATACTTTGCAGGGTCTACGGCAATTTTATCTTGAGGTTTCGGGATGTCAACTTTACGTCTCTTTTTTGATCTTGAGGACGTAATTTCACCAACTGGAAACTGGGCCTCTGCGTCTCCATTTTCTGGATCGCTTGCCACGGTCCGCCAAAAACCTTCGACCTCTTCACACACTCGTCCTGACCAGACTGATTGAGCAACAGTGCGTATTTGGTTCTGTTCTTTTGCCTCTTCAATCTGGTCAGCCACATCCGGCATCGTGCCGCCAGTGCTCGAATTTGCAGGCTCGTTCGGAAGTGCAAGGACAGGCTGGACAAGAACGCTCTCATCCACGAATGCGCTCGGAAGTCCGGAGCTATACTCCTCTATATCCAGGTCGAATGGAGAACCATGACTCAATCGCCTCTGTTGTCCTGCGCGCAGTGTTGCTAGGTAATATGCCAAATTTTGAGGTCCATGCAGACCGACACGATTGATAGATTGGTGCCCATTCATGTGCAATAGGAGACCGCACAGCCCGCCGTGACTCTCCCATCCTGAAGTCAGAAAAACTTCGTCAATCTGGCGGATCAGAACTCCAGCACCTATCAGGGCTCGGGAAGTGCCCTCTCCGCAATTGAATAGGTATTTTTTGTCATAATAGGACAGCACAAGCACCGGTTCGCGGGGAGAGTCAGCTGAAGGTACCGTCAAGACCTCGAGACGACATCCCATGCAGTTCTTCTCGAATTTGGAGCCTTGTGGTGGTGACGAGGGTGCTTGAACCAGGGAGCGTAGCCTTTGAAAAACGCGAGATCTCACTTTGTTGATGGTCCCAGAAGCAGTCGAGTGACAGAGTAATCACGACGCCGGTGCTTGTGTGGTTAGTCTTGAATGAGCGTAATATCAATGCAATCCACATTGCACGTAAAGATAAAATTTGACGCCAAAAAAGCCACTGTCGCACTCCTCGTATGTCAGCAGCAATGCGAGTCTGTTGAGAAACCAAAGCAACAAGAGATGAGATGGTTGCGCAACTTGCGTGGCATAACAGCATTATCGCCGTCCAGATGAGTTCAGCAACGACAGAGCCTCAGGTACAGTCTTTCTTTACACCAACGTAAGAGACTGCTCGACACGATTGAGAGGACGAACCAACTGAGTGCAAATAGAAATATCTTCTTGCTGTTGGTGTTGGCTTACTTTATCTATGCACGAATGACGAAGAAATCAATTCTGCCTATACCGAAGAAGCTCATAGAACCCCTCGAATTCGCAGACTACACGCCACAACAATTGCGCAAGTATGATGGTGTGCAGGATCCACATATCTTATTGGCTATTAATGGGAAGGTCTACGATGTGACTGCTGGAGCACAGTTCTATGGTCCTAGGTCAGTAATAAATTAGAAACACATCCCTGTCCGTTCTCACGACTCTAGGGGCCCTTACAAAAACTTTGGAGGACGGGACGCGAGTCGCGCTTTGGCGATGGGAAGTTTCGAGGATGATATGTTTGTGGATGTTGATGGACCAATCGATCCTCTGAATGATCTCGACATAGAGCAGACTCAGGCATTGAACGACTGGGTTTCGCATTTCGACACCAAATACATACACGCTGGAGCACTTCTCGAAAACAGTGAAAAATCCAACTAAACTGCTGGGACATCCTAGACTGAAGGGATTCTCTCTCCAGCTCAGCGCTGCATAATCCTTGATTATCTATCGACGTTCCTTTGTCTGCCTGAACATTGATGATTTTATTGAAAGATCGATTAGAGAAGTTTTTGGCATATTGTTTCTATCGCCTCTAGGGACAAATTTTGCAACTCTTCACTCTGTGGTGAATCATCATGTTTCCCGTGTATCAGACGTCGCTGAATATCGTCCCCCCAGACCTGTCCAAGAGATTTGTGGAATAAATCAGTCTGTTGCATACTCAAGAGCTCATCTTCGACACTGTGTGCCAGCACTATTAGCTCATGTAAGTGCTCTTTCTGAACAGGGGTGTTCTCCATGATGTAGGTTGGGCTCGCTGATTTCCAGTCACTAGTTATAGATTAGTCCGTGCACCGTGCTCATATCGGCCATATAACTTACCTTGTATCCAAATCACCGAAGGCTGCAGACACAAAGCCATTGTATTCTGGATATTCCTCAACCAATGACTCTAAATCATAAATACCATTAAACAGGATCATAGACATAATTTCACGCCGGAATGCATGAAAGACTTGGACTGCCAAGGTAGCACCAGCAGAATGTCCGACGAGTATGCAGTGTTTCATTCCGTAATGGCTTTTGAGAAAATTCATAGCTTGTGTCACATCGTGCAAATGTGATGGATGCTTCACACCATTGTTACCCAGAGATAACCTGTAGTTGATAGAAGCACCAGAAATCTTGACTCGAGTTTGGTTGTGATGTGCATGCAAATAATTGAGTAAAGAGTGACCTTCCGCAGCATCTTGTTTGGGATCCGACCATGCACCTCCATGTAGATATATAACAAACAGATTTGGTTCTGGACCAGACACGCATCTCGGCAACCACAGATCCAAAGTATGCAATGGGTTGCCAGATGCTTTATAGCTCAAATGCATAACCATTGCTTGCGCTTCGTAATGGCGTTCGAGAAACTCTTACTGACTGGCGGACGTTCTGGACAATTTTCGAAGTGAGTCATCAAGTCAAACACGCATAGCAATGATCAAGACTGAATTCCAAGATGTGATTCGTGAGTCATAATGAGTTGAGGTAATGTGTAAAGTCATCACGAAAATCGACTGGACAACAGAATCTGCGACTTAGCCACACCATTGCCCCGACTTGTGGCTGCAATGCACGAGTCTCTGCTGTGTTGCTCATACAAATTTGAACTATTGCAGGCTGCGAATAGACATTGACTGAACATACGCATGCATTCTCATCTCCTGAGTTTCAAACAAGGCTAAGCAATAGACTAGATAGCTTTCATGAGATCATTCCGTCTGGCCTCTTGACATTTTGAGCAGGTATTCTACACCAATATGACATCCACGCTTCTCAGACGAGACGGAGACAACTTCTAGATTGAAGATTCATTGTCCGATCGTTATTGTTTTATGTGCTGCACGTCTTGTATATGATCTAGTGTGTTCCTCTCGAGTATTCCTATAGCTTCGTCAAGAATAGGAGCACAAATTATGGTCAAATCCAGTAAAACAGTACTCTGAATCTCAACTCAAAGGAAATCGGAAAGCATAGCACCCATAACTTGCAATAGCATTAGCACAAGTAAACACTAATCGAACAATTGCCTCACCTGCTTCGAGGTCTTCCACTTCCAACATAATGAAAGAGTCCGACGGATTTTCCTGCAAGCGATGCTGATGCGCGCGCATAATAGCTTCACGTGTAAATAAGCTACTTCAAGTCAGCTGGTATGCATTGGTGTGTTCAACACTCGGCCGCACGTCAATAGACTCACAGATGCCTCAACACTGGCTCGAGATATCTTAGTATTGTCATCCACGAAGGCGGATTTCATAGCCAATGCAATGACTGGAGCAGGAATTGATTCCATCACGCGGTTTATAGAAAGCACATTCGAGGTATGATTACCTGTTCTTACAGTAGCTCGCAAGTGCTTAACAAGCGTCACTATTGCCGTGGACAAGCTCATGCGGATATCTAAGATGCCCGGGTGTGCGCCACGATCGGCTCCGCAAGAATTTCTTAATACAGACTTATCCATGCCACATTATGCGGGAGGCTCTCTGAATCTGTTTACCTACTAAACTCCAGTATTTGGATCCGATCACTACAAAGGTGTCTAGCCAGGTGATTTCATTTCAGTGGACTATTTGACAAATCTACGTGGCCAAGGGACAACGCTCGAAGGAAGAAACATCTTCTTGAAAGGGTTTGCAGACGACTTGAGAGCTGAATACATGTAGGTCACTGCTTCCAAAGACAGCGGGTCTATTTCACCTGGTCTAAATGCGACACGCGCCTTGTACGGTGAATTCTCATGTACATGAAAAGTCCGTTTGTTTGGTCTTGGCCAAAATACTGTGACGAAAACCGCAAGTACTATCTATATTAGAAGAAAAGTCGAAGGCCAGCCTCGAGACTTTTCTACATCGGAAATGACTAGCGGATCAAATGTGTATGATTTAGACCGAACAGTCTTGAAGCTTGCTGGAGTCCCTCTTGCATTGCTGGTGAACTCGTGTCCATTTTATAATCAAATAGTCTTTTCAATACTTCATTGGTCATCATTTTGTCCCTTTTCTCGAGCGCCGCCTGAAGCACATAATAGTACAATTGACTTTTCTTCAGGCCACTAGAATAACTTTTGTTACAGAGCTGCAGAGCTGCAGGTAGCAGACCTGCAGATACTAACCCTTTGATCATCGTGGTATATGCACCGGTATCTGGTGTAATTCTGTCTCTTCGCATTTCAGCCCATAGATCGAATACAGCCTGATAGTCGTTCCTTTGCATATACGCGCTCAGAAGGATCTCGTACACGACAACTGTCCTCGGAATTGCTTCTGCTTGCATCGATCGCAAGTAATTGTGTGCGACTGTGCACGCTTCTGCCGAAGGTGGTGCATCGCGGCCTTGGCCTGATTGTTGTCGTAAGATATTCTTCATGATGGTGGAATATATGTAAGCATTGGGATTGATATTCTCACGTGTCATTTGCCGTAATACTGTCTTGGCTTTAGCACTATAGTCTTTTACTGATAATCCTTGCTTCGAGAGATGGTCGACCAAGATTGTGTAGGTCGCTACATCGCGAAAACCCTGGGACTTCATTTTGGCTACAACTGCATTGGCTCTTCCCATGGATCCTTTGTTTAGGAAAGCTTTTAGAAGCGTATTGAAGGTGGTAGTATCCGAAATCATGCCTGCTGGTATTGCAGTCTCCTCCACAAATTGTGCAGCGGCTTCTGCACGGTCATTCTGTACAAGACCCTTGACAATAACATTACAGGTAATGGAATTTGGTAGTGTCTGGGGCGATTTGCTCATGGTTTGCAGGACAGCTAAAGCCTGGTCCGGTTCTCCTACTTGGAAGTAAGCATCGATAAGAGCGGTATAAAGTGTGGTATCGAGCACAGTGTTTCGCTGTATCTCCAGCCAAAGTGCTTTAACAGCCTGGGGATCTCGTGACCTGGCGGCGTGCACTAAAAGCGCATTCCATAGCGAAGGTTCGAGGTCTATTGAGGCCCTTCTCATATCTGTCAGAACATCCCGAGCATACTCAGGCCGACCGAGTCGTAGAAATCCTTCAGCAAACTTGTTGTAAGAAGGTCCTTCGAGTGGTGTCTTGTGTCGAAGACACCGCTGGTACAGATTAAGCAAAGATTCTGGTTGAAATTTAGTTACAAGGTTTGCAATTCCACCTAGAAAGCCAGGAGTGTTCGGGCGCAAGTCTAACCGCTCCATCGCGTCAAGCAATTTTTTAATGTTAAGAACCTCCAACTCGAGAAGGCCGAGTGTATACAGAAGTTCCATAGATTGAGCAGACAACCTTGGCGGCTGTAATGGTTCAAAAAATCTGATCACCGCTTCAAGATCAACTGGATCCCAGACCTGCTGGTTATAACGATTACACACATAAGACGCAAAAACGACCAGTCTCGTTACCTCCAAGCGCGCATCCCTTGTACCAGACTTGAGAAAGGACTTCCAAGTCGTGTATAGTTGTGTCGCTTCTGTGAAGCGACGAGTCCTGAGAAGACTTAGAAATACTCCGTCTACCTCTCGGTCGGTGGCGGTAGCCTCTCTTAGTCGCAATCTAACCCTGAGTTTCTCTTCTTTCGAGCGAGCCGCTGCTGTAGCATCATCCAGGATTTTGTCCTCTTCCTTTTTTTGTTGATCGATTGTGTCGGGCTCAAAAGTGTCCAACGACGCGAGGAGGTGCTCTGAAGAGGCAAACTTTGCATTACCAAGTTCTATTGTATCTGATTTGGCGGCAACTAGCCTATCAAGTCTATCACTCCGGGCGAGAAGACTTGATGTGAATGATCGACGGGGAAAGAACAAACTCGCAGAAGGTGTTCGTGGACATGACAAAGATACCACGCGCTTGCGGTATGCACAAAGAGATGATCTGAGATAATCTCTCGACATCGCCGGGGTCTTCTAGTCGAGAGGGAAAAGAAGAGGTAGACTTTGTTGGGCAGGAAATTATGCCGTGAAGATGAAATGTCGCGAATTCAGAAATTTCGTGGCTCAGTCAAAAGAAAGTTCTATTTCACCAAGACTAAAATGGTCAAACACTTTACATTTGCTTCTTCATTGATACTAGCATGACGTCTCTGTACCCTGGCGATATCAATCGCTACTCGGAAGCAGAGCTGCGGCGATTGTACCCGGACAACCTTAAGCTCATCTTGGTACAATCCATCTTTCGCCACGGCGAGCGTGCTCCAGTCAGAGTTCGTCTCGAGAATGCAGGCATTCCGGCTCATTTCGATCTCTGCAATCACGTCTCCAAGTTTCAGGCCGCTGTCAAACACATAGACAAATCCGGAACTCATGGTTGGGGCACGCTGCCGTACACACGAATCATTGAAGACACGGATCCTTCTGGGCGGGCTCGTTTGGCGAAACCAGACTCTACAAAGGGAACATGTCTGCTGGGAGAGCTGACTGATAAAGGCCGTGCCACCACTATTCACTTGGGCGAACGTTTACGAGATTTATATGTCGATCGACTCGGATTTGGCACGGCCCTGACTAGTTCAGACCAGATTTATCTTCGTAGTTCTCCAATGCCTCGAGCACTTGAAAGCTTACAACAGGTCTATTCTGGGCTATTTCCGACGGGTGCGCTCCAAGGCAGCGACGAAGTGATCAAGATCAGACAACGGAATTGGACCGAGGAAAATCTGTTTCCAAATGAAGGCATGTGTCCAAAGCTGCGTCAACTAACTGAGAAATATGCAGACAAAGCAGCACAGGAATGGAATCCGATATTGGCTGGGAAGGTATCTGACATATTAGGACAATACGTGACTGCGCCCGTCAAGGTTGATGGCCATCCACGATTATCCGGACTTATGGACACCATTAATGCGACTCGCGGCAATGAATTACACGTACCTCAGGACTTGCTCGACCCAGAGCTGCTCGATACGATGCACAAAGCTGTAGTGAGTGAGTGGTTTGGTGGATATCTCGCAGATGCAACATACCGACGCCTAGGTGCCGGCCGCATCTTGGGCGACATGAGAGATCAAATGATGGACACAGTACATGGTGGACCACTTAAATTCGCCTTGTATGGTGCACATGACACAACTCTTGCTGCGATTCTTGCATCAATCGGCGGATTCGATCATCAATGGCCACGCTTCACCTCGCATATCGCGTTCGAGACGTTTGAGCAGCAAGGAAACGGCCTACTCGGGCTTCTCGGCCGCAAAGAACATCTCGTTCGAGTGCGATACAACGATCGTGTTGTTTCCATACCGGCTTGCCGTAATACTGAAATGTGCACATTGGCTGAGTTTGTGAAAATAGTGGATGAGTTGAGGCCGATTGACTGGCAGAAAGAGTGTGAAATCACATGAAAGGAAATGTACTTTGAAACAATATATACAAATGCATTTAAAGATCTTGCTGGTCTTCTAATTATTCTTTGCATGCCTTTTGACTCTACTGAACATACCTACTCGAGGATCTGTAATGAACTGATAAATGACATAAGACCAGCTCTCGTGCGCGGGCAAGTCGCAATAAAAATCCGATGCGATTGATCGTACTGCTGGCAGTTTTGTCCATGCAATGTATGGGAAATCATGATGCTCGTTATGGTACCCAACGTTGTAGGTGAGCGCATTCAGAGGGCCATAGTAGGAGTAAGTTTCTGCTAAATCATTCGCAATGTTTGTGTCTTTTCCTGCTGCCAATGCTTGCTCAAAGACGTAATGTTCTGCGATGAAATGACCTGCGCAAGGATGTAATGACCCAGCAAAGAAAGACGAAAACAAAAGGTATAACAACGGTGTCCATCCACATGATCGGACCAGGCAGTAATCAAAAACAAATTGAGCAGCGATGTTGGCAAAGTGAAGTGGTGTGAACTTCTGTGACTTAACCATCATCGGGCGTAATGCATAGAAGAAAATCTGGAAGGTCGCAAAGAACGCTTTACCAAGCACATTCTGCAGAAAGAGAGCTTCGAAATGCGTCGGCAAATCTGTATCAATACCGTCCACACCTAAATGCTTATGATGTTCGAGATGATAAGGTCTGAATGCTGCGGAGTAGGGTAGACCGATTGGTAAATTTGCAAATATAGCAAAATATCGATTCAGTGCTGGATTTTTGAACGCTAGGTTATGCGAGATCTCATGTATAGAGAGAAAGATATTTTGATTACTCGTGGCCCCAATGACGTACGCAGCCAACATGAATGTCCAAGACCAGACTGATGTGTTCCGGAGTGCCACAGCTGTCGAGAATTGGATCGCCATGACGCCAAGGACGACATATTTGGTCAGAGGTTCAGGGCCACAGAGTTTACCGATTTCTGGGTGTTTTGCCATGATTGCCTGTCGACGCGTACGATGTGGTTCTTCCGTGTAGGACCAGAAAAAGTCCTTTTCCAGATTTTGAGCTTCAGTTGAAACTATTGTCTCTGTTATGGTAGCCATTGACTTTGGAGATACAGCTCTAGCAGGGGTATTCAGAAAGTTCTTGATAAGGGTAGTCACCAGATGATCTGGCTTTAAGGACGAGTGAGGTGATGAAAGCGTGCAGTAGCGTTTAGATCATGCAAGCGTGTAGGTTGGGAATCTGATGGTAGAGAAAGGAGTCGAGGCAACAGGAGGTACAATAAGCCCTCTTCTCGCGCTTCTTGCCCACACAGTCAGAACATGAACTTGCCACAACCCCGTCGTACGATTCTCCCAATCGATATCGTGTTGGAGTTTTATCGCTCACGGAGCCTTCCCGCTTCCGGTTCAGCCCTGTCTGGATCGGTCAAAAAGGGACGTTCCCACTTTCTAGTTTAGGTTGAAGACAATTGTACCAATTGAACACAGATAGCTAATTTTGCTCGTATGTACCCTAAGTTCAATAATTCATGTTTAGCTACTGTGCTTGAATGTGCAGGAAGAATTGAAGTGCCTTTGCTTATATATGAATTATATCCATGAATGAAGTATGTACATACACGACCAAACATACTATGTCTTTACTGTATACATGTGACGGTAAAGAGTATCTGCAATATACACATACTGGTGGAGCACTAGGGAGCTTCTAGATCATCAACAGTGGTCTTCCTGTGGGTAGATGAAAAGTGTCCATGGCATCATCATGTATGATGACAGAAGATCGAGAATCTGAGAGTCTTGTAGTTGATCTACATTCCTCGGTCTCTTCCTCGTCGCTCTCCCCATCCTCTTCCATTATAATGCTATTGCTTTCTGGTTCCTCGAGAACGGGGTAGCCGAGAGTGAAGCTGTCGCTGCTGCCGATTACTATACCCGGATCACCCTGTGCCGAACCACTGATGACTTTGATCCACTTTATTTCAAAACCATCTTTTGGGATCGCTATTATTCTTGGAAGCGCCCAATCAATGTTCCAGAGATAAAGAGGCTCGCTGACTGAACCTTCTGTCCTTTGACAAGTTAGGACAAGTCCTCCAATCTCGCCCGGTATCCATTCTATACTTTTGATTGGATTGTTGTGCACCAGGATTGCGACTGGTGCAAGTTGCCGCAAAGACCAGATCCATAGTGTGCTTGGCATATTGTCGCATTTGCTCGCAAGAAAAAAGCTGTTCGGACTAAAGGACAAATAAGCGATACCTTGCTTGCGATCAGTCTCTCCCGGACTGGATTTGATGTGAGGAGGAGAGAGAGGCTGATTTGCTGAAATATAATGAGGCATCTTATCTGCACACACTTCTCTCCAGACGGCAGTGCTATGATTTCTGATTGTAGAGACGTGCGATAACTCGATGTTAGGTGAAAAAGTTGTGGTGTTGAGCAAACGAACCTTGTTGTCATAGGATCCGATAGCAAGGTAATCTCCATTGGGTGACCAGGATATTGACTTGACTCCAAAATCAATGTCGTAAGCTTTATATTGTTTTGCTAGGCGTCCATCAGGGGTGTAAATCAAGACCTTGTATTCAATGACATGATCCCATACAGCTAACCATTTCCCATCGGGACTCCAGAGCACGCCTTGGGCATCTGTCGTGCTTATCACGAAGCTTTTTTGGATATGCCATTGTGGATTCGATGTGTCGAGAATTGAAAGAATATCATGGGATGTTCGTTGCAGAAGAACGGCTTGCTTATGATCTTTCGGGCGAACATGCAACCCTTTTGAGACGAACTTAGGATTAGGGAGAATCGTGCCAAAGTTATCTGAAAGAGACCAGACAGTGAGCTTGAGCTGAAATTCAGACCAGATAAGAACCTCGGCCCCAGTTACTGACCACTCAGCACTCCGAATGCCTCCAATACCTTCGCTTATGCGAGTGACTCCTTGTTCGTCCTCCATATCATAAATGGATACTGATTTCGTGTCCGCCACGAGCAGTCTGTGATGGCCATCGAATTTCGAGATAGACCAGCTCAGACAAAAGACATTCGTGGCGAACGTAGCTTCGATATCTATCACACGCTTGATGGAGAGAGATGTCGAAGAACGAATAATGACACGCGTTGGCAAAAAGACGTTTGCAATATACAAGTCCGTTGTGGCGGACGGCAATTTGCCGCACGGTATAAGGGGAGTGAAATCCATCAGATGCACAGGAATAATCAGTACTCCTCAGATGCCTGCAGGATACTCATCGCGTGTGTCAGAAGCATCGGACAGCGGCAGAACAATAACTTGTCAATTACACGAAAAGTGCGTCGGAAGATCAAAACAATGCGCCAACAGAGCGGGGCTCTCTTTTACTTTTATTCGTTCTCCAGCTGTGCTCAACTACCTTGTACGCACTTTCGTCATAAAAGAGCATTCTGCCTTATATCTTCGCTCACGGACAGATCCCTTATCTAGCTAGACTACACCAGAACTACAACCACTCTTGTCATTACCGACGCAATGATATTTTTGTCAGTTCATGCAGTCTCCGTTGTGCTCCTTGACGTGCCCAATGCCGACAAAACTTCATCGAAATGCAAGGACATGCCAAGTCCCTCGACAATGATCGGCAATGGCAAGTTTGGCAAATTATAGCAGCAACAACTCCTCTGCCGTCTAGACACACCGTCAAATGTGGCAGCATTTGCCAACTGGCATAATAAAGAACTTGTTTCGCCATGACATGTAGATTGCACAAGCTTATAAGGGATTGTCATTTTGTCGAATCCTGATCCATTTGGTCAACATTTGACTCTGTAGCACGACTACATCATAGGCAAACAGTCACCCGAGGCAGTTCCGCTTTATCAATAAAGCACCATGTTCAGTGAAAACCGATCATCTGGCCGTGTCCAGATTGTCCTATTCTGTCTGCACGCATTCGCACATATTTGAATGACTCTCGACCGATCCCAAAGATTCGCTCGAGGTGTCTCGCCCAAAGCATAGTGCAAACCGACTCAGTTTACAAGATCATCTTGAGTATACTGTCTGCACACGCACGGTGCAACTGATAAATGCTATCAAGCCAATCGTACAAACCTTGAAGATCTGAGTCAACCCATTTTAACCAGGTCAAGTGTGGGCTTGTAGCAGTACGAATCATGAAGCAGTAGCTTTTCAATTATTCCTAGTCTAGGTATGCGTTAGCTTTCGAGAGAGCAGCTCCCAAAATACGCACTATATACAGAATGCTGTATGCTCTCGCCACATCAAAGGACTTGTACTCAATGATTCAGATCTTCATAAACATTTGTCATGCTAGACGGAGTCTCCGTATCGGCCCAGCCTCTTCCTTTGACCTTGGTCAAGTCCTCAACTGTGACCTCACGATTGGAAAAATAACCGGCATTGATCTTGGCCTCAATTTCAACCTTGGAATCTTCAGGAATCAGGTCATCAGGCAATTCGACTCGTTCATGGATCTTGATTCCTGCACCAACAATAGCATCATACTTCATGTTCGACATGCTCAGCATGCGCTGTCAAGGTTAGCTCGACCACTGAACAGATATTGTTTTGAAACGTACATCAATCTTCTTGATCCCGAGCCAAAGGAGGATGTCGGGCATTAACTCTTGAAATCGCATATCCTTAACACCAGCTACGGATTCTGTTGCAGAAAAGTACTGGCTTGCGACATCTCCGGTCCGTTTGCGCAGGTTGTAAACAAGGTATCTGTATATAAATCAGTACCCAGATGCAGCAAGCGCAGCACAACTCACTTTAGCACTTCACCAAGTGCACGACCTTCTTTGCGGAAGTAAACAACGACTCCAGCGCCACCAGCTTGCGCCTCCTTGGCACACTCTTCGATGCCGTAGCATAGATATGGGCGACATGTGCAGATATCTGACATGAAGACATCTACGCATGTTAAAAACCAGGTCAAGATGTAAGATGGATTGAACTGACCAGATCCGTTGCACTCATCATGGACACGACACGCGAGTCGCACGCTTTCATCAGAGAGTTTTGCAGGATCGCCGAATATGTAGACTGTCAACCCACTTGAAGTGTTAGCTGAAGTCTGTGTAGAACTCGATACTTGGCTTGATACCCAATTGGTGGCAGAAAGACCTTCATATCGGCACGCGTGATCAGTTCTGGATACATGCCTCCGGTATACTCGAATCTGAATGCAATCAGGCAGTGAGCATGTCACGTATAAGGATGTCCTTACAATGATCTTCGTAATGTTGCTTCTTCCACGCCGAATCGTTTGGCTACGCCTGGCAGATACCACACCGGATCGACCGCGACTTTCGTCACAGCGATTTCGCCCTTTTGGTTGAGGATCACTTTACCGTCTGGCTTCAATCTGCCGGCCTTGACAGCCATTTCCATCTCCAGCAGACTCAGTTTAGCTCGTGTGATGGAGATGGTTGGGCGCAAATCAAGACCGTTGTCTCCTGCCATGAGACTTCTGTAGAGTGTTGGGACTTCGTGGCCCCAAGGGTCCATGGCCACGATTGCTTCTGGATCAAACCAGGCAGGTTGAGGAGTAAAGTCAACAACAGGCTGTGTATTGGTAAAGTCCGGTCTGTGATCGAATGGAATGCCTCCAGAGGCATTCGCGAGAGCATAATAAATGGAATAGCTTCCACCGTGGGCACCTATAGCGTTGCGCTTACCAATGGTTGAAGCATGTCGAGACACAATGATAGGACTGTATAGGATAATGAGTTTGCCAATCACTTGAATTGCCAAGAAAAGAAATATCTCACCCTCGCTGCTGAGGATCTGCGTGACCCCATTTGACGGGCAATGGACTCACATTGTGCTGTCCCGGGAAGGTGGTGAGAATGACACGTTTGCTGAAACGGTCGTCTGCCGGTGATTGATATTCTGCTGCAGACGGCGTAGACATGGAGACAGGCAATCAGTGCAGTGACGCGTCTCAAGAGGGAGCAGGAAGGATGGGAGACGGGTAAGTCGCGAAGGACGGTGGAATGCTTCTTATCTATCTCTCTCTCGATTGCAATTGCTGGCTCTTGCGGCTGGTGGAAGGGGAAAGGCGAATGTGGAAAGTGGGGCGCGCGCGCGTAAATTAACGTGGAAAGCTCCAGTAACAAGCTACAGGCTCAATTGCAGTGACTAGAGACGGCGGACGGCCGCAGTGCTGGTGACAATAAGGAATTTCATTAATGCTTCCGCATCCGTTTGTCCAGTGCCCATACTCGAAGGAGCGCTCTCTGATACGTAGTTCTACGATAACATGGCCACTTGCAGTCAATTCTCCGAAATGCAACGCTAAAGAGGAGCTCAGCTGTTCCTTGAAGTGTGCTGCTGCTGCTGCTGCATGAGATATTGACAATCCTGCAAGCAAGCAGTGGCAGAGTGTCTGACGCATGGGCAAGAGGAAGAGCAGCAGCAAACCGGTGGTCAAGGCTAAAGTCAAGCTAGACACGACCTTTGATTGTCTCTTTTGCAACCACGAAAAATCTGTTGCAGTCAAAATGTATCGTCATCCCCACATCAAGTACGTGTTCCTCGAGTCATACTGACATTCTTCTTTTCAGAGATAGGAAGACTTCAATCGGCGATCTCTACTGCAAAGTGTGTGGCCAGAATCACCAGTGCCGTACAGACGCTTTGAGTCAGCCAATCGATGTCTACTCTGACTGGATCGATGCTTGCGACGAGGTCAAGGACAAAGCTGGACATCTTGAACACACTCGACAAGCCTATTCAGAAGAGGAATAGTACAGGAACGTGATTTGAGGTTCCTATTCACTATAGTACCGATCACCAAAATCGCCCAAGCCAGGCACAATGTAGTTCTGCTCATTGAGTCGCTCATCGATAAAAGCAGTCACGACTAGACAGGTTGGTCAGCAGTGTGTCTAGATGAACGAGATGTGGCAGACGTACCTCGTAACTTTGGGAAAGTCTTCTTAAAAGTGGCAATCCCTTCTGGCGCGGAAATCAGATTCAGGAATATAATGTGCTCTTCAGGCACGCCCCTCTCCAGCTAGTTGTAATATATTAGCATATTATACAGCAGCATTCTTCCTTTGTCGTAGTCCATACCAAAACTTCCACGGCTTTGATGGCGCTTCCACCTGTAGCCAGCATGGGATCGAGTAAGAAGACCCAGCGTGAAGCAATATCCTCCGGTAATTTCGAGTAGTATAACTTTGCCTTGGCGGTCTCCTCGTCGCGCTGAATCAATATTTTGCCTATACGCACGCTGCGACAACAGTCCCTGAGGCCTTGTTCCATGGATTCACCTGCACGCATGATGGACACGCCACATATCGTGCCTTTAAAGGTGACACCATGGTAATCGTTGCCCGTAGGTGTCAGGACGGTCTGTTCAATGACGGGCAAGTAATTGAGACCTTCCTCAACGAGTAATCGGATGATGCGATCAGAGTAGAAAATAAAATCACCTCTGCTGGTCGTCTTGTCACGAATAATGGTCAACAAAGCAATGAGCTGCTGAGTCTGCTCCAAAACGTTTACATTCTCATAAGCAGCATCGGAAGAGACGGTGGCAGTATTGCAAGACATGCCTATACAAACAGTGGTGCAATTCACACGATGCCGTTAAAGTTTTGTTTGGGTCTACCGTCAGTGTTGCGCCTCCAATAAACACAAAACACAATCAACATATTCTTTACTCGTACAGACTTGTAGTATGGCTATATGTACAGTCATTAAGTTCAGAGGTTCGTTTTCTGCAATTTTTCCACTATCCTTTCTACTTTCTCCTCCGTCTCATCAACAACGCCTGGTCTACTTTGAGTATCGCTCTCCACTGCAGTTGTAGGGTCTTTATGCCACTGCTTGTACAGTTCCATGAGATCTGCATCCCAACCACAAATGGCCGCGAGCTCTTTCACACTATCATCGCACTTGCCCAATTCCACGACATCTGTCGAGCGGGTAAATTGTCCTACATGCTCGAGGTTTAACAACACTCTCCGGCAATTCCTACCCACTCGCTCATGTAAGGACGCAAAGGGCTGAACCTGTAGTGACGTTCCCATGACGATCAGCAAATCAGCCTCTTTGAAGTCTTGAAGTCGTCTAAAGAAGAGCTCGGGCAAGCTTTCTCCGAAAAATACTATATCTGGCTTGACAAGCCCCTTGCACTTTTTACATCGAGGTATTTCCCCTCGCCGTATACTCTGCTCAGTGATGTCTCCATCTGCCGCCATTCCACATCTCGCACTGATGCAGTGATTTCCTGCAAAGGAGCCATGCGCCTCCACAATCTTGTCGCTAGGCAAGCCGGTGCGCCGCTCCAGGGTATCGATGTTTTGTGTGAAGCATCGCAATAGAAGCCCCTTATCGTTGAGCAATTTGATGAAGCAGTGCGTCATGGTCGGCAAGAAATTCCCTGGATACAGTTCCTTGGCCAACTCGAAGAACGGTTCTGGCTTCTTGCGGAAGAAGTCAATGTCAAAGACCTGCTCAGGATAGTCCAGCTTTAGACGCTTCAGGTTGTGATATAGACCAGTCTCTGGACTGCGAAAATCAGGAATGCCCGCAGCTGTGCTGATGCCGGCACCTGCGCAAATGACAATCTTCTTGATTTTTCCGGCTTGAATAGTCTCTCCTACATCTTGAAGTGATGCAGTACCGGCATGCTTCATCTTTCTCTTCTTTCCGAGCCCTGAGACGAATCCGTGATGCGAAGGAGAAGCTTGCAACCTTGTATTTCCGATAGGATTCGGCCCCACACTGGAGAAAGTGGCAGGAGCAGAAAGGAATGATTCAGCACTTTCTTCGGTCGGCATGCCCACGCCAGTACGACAAGGTTACGGCAAACGCAAGAGACATCTGAGCTCGACGACTATTGCTTGGGATGTTGCGATCGACAAAGGCTTCACTGTGACACCCTCTGCCCGCCAGTCGCTTCCACTCAAGAAAGATGAATCGATCCAACGTGTGGGTGACCTCTCACCACCTAGCCCTGACGTGTCTGCGGAAACTTTCAAGGCAAGTCGGTCGCCTCCAACATCGCGGTCGAAGACGACAAGAGCTGCACCAGATGTGTATGACTTTGATGCTCAAGTCATTGATCAGCACTCGTCATTGAGGAAAACTCAAACACCTTCTGCGAATCCTGAGAAATCTATGAGGTCGCCCAGAGTCCACAGTCGGAAATCTCCAACAGCGAGCTCCCTCATGGCT
This sequence comes from Taphrina populina JCM 22190, assembly GCA_000836195.1. Taxonomy (NCBI): domain Eukaryota; kingdom Fungi; phylum Ascomycota; class Taphrinomycetes; order Taphrinales; family Taphrinaceae; genus Taphrina; species Taphrina populina. The sequence goes on along the minus strand of DF820090.1, from coordinate 555,669 downwards.
CTACGAGACGAGTCTGATCTGCATCAGGATAAAGCGCTCCTCGAAACTCACACTCTGGCTAATAATTCGGCACAAGGTGTAACCGGGAATACGGGTGAGCCTAAAGCGGTCAAAGTATTCTTAGACGACCTCCTCGAACGACATTCTGACATGGATGTGCTGACAGCCATAAAATCTACCAAAACACAACAATTGAGTCCTGCCGACAACCACGAAGTACACGAACAGGAACCTCACAAAGACATTTCTCCCGAGAGGACGACCCTTCTTGTCGACGACTCGAAATTGCAAACTGAAGTTGTTTCCCTCGTCGATCCAATTGCTGGAGAGCCTGAAACAGCTGACGAAGAAGTCGACCTCGAACCGCAAATTCTGCCTCATGTTCCTTTATCGCGAGCTGCAAGAACCTTGAATTCGCCTCAACCATCACAGCAGCAGCACGACGTAATCGACGATCTCTTCTCCAATAGTGCGAATGCCGATCGGCCACCGAAAACACGTTCACGTAGACTATTTCGGATCACAGCGTCCTCAAGCGACGTAGAAGAACATATATCATTCGATTCAAAGCAGTCTACTCATGAACTTGACAAATTGCTGGCAAATGCAGAGAATAACTTGGCAGGACAGTCACAGCAAGTCGAGGTTCACGATTCCGAGCCTGACTTGCCACAATTTTCCCAGTCCACTGCTGTAGAGCAGTCAATTGCGCTTGACCCTACAGAGCCGCGACCTACAAGAATAACATATTCAAAGCAACGAAGTTTTCTTGTGGAAGTCCCCGCGAGCGACACGATTGGCAAAGCTAGTAGCCCTCCCGTGTCAGCGAATGATACTGATGAAGATGAACCGCACAAGGGAAGGGCAATCAAAAACATCAGGAATGTGCACGATCTTCGACAAGGTGGAGAGAACAAGAGATTCATTGATGAAGCATCGTATCTGCTCGAAGGCCTAGATGCACCACAAACTGTTCTATCAACGGTGATCGAGTTGGCCCGCAAGCTGTTCTCCAAAGACTTTGCACGCAAATTTCGGACTGCGGACCTTGAGCGGAAAATCTGGCACTCCTGTGATAACGTCAAAGATCCACTCACCTTGTTTGCGCTCACCGTGATTGGCACTATTCTCAGTGCGGAAGGCATGAAACTAAGTGATAGTCAATACAAAGTACTGCAACGTTCTTTACAATATGAAAAGGACATCGAGCACTATCTCTTTGATAAATCATTCAGAGCTTCCAAGACGAATAGATTGTCAATGATGGAATTACGAACCGAGGTGGCCAAATCTGAAGCGCTTTCCGATTTCGATGGTGAACAGCAGAATGTATCGCCTCGTTTGCTCGCCCTCTTGTCTATGAGCACACTTACCTCGTCACAAATCGTGACGATAAATATGGACGACTGCTTGATGTGTATCGTGGAAGCGTACAGCCAATCCCCCAACTCGCATCTGGTCGAACTGCAATTAATTTCTGCCGTCTTGCAAAGTTTGCCATCTTCTCGCGAATTACGCTCTGAAGGAGTATCATCCCTATGCGAACTTCTCACGGCACTCACGGCAGACGTTTCGACAAACACACGGTCCAGTGCTGTGTCTTGCGGTCTTCTTAAGTTCTTCATCAATAGCGTCAATTCTCAAACAATATCGGTGGTACTACCAGAACGCTTCATCAAACACCTCGTCCAGCTAATTACAAACCGCATCGGCGTTTATTTTGACTACACCACAGCCCCGGCATCAATAACAGACGAGGAAGAAGTCTTGATTTTTGGGCTCTTGATCTCTTTGACCTCAGAGACAATCAAACTGAGAGACTTGATTTTCCGCGAAGGTGCGTACCTCTCACGAGCCACAAAAACAATGAGTCATACTGACGGAATAGTCGACCCAAATCTCGACAAGTTGTTGCAAGTCATCAGTGACAGTCAAACTCAGGCAAGACTATTCCCTACAACAATAGAGTGACGTCCGTCCCGCTAATAAAATTTAGCCCCATTGCGAAACAGTCATGGGCTATGCCGCACTGTTGATTTTCCTTCTTTATCGAGAGACCTTGATATCGCGCAAGAAATTTGGGAAGCCATTCAATGCACTGAATCGGCGTGCTATCAAGTCGGCACTTGTTGCACTTCGGAAAACGCTTGAACTTGATGAGCTGGAGAATCAATTCACGCAAGACTTGACTGAATATGTAAAACGTATTGTGACATGAGGCAGATGAGCATTAGAAAATCCTATAAGCGTCAGGCAGGCAGATATGGGCGAACAGGCGTTCTTTTGTTGTATGGAATTCCAAAACATGTTGATTAATATCATTAATTATAAACTACTATTCTTGGCTCATTGTACAAACGTTCTTGAATTGTTGTGAAACGACGAAGCGTCACTACAGCTCAAGCTCGTGGAAGAGCAGGAGCCAGCTCTGGTCCATCAACGTAAGTAGACTGGGATCCGCTACCAGTACCGCTGTGAGCGGTTCCGGTATGAGTAGCGGATTCTCCAGTGTAACCAGTGTATGGCACAGCGCTGTAATCAGAAGGGTTTGACTGATTATCAGCCCCATAGCCAGTAGTTGAGGACTCATATCGCGACGAGGCGCCAGTTTGAGCAGCGGACTCGTAGCCTGATGGATAAGACGATTGGCCAGAAGTTTCGTATCGCTCAGTTCCATATCCAGCTGGGGCAGCAGATTGAGTACCCATTTGTTGTCTGGATGTGCTAGAAGTCTGAGCAGTCGTCTCATATCTGGCTGGCGTGGCCGTCTGAGCAGTTGACTCATACCCATAATTTGCGCCCGTAGGCGCGAACAATTGGGACTCTCCAGAAGTATACTGAGTAGCACCGTGATGAGCAGATGTAGATGACAAAGTGTTGTTGACATTCGTGTACTCATATGGTGCAGAACGGCCAGCATTCGTACTGTCAATCGTGGAGTTTCTACCAGCATTGGAGTTTGGATGATCCCCACCATTGACAGTGGCACGCTCGTTTGGTGATCTTCGACGAATCTCCTTTGGTTTTGGAATATTGGAAGACTCCCTGGCTGAGCCAATAGAGAAGATTGGTGAGTGCCAGTCTTCGCCCTCCTGAGCGCGTCGCTTCATGTCAGTCGCAAGGTTGGAAGTGAGTCCTCCTTGCAGCTTAACGTCCTTGAACATCGACGAGTCACGATTTGCAGCAACATTAATCTTGGTCTGCTTGGCTCGATCTGCGACCTCTTCCGCCCTCTTCTTCTTCTGCTCCTTGTTCTCATTGAATCGGCGTTGAATAGTGTTGGTGTACATTTTCAACTCGCCAGTCTTCTCATTCGCAGGCTTGTTCTCGACGCGTCTCTTCTCCTTCTGAACTTCCCGATAGATGGAGTACAAATAATCGTCAGCATCTTGCAAAGACTTTTTAATTTGCACTTCTGCTGCTTTTGCGATAGCAGGCTTAAGAATACTCATCAGGAGCGGTCGGAAGATGGAGAAGAGCATCTTGTGACTAGACTTTGTCAATCGCACATCCATGGAATGGATCTCAACCTCGACAACTGCTGGTTTGAAGAAAGCGTGTCTCTTATCGGAATCGGGCGATGTCTCCAGACCAACGTTGGCTGTAAGACCTCTGCCGGAGATTTTAATATCCATGAGGCCCTGATCCTTAAGATGAGGGAACCCGTCCTTTTGTTTGAAGTAATAGGCGATATCCTTGAGATCTAGCTGGATTTGACTGAGCTTCAATCTCAAACTGTGATCATTGGCATTGCTGATTCGCTTATAAGCACTATATTTGACGAAGTTATGATTCTCGACCTCGATGAGGTTTGGCATGATGTTCTGTCCTTGAAGAATAAGATTCTCAACAATCAGATCAACCTTTGGATCAGAGACTTCGATTCGCGGGATTGGAACGTAGTTGATTTTCTTCAGCGCAGAAGGTATAAGCACATTTGTGACATCAGTTAGAAGATGTTTCTTGAACTTCATGTTGCCGTTGGAGTCAGTTCCAAGACCTTTGAGCAACTTTTGGACGGATTCTCCAAATCTGACATTCTGAGGATCGTTCGTCATCTCGTGAAAGAATCGGGTAAACTCATCAGAGAGTCGATCAAAGTGCTCCTCATAGCGACCGTTTGCGAATTCGCGCCCGCGCTTTTCAAGATCATTGTACTTTTTGGTCGCATCGTCAGAAAGAATGTAACCAGTTTCCTTGAGAACCCTGCGGATATAGGAATCAACCTCATTGAACCATCGCTTGAGTTTTGGATCTTTGTCGGCATCTTCATAGATGTCATTGACAGCGTCAATCATATCATCCATAGAAGTAGAGTTGGCAAAATATTCCAACAAGATTTTGAGTTCCTGCTCCGCCTTTTGAAGATTGGATGAGCTTTGGTGACCCTGCTGAACAGAACCTACAGCCTGTTTGGATGCAACACGACCGTGCCCTTTATACTCCTCTGCCATGTGAAGCAGTGAGTCAATGGCATCATTGTAGTCTTCATGATCTTGGATTTCCACAACCATTTTCTTGAGACGTTCAATGGCAGCGTCGCGTCGCTCCTCCGGAACCTTATCCTTGAGGTAGCCCATAGCCTTTTCCTTAGTTTCTTCTTTCTTCTGGACAGCGGTTTCCTTCGTTTTCTGGGCTTGCTGATCGGACGACCCGGAAGTGTTTTGGTCGGCTCTGTCGCTAATCCTTTGACGAGCTTCCTCTCTGCTACCACTGTTCTGATAATCATCCTTGGCCTTCATGCCTTGATTCTTGGCCTGTTGAGCCTGACTCTTGGCTTGATTGAGACCGTCCCGAGCTTGTTGCTTCATACCACCAACGTCTGGCTTATCGTGCCATTCATTGTCGGCAGCAGGTTTATCAATTTGCTTGCGCTGCTGCTCATTAGGACGGACTTTGTCTCCGACCTTGCCGAGTTGTGAAGTTGCATTGTCTGCAGCGTCTGCTGTCATGTCTCGCAGAAGAAGTCCAGCATCACTGATGAGTTTTCGGAACTGTCCGTTGGTGACGATCAGAGTACCTAGTGTTTTCAATGATTGTAGAGCTCTGTCACCATCTTGTCTGGCCTTGTCACCAGAGACGGGACCATTGGGTGTTGCAGCGGAGGGACTCGATTCTGAAGTATAGTAGACGAACTTTTGGATGGATTCTCGGTGATTCTTGGACAACAAAAGAACTTGAGCGTTCTTGATAACATCTCGGAAATCCCCAAGCAGCTCTCTTCCCTCGCGCGACAGATCTTTGCTAGGGTTTGAAAGCATGTCGGAAGCGAGCGCAGAGTTCATGGCGATGTCGATTTGTTTATTGGAGGGCATTTTGCCATTGCCGAATCCCTGGTAAATGCTGGGAGGATCAGTTAGCAATGCTCGAAAAAAACAGGAAAAATAGTGAGAGATACCCATAATATTGCAATTCTTTCTCGATAGCAGCATCTCTGTCTTTTCGAATTGTGGGAGCAGCCACTTCACCCTTGGAAGGATTATTCTAGCAATCGTCAGTATAAGCGTTGGGAAGACGCACGGGAAAGAGAGCTTACAGAAGCCATGAAGTAGAAATGGACAGGGCGCAGAAAGAGGAAGGAGATCCTGCGAGAGCAGTACCGAGATGTTTTATACTGAGAAACAATTGTGGGCAAACGAGCTGGCTGGAGCAAGAGCAGCCACGCGTGAGAACCGCCAGCCAATTCTGGCCTGTCAAAATGCAGAGAAGAAATTGCGCTTTTTCGAGGCGAATTTGCATGGCGAATGAAAGAGAACGAACACCAGTTGCCTGGCGCGTCTCATTCATTGGCTGGGGTTGGGTCTCTGACGTCAGTGCCTACTTCAGCCCTCGAGAAGATTGGAACCGCGGAAAGTGTGGGTTTCGCAGCCTCAGATGCCTTTCTCCACCAATCAGTCAAAATAAGATTTTCCAACCTCTCCCCCTCCCAGGACTCCTGACTGCACAACCTCCTTCTTCAGCGGGTCGTCCTTGCTGCAACACCTGCGGCACCCACGCACTCATGCGTAACAAGTAGTCATCAAGGATGCTTCACTCTCCATTTGTCGCGTTGCTGTGTGACATGCCTTCTCATAGGCGAAGAATGTTTTCAAGGCGCTTACGCCGAGCAATCCTATTGGTCAACTGTCTATGACATCAATCTTTTTCTGGTCGTCAACGAAGAAAGTGACATAGCCATACCATGTGTTGTCCACCTTAAAAGCTTCCTTGACAATCTCCTTGTCATATGCCATTGATTCTTTGTTTCATATTTCATATTATTGGTCTCGCCATACGAAAGATCTAGGTCAAATGGACTTGCAACGCGTTGCTGCATTTCCAATATATATACATGGTTTGAACATGTACTTGTAGACACACATCACACATAAAGTGGCGCTACACTCTGTCAGTAGACATGACGTACTACTATCAGAACTGCATCTCAATGAAACAGTAAACAAAGTTGTGCCTGCTGCGTTGAGTCACATTTTGTAGCACCATCCTTTGGCATATCCTACATCAGGCTGACTTATATTTGGATGAATCTTCACCCCTCGTTGCCTGCAAATCTACAATCTTGCACACGAAATTGCATGTCAATGTGGATAGCATTCTATGTTTTCTGTAATCAAAATGACAGCCATTTTAGGTTCAGCATCGGTATAGTGCCGATCGTGAACACGTCACCATGTCTTTGATGCCTGTAGACTGTAATCACTAGGTGCAAAAACCTTTTTTGGAATTGTTGATATCACGACAGATACGACATACCTCGTGCTCACAATCACGAATATGGACTATGCCATGACCAGCAGCTGTTATGCAGCAGACCATAGCACATACAGATCGTGCCTCCACATCCGCTCAGTAGCGCAGGCGTCCGACCTACGAAATCCATTTCCCCTGCTCCTCAATACGAGAAAGATTACAGGGCTCTTTGCGCGCACTTGTCTATACGATCTCTGCTTCTGGAACATTGGTTGCCAGCGCTTAGCAGCCTGAATCATCCTTTGATTTATTTCCGATGCCTCCGCAAGCTATCAAGTCCCGTCGAGTCGCAGTGTTAGGTAGCAGATCAGTTGGAAAATCTAGGTCCGATCATTCAAGCATACGCAATGAGACAAGAAACTGAATTCATAGTCTGACGGTGCAATTCGTCGAGAACCATTTCGTCGAATCCTACTACCCTACCATTGAGAACACTTTTTCAAAGACGATCAAGTACAGAGGCAGCGAATTTGCAACTGAAATTATTGACACTGCTGGACAGGTCAGGTTTAAACAGGGATTGTTGGACCATAGACTAATGCCTTTCAGGATGAATATAGTATCCTGAATTCAAAGCATTCAGTCGGAATTCATGGATATGTTTTAGTATATTCGGTAGCGAGTAAAAGCTCGTTTGAAATGGTCAAGATTATTCGCGACAAAATCCTGGACCATACAGGCACTGATTGGGTACCAATTGTTGTTGTCGGTAATAAGAGTGACCTCCATATACAGCGTCAAGTGTCTGTTGAAGAGGGTAAAGCCTTGGCTGCGGAATGGAAGTGTTCCTGGACGGAAGCTTCTGCACGACATAACGAGAATGTTGCGCGTGCTTTTGAATTGATCATCTCTGAGGTAGAGAAGCAAGAAAATCCGTAAGAGGCACGAGAAGCATGTGCCAATGAAATACTAACGACAACAAGCACGGCGCCTGCAGGAAATGGCAAGAGCTGCATCATTTCTTGAGTCGCCTTAGCCAAGAATACGATATAGCGATGGTCAATACTTTGTGGTAAATTCGTACACCTCTGTTATTTACAATCTTTCATGCAGACTCGTAGCTATCTAGCATGATTATCACATTAACTTTGTTTCTTTCATAATTGTTGTTTGGCCTGTGTAAGCGTGTCCTTTGCCGTGGTCAATTCATCCGTTCCTACGAGAGAAGGATCTTGTGCAGTCTGTAGCTGTGAGTAAGAAAGTGTCGTGCACTAGAAATAGAGATTTGCGCTCACGAGGAGTTCTTCAAGCTCTTCAATTGCCGCGGTCAGTCTTTTGCGATAATCAGGCACCATCTGATCTGCATCTGCAATGACCTTATCTTGCGCTCTCACTTCATACTCATCTCCTCCATCTCCTTTCAACTTTGCCATCCTCTTCCTCTCATTCTCGCTTTCTTGCAGACTGTAAGACACGTCTTTCGCCAATCTTCTGACTGCACCAGTCTTGATCTTTAGTGTCTTGAGGGCTTCTGTCATCTGTCGATTCGCCCTTGAGCGCTGGGTCTGTCAGCGGGCTCTTACTGGTGAGGAATGGATTGTAAGATGAGTTGCTACAGTCACTAGCTTAGACGTTCTTGTAAGAGAAATCACGGCTCCGCTACAAATCATGCAGCCGTAAACTTCTTCTTGCGCATCCTGACTCTCAAGGGCGCACCGACATCCTCCCCTGTACCGTCATGAGCCAAGCAGAATCACACGCTATATATCAGTGCAAATACTGTCCTTGCGTTGTAATAAAAGGGGCTTTGTCTTTAGAAACGCGATCAACCATCTCCGCATTAAGACCAGCAACAGAGTTTTTCGTGGTCAACAAGGCCTTTGATTTCGAAAACATTGGTCAATCAAGACCGCTGGACGACCAAGTATATCTCTGTTGTGCAGACTGCGATAATTTGCTGGGGTACCTCGAAGACGGAAAATACTACCTTGCAAAAGACTTGGTACGAATCAAAGCATGACTACTCTAGAACCTCCACCGCGAGACTTCTTTTCGAGACTGAACATTGTCCCCCTGGGCCCAGAATCAAGACAATGCGTCACTTCCCTGGCTGCTCCATTGCTTCGGCAGAGGATCAGCATGATGAGTTTTGGTGGTGAAGGACAGTGGATACAGTATCTCTCATGGGTCATGCTGAATGGCGAAAGGCTGGCAATGATTCTGAATCAAGCACATGCATATGAGGAACAATTGCAAGGGTATTGTGTCATGGACTCGGAAACGTATCTTGCATACATCAAAGTCGTGCTTCGCGGGCCCGCATATAAACATGGCAAACAGAATTTATGGATGCGATTGTCTCTCGAAGTGGCCGAGGAATCGCATAATCTCCACTGGAGACTCAGCGGACTTGAACTGGAGTCGGAGATTCCCGAGAAAACTACTTTGTGCAGTCTCGAAGCACTGCAAGAAGAAGCAAAGCGTGTACTGTACAAGTCTGGCGCTGACGGCAGGGTTCTTGATCAGACAGAATCAGACACAGGGACTACTGCACCTTCTGATGATTACTGGGGTCGGTACGACGAGATGAACGAGGACAAGGAAGACGCACAAACAGACCTTCATGGTGAAGATGACGGTGAAGATGAGAATGATTATTATGGTAGATATGCACAAGAGGTTCACACTGCTATTGAGTCACCGCATGTGGTAGAAGCGGGAGGTCAAACAAGGGAAGTTGCGCGCTTGGCGGAGGAGGCGGATCAACTGCCTACAAATCATGTTGCACGACATATTGTGACGAGTCTGCAAAGTCTGCGTGTGCTTGGACGTGCAGCTGGTCTGGGTGATGCAGAGTTTGAGAAATTGTACAAAAGTGTCATGTTGGCGTGAGTAGCACCAAACGAGGAAGCAAGGGGTAGACCGACGAATGATGTCAGAAAGCACCAAATTTTTTGAGCAAAAGTTCTGAAGAGAGGGGCCAAGCTACACGCCGCTCCGCCCCTTGAACCACCTCCTGTCTTGTTTGCGTCCTTCTTCTCATTCATCGTTGCGATCCTCTCTGATTGCATGCTTTACTCTGCCTAGCCAGGGCGCATCTCTCTTGTCTTGCTCAGTCCGAGTACTCGCCGCACCACCCTCGCTTCCGCACTTCTTCTAAAAACACCCTGGCCCACCACCACCACCACCTTCCTCCACCTCCATACACATCCCAGCTCGCCTTTCGACTCCATTCTACGCGCACGCTTGCATTTCAGACGTGAATCATCGCCTTGGAATACCAAGAGGCCTTTGCTTGCTGAGTACTTGGTCGCCCTGCTGAAAGGCATGATCTCTCCACCTGTTCGGCTCGCGCCCGACGCGGCACAGCTTTCGCTCTCGCCTCAAAAGACGACGAGAGTTGCGAGTGAATCTGGGCAGCAAGAAATAACACACTCAAACAATGCGCTAAAACGTATACCACTATTGGCACTGGAATCATTGCAGCCCGCAAACACTGAAGTCCAACTGTTGCCGGACGGCGGTCGTGGCTCTCCAATGAAGCCCGTCAGCACCACGGCCTTCTATCCTCCTCCGCCGACATTTTCAGCAAGCGACATGCATCAGCACATTCCAAACGTGAAACAGACGGAATCAAGCAAGCAAACGATGCAGCTGGTAACGCCAAAGACCTCTCCGGCACAGCCCGATCTCTCTTTAGAGTCACCTCCTCTGGATCTCGATGCAACAGAGGTATCTGATATGGATCTACCTCCTGATGATGGCTCAAAACCGGCCTATTCTTACGCGACACTCATCGGCATGGCCATACTACGTGCTTCCGACAAGAAATTAACCTTGTCTGCTATCTACAACTGGATTTCCTCAACATTCAGCTACTACTCTCAGTCGGAAGCAGGCTGGCAAAACTCAATTCGACATAATCTGAGTCTCAACAAGGCATTTGTGAAAATTGAGCGTCCCAAGGATGAGCCAGGCAAAGGCCATTACTGGACAGTCGAAGCCGGGTGCGAAGGCCAATTCTTGAGAACACGCGTCGCGAAGAAATTATCTCAGACCAATAAGCTCCACACAACGGCGAAGAAGGAAACGCGAAAACGTCACGTCGAATTCGAAGACTTGCCCAAAATGAAGAAGATTTTGATTTCACCGACGGAGAGCGACTTGCAATATCCCGCCACCGAAGCACTGGCTTCGCCGCCTTTGACTGACATGAAACGACGCAAGAACTCTCTTTGGGATTATGATGATAGCGGGTACTTTTCACCTACGACAGAAACGGCGCTCGAGCACTTGTTTGAAGACGTCTCGTCACGATCAGAAGTATTCTCCCGAGAGTTTTCCTACTCTGCAAACGCGCTCGACTTGGTCCTTTCTCCACCGCCTTCCTCGTCGCCCATGCGACAAGACAAGGTCGGCCTCTTTCTACCACGCACGCCTGCAGCGCCCCCAAAGAAGATCGCCATGGCGAGTCCGGGCACGAGTCTTCGTGAACATCGTCAGCAGATGCTGCAGATGCTCACATCGCCGGAAAATCTGTCCTACGAAACGGTAGAGGATGATCCGTGGTTGACGGCGACCCCGAAATTGAAGGAACATGCCATAACGATGCTGGACAGTCCTTGGGATGAAGTAGCAGAACGCGCCGCTTTCGGGTCTCCCGATAAACGCGAATCTCGGCGCCGAGAATCACGTCGCAGTCTAGTTTGTGGCCTGCACGCCCAGGAACTATTCGAAACTGGATTCGAGTCATCCAATATGCCGGGCGTCAATGTCCTCGACATTATGAGACGCGAATTGGACCGCGTCAAGGGACACGATTCGGGTCCATCAGCAGTGCGACCCTCCATGATGGAACGTTCACAGTCTTCTCTATTCTGAAGGCGAAACACAACAAGATGTACATATTCATCTCGTATCGTATATAAAAGGGCGTCCTTTAACTCTTGACAAAGCAGCGGCGAGGCCTAGGTTACTTTTCTCTTTCTCTCTCCCTTGCGTTTAGAGAGGCATTTTTGTAGTGGTTCATGGTTTTCTCATCAGAAGTTTTGTGTATGTATCAATTTAATTATATATCTATACATTAAAGTCATCACGCTGCTTCTTCCATCCCATGCGCATCGTTGCCCGCTTTGTCCAGCAACTCCAGAGTCAGGGCGGCTAGCATACCGGGAATTGAGTGTTTCTCGTTTGACCAAAACTTGATCAAATTGTCTACCGATGCCATAAACTCCTCATTGCCATTACCATTACCATTTTCTCCACCGCCAGAAAGCTGCATTGTTCCTTCTTCACCATCAAAGATAAAGGCATGATCAAGTGTCAGTGCATACATGCTCCTCAGTCGAACTCGACCATTAGGCAGGAAATCCAACCTGTATCCCAACAAGGAGTACACGGCTTCCCGAAACTCGCTCGATTTCGCGGAAAAGACTTCCTTCAGACGCAACATCAATTTCTCCTTTTGTGCCACAACATCATGCAACCGTCTCACTTCGTTTTCCGCATTACGCAAGGACTGAATCGGTACGGTGACGACGCCGGAAGATGTCAAGCCTTGCAATAATGCATCATTCTCAGCACGCAGGTCGTGCAATGTTTGCGTCTTGATCGATTGATATGCTGCCGTAGGATTCTTGCGTAACTCTAATATCCTGGGAGCTGTCGAGGCGGATGCGGTAGCTTTTGACTTGAGCGCTGAGACTTCTTGACTAGTCAACTCGTCTTTGCGTTTCATAATTTCGAGTTCTGCATTGAGTGTTCGAATCTTGCGCAGATATTCACCTCTCTCGATCTCATTAAAATCACTCGTATCTTCTCTACCACGCTTTACCCCAATCGATACTCTCTCCTCACTCTCCTGCCCCTGCAACTGAGTGAGATGATTGCGACATTCATCGAGTAGTGCTTCCAAGGTATTTATTCTTGCAACTTTTAGTGGGTCAAAATTGGGCGATTCAACTTGTTCCTCGAGATCGTACGATCGCAACTGCTCACGCAGAAAACTGACTTCTCTGATTGCCATACTTTTCCCCCGATCCAGCCTAAGTGATTGTCTCTTTTCAATCGCAAGCTCATTGGAAAGCGTCTCCGTGGCCTCTGTACTCTTCCTTAGATCGGCACGGAGTGAGAGTACCAGAATATTGGCATCATTCAGTTGTTCCTCAAGTAGGCCTATTTGCGTATTGGCTGAGGATAAATCCTTTTTCTGCTGTGCGAGTGCAGTAGGCAAGTCAAGATTGTCATTCGCATCCAACAAGTCAATCCACGCGACTTTCTCGCGCTCTAGATCCAACAAGTGCACTTGTGCAGTAGCCAACTCCGTTCTCAATGAGTCTAGCAATTCTACTTTCCTCTCTAGAGACACCTTTTCCTCTATGAGAACGGGAATACTGGCATTATCTTCTTGTAGTCGGTGTATTCTGGCGAGCTGATTTGCATTCTGGGTTTCCAACGACAAGAGCTTTGACAGAGCTACAGACAGCTCATTCGTAACAAATTCCAAGTCTTCAGCCGTGCCGGAAACTTTTGTCATTGCCATCTCGTCACATCGTTGCTCTAAGTCAGCAATACGCTGATTCTTGTCCGCCAACATGTCGTTTTTTGCTGTCAGATCCACCTTGAGCGCATCCATGGCCCGCTTTTGACTGTCCAAGCTGGCTTGCACAGTATCAAATTCTCGTTGATGTTCTTGACTTCTGGCTCGTCGAGTCTCCTCAGAAGCAAGCTGAGCCTCCGTGAGCTGATTATTGGATAGTCGTAAATCACTCACTATGGCGTCACACGACTGTTTAGTCTGCACCAGGTCGTCTTTTAGTGATTGAATCTCCTTCGCTTGCTTCTCCTGAAGTTCGAATAAAAATCGCTTGTCAGACTCCGTTCTCTCCATCTTTTTGCTCTCATCAAGCAAGAGTCGCTCTAGCTCTTCGATTCGCGCATCCTTGAGTAATAATTCATGCGCAGCATTTTCTTTGAATTCTTTGTGCGCATACTCGCTGCGCTCGACAGCTTCGGTAGAGCCACGGTTGATCGACCGTGGGCTTGATAATGGACCCCTTGGAGACTTGTAGTGAAAGATGTTTGTTTCAGAGTAGGGCGGCCCCCGCGGGACTGCAGGACTAAACGCAAAAGGATTGCCTGGTGAGTGTGTGACGGGCATATTTACCAAGAAATTCCAACCAGCATCACACTTGAGAAAGGGTACCAAGGATATCCCATGCCGTGCAACGTGTAGAAGCCCAGAGTCAAAATATCGTAAAGTAGACAACAATGCACTAAACGGGAAATTCGTGCCGTTAGGAATGGCAGTGGTGAAATGATTATATTATTGTTCGACTATCACAATTATTCAAATTAGGCATTATATGATCATGTTGCAGAAGTGCTTGCGGTCACTGATCCCGACTGCAAGACATAAGCACTCTGTACGATCACGTTCTCGACGGTAGGGGTATCAGCGAATGGATTGTCTTTGAGACGCGTAGCATAGATACCAAATCCAGAACCGCGTGTAATATTGCTCGAAACAGTTTTGAACTTGAGCTCAGCCACGTCCGACGGAGGACAAAGTGAATTCGTCTTGAAACGTGCGAGCAGTACACCTTCCGTGCCAGATTCCAAAGTCAACTCGTTCAATCTCCAAACAAGCCTGCTCGCTCTTTTGACAAAAGTGCCTGCTGGCTTCGCTACACAAGCATTTGCCAAGCCATTGACGGACACGCTCACTTCAACGTCTCGCAAAGATAATGAACCGGCACCAAATAATGGATTCAGTCGATACATTAATTTGACGCTCGTTTGAGTTTCCTCAGCTGACCATTTTTGTGAGAGCAAGATAGGCATAAATCTGGCTTGTCGACTAATCGCCGGTTGGACTGAATACTTGAATAGGGGAGTGATTTGAGGAGTGGCCATGGCAGGGAGCTCATACGTGTTGTGTCCAGTTTTTCTTAACATGTGCGTGTTCGCTACGAGCCGTTCAATCGTGTCTGGGGATTGGATCTGGAGCTGAAGCGGCAAAGAGTCCGTCGCATTGCGATTTGCGACGGCTGCTTCTCCTGTGACGGTGAAGCGTGAAAAGGACCCGTCTGTACCGACCATAACATTGACAGTCTCTATGACAGACAAGTGGAGACCATCGGCCGTCGGCTCTGCATGTCTGGCGGTAGAGCCCGCAGACGGGTTTGAGCGCGTGGATCGAATCGACTCGGAGCCATCATATGACATGGCGCTTGCAGTATTCTGTCTATTTATTAGGCTGCCACGGTTCGCAAAAGACGTCTCAGCAAGAGCAGAAGATACGTCAGGACTCGATGATGCCGGGTAGGCAGGTTCATTTGTTTGTGGCATGGGGGAACCCAGCACATCCCGAGCCACCATAGATGTCTCCCCTTCTTGTAGAGGACTGAAGACTGACCCTCGGACGTCCCGACGCCCTCGAGATCTTCGCGAGATGGTCGGTTGGGCTCGCAGGGTAGAGCTTACTTTGTCCATTGCAGCCTCGTCCTCATTCGCATTGCTATTGCTGTAAGAGTCGCTTCGAATACTGACACCTCTGAGAGAATTTTGTATATTGCCAACGGACTCATGATTTTGCGGAAGTGGCGACACAGCTTGTGTATTCGATTGTCCCTCATTATCATTGCGAGTGATTTCATGACGGAATGGCGAATCGATCGTGGTAGCTGATTGTGTATAAGGGTCCGCAGACGTTGGCGCCGGCTTTGTGGCGAACAAGGGCGAATTTGGCGCACCCTGTACAGCGTCAGATTGAGGACCTCGGTGGTCGTTATTGAGAATAGGGTTGGGCTGCGTCACAGGACGAGCGGGCTCGATTTCGGGCTCCTCGCGCATTTCTGGCAGATTCTGTCTTGCCATGACTTGCGCACTCGGATTTCTTTGCAGGATTGATTGTCGTTTATTAGGTGATCCTGTACTGCGACCCTTAAGCAATGTACCAAATTTGGACTTTAGAGAACTAGCAGCTCCACCGGAAGATCTAACACTATTCGAATCTCCTTGACTCAAAGTCCGCGATAATCCCGGTGCTGGGCCGGGCGTACGAGCAGGAAGGGATCCTCCCTGAGCAAGCTTCTTAGTGACAAAATCCATTGGCTCGTCTGTTGGATTGATCTCCAATAGCTGTGCGATAGCATTTTCGGAGCTCTTGATTTGCATGGTGCAAAGATCGATGGTGCTTGTCTCGAACTTCACCAAGGCATCTTTCAGAAAGACTATGCGAGCTTCATCAACCTGTTGCAGCTTCTCAAAGGTGTTTGGAGATTCACTCTCCCAACGACTCCGAGAAGTTTGTAAGTCTTCATTGGCATCGTTTTGTTTCGACGCTTTGTTCTTAGATTTGCTTTGACCAGCTTTGGCAATCTTGGATTCAGCTAACTCCATATCCTTGGCAACCTGAGAGAGATTGCGCTCTAGCATACTGATATTCCCATTCTCGGGCGTTCTCTCGTACTGCGACAGTGGACCAATCAATTCACCAGAGAGTTTCGTTGCAAACTTGGCATGATTTGTTGCAAGGTTATTAAGATTGTCGATTGTCCTGCGCCAGGGCTTCTCCATGATTCTACAATATATGAGCATCAAGTTGAGATCGCTGCAGATATTGGTATTACCCCATATTCGCTACATCCGTTGTGGGTAATCGAGCGGCTAATTTCCCAAGACTTCGGCAGTATGTTTGTTCAATTGCTTGATATTCCTTGAACCACTCCGCGAGATCCTCTGCGATATTCTTATTCGATGCGACGCGATCACGCAGAACTGCAGCCGCCTGTTGTGGTGCAAGACTTGTCAAGAATGTCGAAGCATATGCAGATTCCATGACTACCAGCGAGACACACACTCAGGCTCTCTACACACCACAAAGGGTTCCGGCAAGAAGGGACCTGTGGGTGCACGAGAGATCCTACAAGACTCAAGTGATTCACGGTGTACAAAGACCCGAGCGTCCCGGGGTCGTGCATCCGAATCAGATCTTGCACGTGCACAAACGTATCGGCACTGATCTGCCGTTTGACACTCAGCTTCTACCCACACACATACTCGCTGTTTGCCGGCTGAGACTCTCTAGCACTAGAATCCTGCTCTCAATACACAACGATGTGGGTCTCTCACAACGTATACGTCTTTCGAGCGTGTTTTAGTCTAGTGTAATTTTTAGCACTGCATAGGACTCCTGAATAGTCTCGACCCTCATAGCGCATCAGTAGCAGAGATGTTTATTGGGTACGAGTTTGGACGTTTCTCTGAGGTACTGGTCGATCATGGGAGACGCTTATGCTGCAAGAAAGTGAGCTTAAATACTACGCTGCCACACATTGGGCAACGTGAAGTCGCAATCTTGATAGACTTGCGGAACTCACAGCATGCTCATATACTTCAACTCATTCAAGTTGTGGAAGACTCTCAGAACGGGGAGTTTATCGAAATGTACTTTCCCTTTTACGAACGATCTGTATTGGACTATGTGTCTAGCTTGTCGCTTGCTGAGGTCAAGCCAGTCCTGCTTGGTTTAGCAAACGGTGTTGCCCACCTTCATCACCTGAAAATCATGCACCGTGATATATGTCCTAACAACTTACGAGTGGACATGCAGCAAACGCCGCCGTGTGTGATCATCATTGATCTGGGTATCGCCTGGTCCAAGAGACATCCTTATGGTGAGGATCCGGATGAGCTAGTAACTTCCATAGGCACAGGGTGAGTAGTGCTTGATAGCTGGATTGAAGGGAACAAACTGAACTCATTAGTTCCTTTCGTGCTCCAGAGCTTCTATTGTAAGCAATGTCACTCAGTGGAATATCGCATACTGACAGAGCAGTGGTTGCTCTGATTACGATGAATCGATTGACCTATGGGCCCTTGGCTGCACGATATTTCAGATGCTTCATCCGCAGCAAGCTACGCTTTTCAAAGCCAGTGATGGCATGAGTGATCTTTCGTTGATCGCATCAATATTTCGCACGTTGGGAACACCCACGATGGAATCCTGGCAAGGCGCCCATCGCTGCCCTAGCTTCTCTCGATTTCAATTCCAGAGCTTTGAGCCGCAACCCTGGCAGGAATTATTGCCCATCGATAACTCTAACCTAACTTCCATCGTTCGTGATTTGGTGCAATATAATGCACCTGATAGAACAAAGGCTGCTGATCTTTCTTTCATGTTGCAGTAGAATCATATAATATTCAGTCGTACAAACTCTTCCCACTTGAAAGAATGCTTTGGAAGCCTTGACCGCCTACAGTCAGCAATAATTCATCACGAACTTTGCTAATAACGTATTGGTCGTATTATTGTTAATCCTGATCCCATACTGAGTCATTGACCGATATATAAAAAAGTATATATATACACTCGAATCCGATAATTATTGGATGAGCGGTGGTCATAGAAACCATTTCTCGTTGACCCTTGTAACTCCTGGTGTCCATTGAAAATTTGCGCCCGCGCATTACGACCGATCCTTCTCAGGCTGACAAGATGATCTCGCGTCAAACATAGTATTCGCTAAGTTTTAAGCATTCTTATTCCTTGTTGGACTGCTACATATCATTCACGATCATTTCTTGTGCTGCGGGATAGTCATCCTCATCGTTTCCACACACAATATTGTTATACGATCCACGCAATGAAATTCGAGATTGATGGTCTTCCCATCCTGTGGCCGTACGATCGAATTTACCCGGAGCAGCTCACGTACATTACTGATCTCAAGCGGACTCTGGACGCGGGAGGGCATTGCGTCCTGGAGATGCCGTCTGGAACAGGTAAAACTGTGTCTCTGCTGTCCCTCATTGTCGCTTATCAGCAGCATTATCCTGAGCATAGGAAACTCATTTATTGCTCCAGGACGATGTCAGAAATAGAAAAGGCTCTGCTGGAACTCAAAGCGTTAATGAAGTACAGGACGCAAGAGCTCGGTTATGAAGAGGAATTCCGAGGGCTCGGCCTCACTTCGAGGAAGAACCTCTGCTTACATCCATCAGTGAAACGCGAGAAGAAAGGAAATGTGGTTGATGCACGCTGCCGCTCCTTGACTGCTGGGTTCGTGAAGGAGAAGCAAAGAGCAGGGGAGGATGTTGAGCTATGTATATATCACGAAAATCTCGACCTGCTCGAACCGCATAACCTCATTCCGAATGGCGTCTATTCCTTCGAAGACATCTTGAAGTATGGCGAAGACAATAAACAATGTCCATACTTTACAGCACGAAGGATGATGCCCTTGTGTAACATCATCATCTATTCGTATCACTACCTACTGGATCCGAAGATCGCAGATCGCGTTTCGAAAGAACTTTCAAAGGACTGTATAGTTGTGTTTGATGAGGCGCACAACATCGACAACGTCTGTATAGAGTCTCTCAGCATCGACATCACAGATGATTCTCTGAGAAGAGCCTCTAGGGGCGTCAATAATCTTGATGCGAAGATCACTGAGTAAGTCATTCTTAGCTCTCAGGATAGCTCAATCTGATGGAGTAGGATGAAATCTAGTGACGCAGAAAAACTTCAGAACGAATACCAAAACCTTGTACGGGGTTTGCGTGAGGCGGACGCGGCTCGAGAAGAAGACGCCTTCATGTCTAATCCAGCACTTCCAGATGATTTGCTTCATGAAGCTGTTCCCGGTAACATCCGACGGGCAGAGCACTTTGTCGCATTTTTGCGTCGTTTTGTGGAATATCTGAAAACACGTATGAAGGTCCTACACGTGATTGCCGAGACCCCTACTTCGTTCCTTCAACATCTCAAAGAATTAACTTTCATCGAAAAGAAGCCACTGAAATTTTGTGCAGAACGACTGGCATCACTAGTCAGAACTTTGGAATTAACCAACATTGAGGACTTCCAGCCACTACAGGAAATCGCCAGTTTTGCCACACTAGTCGCTACGTATGAAAAAGGGTTTCTGTTGATATTGGAACCCTTCGAGTCAGATGCAGCGACTGTACCGAATCCAGTCTTTCATTTTACTTGTCTCGATGCCTCTATTGCTATCAAACCTGTCTTTGAAAGGTTCAGCTCGGTAGTGATCACGTCAGGAACGTTGTCTCCTCTGGACATGTATCCGAAAATGTTACAATTCAATACGGTTGTTCAGGAATCTTATAGCATGACCTTGGCACGGAATTGTTTCTTGCCTATGGTCATCACACGTGGGGGGGACCAAGTTGCTATTAGCTCGAAGTTCGAGGTTCGCAATGATCCCAGTGTAGTTCGAAATTACGGCAATATTCTGATTGAATTCTCTCGCATTACGCCAGATGGGGTCGTGGCTTTTTTTCCAAGTTATCTTTACATGGAGTCAATCATTGCAATGTGGCAGAACATGGGCATACTAGATGAAGTCTGGAAGTACAAGTTAATCCTTGTGGAGACACCTGACGCACAAGAAACCAGTTTGGCGCTAGAAACATATAGAACAGCTTGTGAGAATGGTAGGGGAGCAATATTCCTTTGTGTGGCTCGTGGGAAAGTGTCCGAAGGGATTGATTTCGATCATCATTATGGCCGCACCGTCTTGATGTTTGGCATCCCTTACCAGTACACAGAGTCTCGAATCCTCAAAGCTCGCCTCGAATTTTTACGTGACAATTATCAGATTCGAGAGAATGATTTTTTGACCTTTGATGCAATGAGACATGCAGCTCAGTGTTTAGGTCGAGTACTTCGTGGAAAAGATGATTATGGTATCATGGTGCTAGCTGATAAACGATTCGGTCGGGCAGACAAAAGATCAAAATTGCCCAAGTGGATACAACAATACGTGACGGAAGCGAACAGTAATTTGAGTACTGATATGGCTGTGGTGGCCGCCAAAAAGTTTCTGCGTAACATGGCGCAGCCGTTTGGCGAGAAAGACCAAGAAGGCATATCCTGGTGGAACAAGGACCAGGTCCGGCAGCATCAACTCAAAAATGAGTCCAATCATGCGCTGAAGAAGTCTTCGGATGTGCCTATGCTAGACGATGATTATGGTATGCGAGACGACGAATTCATGGAAGGTATGGCAGAAATGGACGCTAGAACCATGGTCTGAGACTATGTAAATGTACAGAGTTTTATATACATATATTTTGATTTCATAATAGCACGTATCACCCTTGCACTACGATTATTTCATCATCCGCAATATTCGCTTGTTGCTGATTGGACTTGTGTTGTGTCCTGGCGTCAACGAGGGATCGCAATATGCCAATTGCTTGCTTGACACCCATCTGATCTTTCGAGCTGAGAGGAATGACCATAGGTTTCTGCAAATTGTCTTGCACACCTTCATCATGACGAGCAAGCCATACCTCATCCACCTTGTTGCGAAGATCTTCGAGCCCGTTTTTTGTGCCCTCGATATCGGCTTTGTTTCCTATGATGATAGCTTGACGATTGTCCAAATCAGAAGAATATGCTCGTAACTCAGCCAGTAGAGTCAGGTAATCACTAACAGGATCATTACTCAGATCAATCACAAAAGCAAGAATCTCTGCTCGCTCAATATGTCGAAGGAAATCGTGTCCTAATCCCTTGTTGTCAGATGCACCTGAAATGATGCCTGGTATATCTGCCACAGTGAATTGCCTTTCATTATCCGATATCGTGCCAAGGTATGGTGTGAGCGTTGTGAATGCCCAATGTCCCACACGAGGTTTGGCGTTGGATATGGCGCCAAGAAAAGTACTTTTGCCGGCATTGGGAAGACCAACGAGCCCTACATCGGCCAGAGTCTTGAGCTCGAGCTCAAAGTATTTCTCTTCCCCAAGGAGACCACGAGACGCAAACTTTGGTGATCTGTTCTCTGCGGTCATGAAGAACGAGTTTCCGAATCCGCCTGCTCCACCCCGGCAAAGCAGGATCGGCTTGTTTGCAGGCGTCGGACGATCAAGGTCAAGCATAATTCTAGGCTCTGGAACGTGTCGTTTCCTGGAAGACGGATGCGACTTTCTCTGTTGCTTCATCAAAGTTTTCTCGGCCGCTCGTAGGCGATCAGAACCAAGATTATCATCTTCAGCACGAGGATAGTGTACCCATGGACTGATCTCCTCGTCCGAGTACTCCCGTTTCATCATTCGCTCAGGCATGTCCAGTTCCCGAATGACAGTACCGACCGGTACTTTTATCAACACATCTTCCCCCTTCTTACCATTCATGCTCGAGCCACGACCGCCCTGACCCGGGTCTGATTTGACTAATTGAGGTGTAGCAAGAGAGTTTTCTCCCGCCACAGCCAAGACATATACATCACCTCCAGAGCCTCCAGACCCGCCATTCGGAGGACCCTTCGGCAAGAACTTTTCCCGTAGGAAAGAAACACATCCATCACCACCTCGACCAGCCACAGTCTTCACAAAGACATGATCATTGAAAACAGAACCCTTTTCAATAAACTTGTGTGAAAGGTCGCGCGCTTCTGTGCTATACTGATGCTCAACACGCAAAAAACGCAAGACCTGACGCGGGAACACTCTGCTATAACATTTGCTCATACAAAGTGGGACGAATCGTGCTACAAACGGATCAACCCTATCGTCCTACTGTGGACGTAGCCACCTTGATCACACGATGTATAAAATGTTCTGGATGGTGCCTAAAACCGCTCGTAAAGCTCGGCAAGACGACCGCACCGTGGCCCCGGGGCAGCCCCTAGCTATACGCACATACGAGAACCACAGCTGGCTGATTATTACTGCTGCGTTACGCGTCGAAGGACGACATGGCAGCTCATGATAGGATATATATTGACGGATGCTTGGATATGATGCATCATGGGCATACTGGAGCCATACGTCAAGCCAAGACAATGGGCAAGTACTTGGTCTGCGGGGTACATAGTGATGAGGAAATAGCAGTGAACAAAGGGATTCCAGTCATGAATGCTGATGAGCGGTATACTGCTGCCGCAGCATGCAAATGGGTAGATGAAGTTGCGGAAGGAGCACCGTATGTGATGGACTTGAATTACATGGATCAGAAAGGCTGTCAGTTTGTGGTTCATGGAGACGACATTACGACAGACGCTCATGGTGTGGACTGCTATCAAGAGGTCAAAGATAAAGGACGATTCCTAGTTTGTAAGCGCACACCCGCAATTAGCACGACAGATCTTGTCGGTCGCATGTTATTGCATACACGAGATCATCATTTCTCAGAAGCCTCGGAAGTGCCTTATTCTGCAGAAAATATTGAACTGTACAGACTATACGCTACAGACACAGACGCGTTCTCCCCGAGAACTCCAGTGTATAGGTATGCCAAAGGCGCTGTCAAAGAACTGGTGAAGGGTCGTGGGCCGAGCGCTGATCAAAGTGTCGTCTACGCCGACGGCGGATGGGATCTTTTCACGCCTGGACACATTGAAATGCTACGTTCAGTAAGAGAGGGTGGCAAGTATGTTGTCGTGGGTGTCCACAATGACACTACGATAAATCAGCACAAGGGATTCAATTATCCAATCATGAGCATCAAGGAGCGTGCATTGACGTTGCTCGCGTGTAGAGTAAGATTGCCAGAAGTAGTGCATCTTTTCACAAAGCTGATCAATGTTTAGTACGTGGACGCAGTGATTTTAGGGGTACCATATAACACTACAAAAGGTTTGCTAGCGGATCTTCCGTATGAGATATCAGCAGTCTATCATGGACCTTTACCTCTGCCTGCACATGAACACGGCTACGAAAATGTCCAGGATTTGTTGCACACCGTTGATCATCACAGATTTGAAGATTTGAATGCGCAAACCATTGTGCAGAGAATCATTGCCAGGAGTGACGAGTACCGGGAACGACAACGCAAGAAGAGCGAAAAGGCGTCCAATGAAGAGATGTTGCGAGCGGTCGAAGTCGGCAAGAGCTCGTGATCCTTCATTGAAGCAATGACGGCTCACGAAATTCACCTATTGTTATACATATCATTCATTCTGTTCACCTTTTACCATGATGCCTTCTTGACTCCTGGTAATTCTCCTTCGAGTGCCTTTAGTCTGAATTGATACTGGAAATTTGTTAGCACTGGCCATGCGACCTGAAATATCGTGGACACTCACTCTGCACAGTCTGAAGTCTCTAAATATACCACGACCACGACCAGTTTCGACACAACGGTTTTTGACTTGACCAATTCTAGTCTTGGCAGGCATATCTCCCAGCTGAAGTTGTGCCTGGGCTCTTGCTCGAGGTGACAAGGTGGTATTACGTGCAATATATCGAAGTGCCTGTCGAAGAGGTTCGTTTTCTGCTGCTGCGACCCTTTTACCCAGATCCCTCAGGTTCCTGACTTTCATTGACGCCATACTGCAGTCACTTGTCAGTGGTGACAGATGAGTATAGGCTATTTAGCATCTTCTCCCCTTCAGAGAGATGCAAGATGTCGTATATATCGCACTTCCGGTGCCACTTACCTATACGAGTATAAAAATAGTGTTGAGATAAGAGATCGGGTTGTTGCGATGTGGCACATCTCGAGAGGAACTATTGAAGGACTGTTGATTTCTTGCCTCGTGACAAAATTGTACAGGGAATGCGATGTCCGACTATGATCTCGCTTGCTGCTAGGTCTTCTCGTGTGCGGGCTCGGTGCAACCTTCCACAGCCACAACGTCTACTTAGACAATGTAGAAACATGTCAACGTCAGCGGCCGCTATCATAGAATCGGGGGATTATCTAGAGGCTTCAGAAGCCCTGACATTGTCGAGTCAAGTAGACTCGTCACCTCGTCGGCAATCGTACCGACCATTCTCAGATTTTCTAACCGATACATTCTCCCGTCAGCACGATTACTTGCGTATCAGCATTACGGAGAAATGCAATCTGAGATGTACGTACTGCATGCCCGAAGAAGGTGTCGAGCTGCAGCCCGAGGACAAGCTCCTGTCTACGGATGAAATTGTACGCCTTGCAAAGACCTTTGTCAAGGAAGGTGTCACAAAGATTCGACTTACTGGTGGCGAGCCTACAGTTCGACGAGATATCCTTGATCTAGTTGCCCGCCTCGGTCAGTTGCGAGCTTATGGACTCAAGGAACTGGCAATGACCAGCAATGGGATCGCATTGAAAAGAAAGTTGCCATCATTAATCAGTGCTGGACTTACACATCTCAATTTGAGTCTCGACACTCTTGATCCGTGGCGATACCTGTTGATGTCTCGAAGGAAGGGTTTTGAAGTAGTCCTTGAGACTATAGACCTTGCAATCAAACTTGGAATCAGTCCGCTCAAGATCAATTGTGTTGTCATCAAGGGTGTCAACGATGGCGAAATCAACGACTTTGTGGAATTTACCAAAACTCGGCCCGTAGAAGTGCGCTTCATTGAATACATGCCCTTTGATGGTAATAGGTGGAACAAAGATAAAATGCTCTCTTACAAGGATATGCTCATGACTATACAAGCACGCTATCCAACATTCCGTAAAATTCGTGACCATCAAAATGATACCTCGAAAGGCTGGCAAGTGCCTGGATTTATGGGTAAAGTTGGATTCATCACGTCTATGACGAACCACTTTTGCGGCAGCTGCAATAGATTGCGCGTCACCTCAGACGGTAATCTCAAGGTCTGTCTGTTCGGCAATACGGAGGTTTCTCTGCGAGATATGATGCGTGAGAGCCCTGATGATACAAAACTTCTCGAAGTCATTGGAGCTGCTGTCAAACGTAAAAAGAAGCAACATGCTGGAATTACTGAACTCGAGACAATGAAGAATCGTCCCATGATTTTGATTGGTATGTTGCTGTTTGTGCTATGTCATACCACGACTAACAAGAGTAGGTGGATAATGCTTCTCCTTTCTCATTATCTAGGATGAAGAGCATATCGATCTCGTTTGTACAGTGGTGTTTATTGAATTGTATATATGTATGTATATCTGGTTTCAGGGCGATGGGCAGCTAGCGAAGGCATACACACATTACTATTGCAGGGTACATGGTACAATCAATCCATGAATTTACATGCAGCATTTACTTTCAAACTCGGAATATAGATCTGCTATGAAACGCCATCTGTGCCTGTGTTCGAGTACTAAAGCTTGTTGGCCATGCCCTTGATGACGATGACATTTCCAATCGTGATATGCTCGTTAGTTAGCCAATGCCTGCATCTCGGCTAAGTACACACAAGCATTTCAAGTTTTACATATTTGATACGATCTATTGGCCATCACCTTGCTTAATCATGATCTAAACTTCACTGCTGTCCGACTTGAAAAACCATCGCTCGTATCGCACTTCAGCATGCAAATGGCGCGCAATAACAATTGATGTTTGCTCACACTTCACTGTTCTAATCCTGCCTTGTTTACTGCAGCACAGCATCATCTGTGAGAATCGTTATGGCATCGTCCTTGCTGCGTCAACGTTGTCTACACAAACCCATATTCCTTCATGCCTTTCGCTCCAACAGTACAAGCAGCAGACTGACGCATGTGAATGAAGAAGGACAAGCACACATGGTGGACGTTGGTGCAAAGCAAAACACGCATCGCGTTGCTATTGCTCGAGGACAGGTCCATACCACGGCGCAAGCAATCTCCCTTGTCTCCACTAATGCAGTGAAAAAGGGTGACGTCTTGGCAACAGCACGGATAGCAGGAATCATGGCGTCCAAGCGGGCATCTGAAATCATTCCACTATGTCACAACATTACTCTGTCTAAGGTGTCCCTTGATCTTGCGCTTTTGCAAGATAGCATCACGATCGAAGCGCGAGCAGAATGTTTTGGTCCAACCGGAGTCGAAATGGAAGCATTGACTGCCTGTACAGCAGCCGCTCTGACCGTGTATGACATGCTCAAGGCAGTGGATAAAAGTATGATCATTTCAGGCATACAGGTCATCGAAAAATCCGGAGGAAAGTCTGGTGATTGGAAAGTAGACGCGAAAGGAAAAGTGATCACGGCACAAGACGATACATAAGCTACAGAAGAGTTCAGCAAGACTCGGCGAGCTTTGAGACAGCCTTGACAGTATGGACTACATCCCGTAATTTTCCCCTTCTCATATATCCAAGACTAGTACTATACACAGAAACCATTGAGGAATTGTACTACTCTCTGAAATTTCAGTTGCTCGATTGTGTGGCCAACCAAAACCAATTTACGATCTAAACGAAGATGCGCGAGTTGGCATTCTTCAGTCTGCAGAAGCATGAGTAAAAGAAACACAAGGCAAGATACCTGTAGATGAGTCGGCAATTTGCGCAGGTTGAAGAGATTGATGATGATGGCGCTTTAGACTCCTCACAAAACAGATTCACCGAAGTCGAAGATGAGTTTGACGATGATGTCGATTTCGACTTGCCAGAGCTTCCTCCTGCCTCTACTCCAGCCCTACCTTCGCGCAGCGATGATGTCAATCCACAGGGCATAAAGTACGTACAAGATACGGCACAATTCAAAAAGTGGACGTGCTTGTATCCAATCTATTTCGATGCTACGAAAACTACAAAACAGGGTCGCAAGGTCGGTCTCGACCGCGCCGTGAAGAACCCTCTTGCAAAATCGATTGCGGATGCTGGAAAAGTACTCGGTTTCTCCGTTGTTTTTGAACCGCAAAAGTGTCATCCTGCAGATTGGTCGAATCCTGGTCGTGTGCGAATACAATTCAAGCTAGAAGACGGGTCGCACGCTCATTCGCGTATAAGGACAAAGGGGCAACTACATAATGCAGTGTCGCAGTATCTGAAAGCGAACCCGACAAAGGAGTCGGATCCGTATAAAGTGCCTGTTCCGGGCATGGAAGAAGGAAAGTCCAAAAGGGCAGCCATTCCGAAGGGAATGAAGGTGAACGAGGTCCTGCCGCTGCATAGTCCCGCCATGTCGGGCGGTGGTATGGCGGCAGAGGGACTCGCAAGCATGATGGGATCTATGTTTCCCGGCATGCAAGGTATGTTGAATAATGAGGATGCTTCGGGCTCTCCAGCACCAGCTGCAGCACCGCCACAAGTTGCAGCAGCACCACCAAAGAAACCCAAGATGAAACGACAAATCATAAGATGAATACTGATTAATTTTTGTCTGTTCTTTCACACTGTGTAATGAGTCGTTTGAGCGATTGCAGCCATTTCCTCGTTGTTTCGTCAGAGAGAATATGCGCGATATCTATTTCCTTGATTATGCGTTGTCGTTGCGCACGCTCATGTATACTCACAGACGTGACCCCCACCGGCCACGTCGCTTTGCCGATGGACATTTGCAAGTATGCGTGATTCGCGGCCATGTAGTCCTTCTTCTGCAGACCGATCGCAACGTGACTGAGATTAGTGAGGATATCTGGCGGTAGGTCTGCAGTCTTGAGACGAAGCAAGAGCCGCGCCAATTCTTCTTTAGCTTGACGGTGCAGTGAGGCTGCGGCCGCTGCGTCTCCGTTATTATCGCCCGCGGAACCTGAAGCAATCCAAGAATCCCAAGAGTCAATGTAACCACGAAACAAAAGAAACAAGTGTTCCTGCAACTTGATTCTCCCTTCTTCCGATTTGATCCATCCAACATCGATTTCGACCTCGTTTGCGGTGGGGATTGACATGTCGGCATAGACTATTTTAGAGATTTCATCGCCTGAAGTGGCAAGCCGCTCAAGTTTGGCATTGACTTGTTGCAAACGGGCCACGACTTCCTTGGGTTCTTCACCAAACATTAGGACGGGCTCACGCAATTTGATCAGTTGAGCACGGATATTGGCCATGTCGGTCTCTTCTGCTGCGTCTTCCTTGGCTGCACGAACACTTGATTTTTGTCTTTTTGAAGCTTCATAATCTGCCAACTTTTGCGCTTTTTCGAGTACTCTTTGCTCCTCTGCTGTTCTGATCCGTTCTTGATCCTGGAAATAGGCACGTTTCCGTTCAGCCTCAAGCTCGCTTCTTTTGATATACTTCTGATCCGGAGTAGTCGTCGCTTTGCGTTTGAGCTTGTTGATTTCGCTAGTCAAGAAATCCATCTCGCAGCGCGTGGGGGCTTCTTCGTCTTTGCACGACACTGGCACCTGTCTATCGCCGATGGACCAGCGGACTCATAATAATGAGCACGAGTGGAGGTGAGTCGTGCAAGATCCATGGATGTTGTGGGGAATTGTCTGTAACAGCGACTACCTGGCACACTTCAGTCGTCACTGCATCTGACGATATCGCTACAGTGTCAAGTCGCTTCTGCATCGCTTGTTCATGGCAGAAGTCTCTGCTAGATCAGAGACTACACCATTCCTGATTCGCATATTTCACAAACATGGTGCTTTTCATGATCTTTACGAATTCCAAAAGGACCGCTTGCCCAAGGGCGTGAGCACTATTTATGCATGGAAAGACACTAACCTGGAGGAACTATCAGTCATGCTGGCGAAAGACATTCTTGGTGATTTACAGGAACCGATTTCTTCTTACAAGTTACATTATAGATTTATCTACGGCGACAACGAGCGGAACAGGTTCGTCTACAGAGACATTGGAATCGTACGTCTAGGTGACAAGTCACGCGATCATGACAAGACATTGGAACAGACACGATTCGTTATAGGCGACTGTATTGACATTGCTGTCTTGGCTCACGACGAGGTCCTTCACGAAAACAATTCAAGAAGAGGATCCTCAAATTGTCGAGGGAGAGGCGCATACTATTCACGCCCTTTGAGTAATCATGATAGAAGGAGGAGGTCTTCAGTAGATGCTCGTCACTACACTGATGGTCGAACAAGGAAGAATGACAGACCGTACGATCGCCGCGGTAGAATTGATGGACGAGACCGAGGTGCGGATAGCCATACATGGGATAATGATGCTTTTCAGCGTTGAAATTTTTTACAGTCGCTTCGTAATGATGAATGTGTACATACTTGACCATTTTGTGTATACTGCTTGAGGTACGT
This sequence comes from Taphrina populina JCM 22190, assembly GCA_000836195.1. Lineage (NCBI taxonomy): Eukaryota > Fungi > Ascomycota > Taphrinomycetes > Taphrinales > Taphrinaceae > Taphrina > Taphrina populina. Next base: position 526,112 of record DF820090.1, on the reverse strand, counting down.
CTTTTCGCCGCTTGCGTGAATCGCAGCCACTACCTCAAATACGGCGTACCAGACTTCGACTTGGCAAAGCTTCATCTCTTCAGTGCAAAGTCATGTAGTGGAACTCATTTCTGAGTCATGGTTTCATCTCTCGTAACGGCACGGAACGAGTACTTGCCCTGTGCTTGTAAGAGTGTGTCGTCATCCCAACGAGCATGGAAAACGTACCTCCACAGAGGTCGCAAGGTAGTAGATTGCCACAGGAAAGACAATGCCCCATAGTGCTGTCTGTCTCGTGGACTTTCCGGTCCATCGAAAGTTTTGGTACAAATTATGTCGCATTTCGACCCATTTTTCCACTGCAGGATCTATCGTGTGTCAACAGAGAAGGCAAGTGGACGTAGCGTCGCTTATCGCACCTTTTTTCAGTGCGCCCGCCATGACGATCTAATGAACGAGTCCAGCTGGCAATAAGACGCTGGCTGCCAACTTCTTATGAACGCTCACCATCGTATACAGCCTCATCAAATACGGTGATAACCCCGCCCCCGCTCATTTCTGTCCTTTTGTGTCTTTCGTCCTTGTAGAGTAGTACACATCTAGTGACCCTTTCACAAGGGGTCGGGTGAGGAAAGATATGGCCTCCAAGCCAGTAAAGGGGAAACAGGTGCATGCCAAACAGAATGCTATTGGCCTCTCAACTGTTCTTTTCGTAGGACTGCTTGCACTCGTAGCTCCTTTTGCAACTTCCAAGGCTATACATGGAAATTACACATTCAATTACTCGAATCAGTACACGAATCATCATTACTGGCTGCAAAAATTGAAGGGTCCCGTCAACTTGACAGAGTCGGCTCTGGCAACCTATGACGGCACAGATGGTCGGCCAATTTATTTAGCAGTGAATGGTTCAGTCTACGATGTGTCTGCGTCACGAGAGTTGTACGGTCCGGGAGGCTCTTACTCTTTCTTCACAGGCAAGGACGGTGCTCGTGCGTACATCACAGGCTGTTTCGCAACAGACTTGACTCACGACTTGAGAGGCATTCCAGAAGAGCAATGGATCGAATTGGAAGCATGGAAATTATTTTACGAAACGCATTCAAAGTATTTCAAAGTGGGCACGGTTCATCATCCTCCCATTGATCCTAGAATACCTCCACCAGCGCCATGTAAGTTGTTCATGGTACAATGATAAAAGTGGTAATTTGTTGACATGATGCTAGGTGATGCACAGAAAATGCCTGAATAAAGACTTTCATTCTGTTGTAAAGCAAATTGTCAGATAAAAAGCAGCAACAAGATGTCTGTGATTCAGAAGAATTGTACGGCATATTCAGTAATTAGAGCCTTGAGTTTGGCTACAAATGTGCAATGACTTGACTGTTGTCAAGCATTTCGCAGCCGAACGTGGCGCAAAAGTCCCAATTCAAAGTGGAAAAGCCGCGCCTCAATTCAATACATTGAAAACTGCTCCAGCCTCGCTCCTCTTTCCCCCTCTCTCACACAAAATACCAAGTCAAGCATAGCATGGCTCTCGATACTCACTCTCAGCAAGACATCCTAGACATGCAGCAATACCTCACGAGCCCTGACGCTTCTCATGTGGAACTTCAGCAACAATCAGCAACGCTGCATCTCACTAGCGCAGCACCACTGGACATGGCTTGGTTCGACCATCCCATTCAAAAGGAAATGGCCTGGCACACAGCCATGGGCAACAGACCCGTTCCTGTGCTTAACTTGCCGCCGGAGAAGACACACTCCTGCAGGCGTCACTCGAGCGTCGCTTCTTCTTCTCCCAAATCTGTCTCTTCCCCTCCTACCAGGAATCACCACATTCTTCCATCGAGGAGGACAACGTCTCGACAGACCCACATGCCTCCCACCGCGCATCAAATCAAGAAGGGCTACCGGCTCGATATGCGTAATCGCGTCGTCGCCGATCTATGGAAAGCTCTACAAGACCTCAATCGCACTTGAGGATGTGCCCGCATATCTCTCTCCCTCTCTGCTCGTGCAGCAATTGCCCTTCACTCTTTTTCTTGCCCCTTGGGTACGGCAACTCATTTCATGCTTCGCTTGGCACAAAAAGCTTTAATACTCATGTATATAAATTGGTTTCTCGCTTTGCGACTACACTTGTAGATTACACACGAAATGAAATATATACGCGTACAATCTCTTCTCGCGATGATGTGCCATCCATCTTATACTGCACGAGTAGGCTTGCCGCCCATAGCGGGGTCGCCAGACTGGACCGTACCAGGCACACCTTCACGACCAGTCGACCCATCGGCTGCCGATCCCGCACCTTGTCCGTATCCGTCTCCATGCTCTGACGATGCCGACGGAGCAGTCTCGACGGCTCTCGTGGGCTTGCCGCCCATAGCGGGGTCGCCAGACTGGACTGTACCAGGCACACCTTCACGACCAGTCGACCCATCGGCTGCCGAGCCCGCACCATGCCCGTGGCCATGGGAATGCTTCGACGACGCAGAGGAGGATCCCACGGCCGCACCTACTGCACCGCTTGATGTTGCTGCTGCTGCGCCAGACGTAGGGAATCGACCAGACGTTTGGTCACCCACCTAAATGATCATCGTGTTAATCACAAAACTTTGGAATCTGCCCACAAAATACTTACATAGCCCGTACTTGGAACCCCACTAGCCGAGACGTGCTCCGGCAAGGAAGAAGCAGAAGAAGGAGTCTCCTCCTCTCTCGAAACAGATCCAGCTTGTGCGCCAGATGATGTGGAAGTATGCGTTGCAGTGGAATGCAAAGTCGACTCTGAGGGAGTTTCCCCTCCTTGACGCTTGTCTCTCCTGTCTACTTCTTCTCCACGAATAGTAGACGTCTTGTCCTCTTTATCCTCGGGATGCTTGAAGGAATTCGCTATTGTTTTCGCAATGCTTGACATGCTGGATTGAGAGTTTGGGGACTGTGCACTGCTTGGTGTGTGCACGTTGGAGAGGAAAAGAGCTTGTCACCGGCTTTGCCCCGTCTTTTGTGCTCCCGATTCAGATTTGATTCCAAGATGTGGGGGTTTCTGACGTCATATCTGCCTTCGATACATTCGATGCCGGACAATCTTTAAAACGTTGTGCGGAGAACACTGCGGGGATACATCTACTATTACAACGAGTGTAGACTACGATCTTTGAAGTCCTGCTTCTTTTCTGTTTTGTCGCTCCCTCTCGTGATGCAGTCTCAAAAAGCAAAAGTAGTCCTGCACAAAGGACAACGACTCTGCGAGGAAGATTTGAACCACTTGAACAGACAAGAGGAATGAAACAAGTTCTTACACGTCTGGCATTTCTTTGAAGGCAGTGACTTGTCCTGCACCGACAAGACGGAAAAGCAAATATTGCAATCCTCGACTCCCTCAAAGTGTAGACTGACATTCTTTTGAAACAAGCTTATCGCATCGAGAATTGATCCATTTTGAGCTGTTAAAACAGCCTGCGATCCAAGTAGCCACGCGCGCCATTGAGCATCCTTCACACCGACTCTCTGCAGTCCTTCTACCGTGACACGGCGTAACGGATAGTTTGAAGGTAGCCTGATGGCCATCTCCATTTTTTGTTCATCAATCTCATAAGTCGTGTAAATGTCTCGACCACCGTTTGAGACATGTACACTCAAATTATCGTCCTTGAGCAATGTCTTGCTCTTCTCCGTTTGAATTGTTTGTACATCATTCTGAATGAGTGACAATGAGTAGAATTTCTCTGTCATCAGCTCGACAGCAGTGCGTAAAGGACGATCCTTGCAGTCTATCCACCATGCTCGCACCAGTGCCGGAGTGTGTACCAAGCAAGAATAGTAGAGTTTTACTGCGTATCCAAGCATATCTTTGTCGCCTTCTACTATCCCATTGTCTGGGCTAGATTTCGAGATACTACTTATATCGACCGGCTTGTCTTCGTGTAGCTGGAATATCGTGAAGACGAGCCCTAGCAGTGGCTCAACAAGATCCAAGTTTTGCAGATCACCGACCAATTTCATTCTCATGCGAAGAGGTGTGTTGTCGAAATACAAAAACAACAAAATCCAGGCCATAAAGTATCCTCGATGCACGGGTAACAGTTCCTGACTGGTGGCTTCCAGGTCGGATTCATCCAGCGGACAATCCAGAACTATAGACAACAATTCAGAAGGGAGCTCGACTGGAACCTCCTCGTATTCCTTGGCGAGTGCAGCGGCCAATGTCATGTCTTCTCGTTCTTCAAGGACGATTTGTCGTTGCACAGCAAATGCTGTGGTTTGTATATGCTCAGCACTATCAGCAATCAAAGACGGAAGCACGATACGATCCGCTGAGTCAAAGGACGATGCGGAGACCTGTCGTACTAGCCGTGAAGCAATTAAGCTACACAGGGTTTGTGTCTGACTTGTGTGACGCTGTTGAGCACAGCGGCAGAACAACTTTGACAAGAGCTTTTCTGTATCACTCTGGTTATTTAGCCAGAACTCGGACAGATCGTCGTTAGACTCGTAATTCTTCGAGAACCAGGCCATCAGTTTGAATGCTGCATATACGATTGATAGATTCAAGTCATTTTGCGTATTTGTGGTCATAATTCTGTGCAGCCACTGTATTGCGATTTCCCAGAATGAGCCATATTCGTTTGCGATTTTTGGTAGCAATCGGTGCATCAAAATCAGAAGCTCATAGGTATGGAATGTAGATAGATCGTCCCTCTTTACGACGTTGAGTTGGTTTCTAGCTAGAAACATAAGACGCTGTCTTGGTATGAGATTTTCCTCAAGGTCGTCATGTGATAGTAGTGCATTGAGCCTGACCAGACATTCTACCGCTTTTTCATCGGACAACGAGCCTGTCAGATCACTTGAGATTTTGTTACGTTGAAACGTGGCAGCTTTTGTCTTGGATAGCAGGTCGCCCAACGCAGTTGTACAAGCGATTGTTGCGAAGAGATCCTCGGAGAATTTTGAATATAATTCTTCGTAGACATCAATATCCGAAGGAATTGCTCTGAGTCTAAGGAGTAGACGATATAACGCAGATACCTCGTAAAAGTGCTGTATTGAACGTATGTCATTGATGTTGAACAGAGTCAATGTGTTGTCTCGACTATCGGTAGCATTCAAGGTTTGCACTAATTTCTCCATCGAAGCATTATCCATGACAAAATTGGCTTCTTTCTCAGCGATTTTGTAGTCTTTGCAGATGAAGTTAGCCGAAGAATCCTGCATTTTAGCCATCAGCAGTTCCTGTCCTATGAGCAGGTATACACTAGTTGCCAAACTTATTGGTCCCTCGACTGAACGTAGAAAGATGCAGATTCTCAAGTAAGCAGAGTAGCCTGATTTATCGAATTCGGGGCAGGGCTGGATCGTGCCAGGTATCACAATATTTGCTAGACTTCCTAGGGGATGAACTACCGACAAATCAGTCGAAAGAGTTCCCGGAAGGACAATACCAAGGGAATTGCGAAGCATGTCCTGAACCTTCTGTAATTCTTGAGATTGCCAGTGCATGACCGAACTTATCTGTCGAAGAAGATCGATTCTATAATATTAGTAATGCTAAAAAGAAGAGGTAACGAACTTACGATATGCTGTGTTCATCTACACGGACTACCTGCTCTAGAAAAGAGGCATGTAAAGCGTCTATGTGATTTCCCGATGTATGCAGAGTATAGATCTGCAAGGACTGTGCAAGATTTGAGTGTGAAGCTGATCGGGCAAGGCACCAAACATCATCACACAGTTTTCTGGCTTCATCGAAGGAAAGCTCTAGTGCGATTGGCCTGTTTTGTAATGCGAATACTAGAAATTGTACTGTCTCATCGGCCAAGAGTAGATTCGTTCTACAGACGCAACTGATCAACTTTAAATAGAATGTTTTTGTAACGCCCTCATCCGAGCAAGAGCTAATAAATTTGCGGCAAAGTTTCCAACGGTCATCATCGAATTCGTGTACATCGTCCAGATTATGCAGCATCCAGGTGGAAATAGATTTAGAGTCTTGTCCAACTCGTTTGGACTGAAGGACAAAAACGAACTTCTGGATCTCAGGATACGTGACATCCTTGGACGAAATGATTGTATGAATCAGGCGTTCTGTAGAAGATGCATCAATCGGATACAAGTGATCTATGAGGTCGACCGTGCTTTGGCAATACTTGAGAGCCGTTTTGAGAAATCCGGGTAAAGCTTCCATGAAATCTTGTAGAAAGCAGGTGTCGTCCTGGATACATTCACTGGGCAACACTGTCAGGAGGTCACAGACATGTCTATATGCAACATTTTCCGTGTTCGAGAACGAATAAGCTTGAACAAGACTCTCTTGCAGATCATGCAAGGCAGAAGAAGTGATTTGGCATCTTGGCTGAGCCAGCATACAGAGCAGCCGCGTCCACTGCTTGAGCGCACTGAAACTCTCCTCATCGTTCGATCGTACAAGTGGGAAAATTCGCGCTCGAAGATCACCTAGTATTTCCGTAGTCCTGACAAAATCGATGCTCGCAAAAGCACGAAGCGATTCGGCAAATACCGTGAGAGGTGCCGAGCCTAGAAAATCTTGCTGAAAAATGTTGGCAAATTCCGTCGTTGCCAAAGTTGGCGAAACAGAAATATATGCCAAACAGAGTTTTGCATATTGCGGCTTAGCCACTGAAGTATGTAAGCTCGAAGCATGAGCCACTCCGGCCTTGAAAGCAATCAAGATGGAATTTAACGACGACTCATGAACGACATCACATTTTTGCGCATATTCTAGTAATATCCTGAGTTCGTGCCAGTACGAAGAAGGTACGCTTGAGGATGGGCCGGATCGGATCAACTTGAGCAAGCGAGCGAATAACGATTTCTTCGATTCTTCCTGTGTGGTTGCAAAGATCAACGCGGGTGATAGCTTCGCCGCAGTCAGTAGAACGCTTAGAAGTGTCATTGTATTTACTGGTGCGACATGTGGTATCAATCCAGCAATATTGGGTTGCAGTGTCGTCGTACACTGTTCAATGCTCCTGGAGTTGAGCAGAGATTGTAGCAACTTGAGACCAGCATGCTGTATGCTCGAGTCATTCGTCTTCAGAAGCTTGAACAGTCTCTGGTCGTCCAATAATGTGTTTGTTCCTTTCTTTTCAGTGTCATCAGATTGCAAAAAGCTCGTTAAGACGTTCAAAGCTGCGCTTGAGATATTTGAGTATCTCGCGTCTGCATCGTCCTTATCAATGAATCGCAAGTCACTCAGACTAGCTGGAGTTTCCTCGAATATCAGCTTAGTACACTGATCGAGAATGCTCGATCTAAAGACCCTCAGAAATTCTACCTGCTTTTCTGGGGAAGGAAACGAGGCTTCGAATGTCTCTGCTGCTGCTCTCGAGACTAGTCGATCGTTGTCGTACAAACCCATTTGCCAGTAGGGCGCACTCTGGCTGAGATATGGTGCCATACGTTTTTGAAATGTCTGAACGAGTGTGCCTAGAATCGTGTGACTATTCGCACGAACTTTCTTGTGCACATCGGTAACCAACCCGGTGTACAAAGACATGAAAGCGCGAATCATATTAGAAGACGATGCATCAAGGGCAGTGGTAGCTGTCGCGCTCAAATACTCAATCAGTTCCTCTGTAGCTTTCGCTCTAGTAGTCGAGTCTCGTTTTTGAAGACCCTTGAATATCACCTGCAAGGCGGGATCCAGCTGTTGTACATCTGGCAAAGTTGAGCTTCCGAAAGTCGCGCTTGAACTGACACCGGCACCGAACGCGAAGTCATTTCGTGGTTTTTTCGGCGTTACCATGTACCAACAAACGCCAATTATACTCTTTCGCTGCTCAAGCAAGAAAAGGCTCTCTAGAAGCAGCTCGGAATAAATTTCGTCATTATACAAGCATTTTTGCATTGTGCAACACTTGGCGCCACACTATCAAATACGATATCGCGTGCGCTCGATTCTGTTTCTTTTACATGCGCCTGTCCAGTTTGCGCATGAATTACCGCACTATACTCGCAGTTACTGCAAAATGCGTGTCGCAAGCGCTGTCGCTGTGTATATGCGCTCAGATCTGTCGTGATTTTGCCAGTGCGTATGTTTCTTGCTCGTGCTTACATCGAATGTTCGAGCTCTATGACAGGGTAGCACTACATTCAGGCAAGATGTCTTTGCCGCCATTGTTATACCGCTCTACATCTACGTAGGGCTTCTTGCATTTTCATCATGGTTGCTATTGTGAGGCACTGGTAGTCAGGTCTGCTAGAAACTTTTGTACCAATACTATTAATCAAGGCCAACACCGAAACAGGAAGTACTGTATGTGTTATAGATACAATTATATTGACGCCATAAAGAAAGCTTCAGCTAAAGACTAATTTGTACAAGGTGGACGACCAGAGATAAGCGCAGTAAGCTTATGATCTCTCTCCACGAAGTCTTCGGGCTAGTTGCATATCTTTTCTATATCTATGTTAGCATTCCGATTCACAAGGACTAGAATGAGTCTCTTACGGTTGAATGGTGACTCTTCGACCGTGAATAGAGCAAAGGTTGGTGTCCTCAAATAGTGAAACCAAATAAGCCTCAACGGCTTCTTGAAGGGCGCCGATTGCAGATGACTGGAATCGAAGGTCGGTCTTGAAATCCTGAGCGATTTCACGGACGAGTCGCTGGAATGGCAACTTTCGGATGAGAAGCTCAGTCGACTTCTGGTATCGTCGAATCTCTCGGAGAGCGACAGTACCTGGCTTGTATCTGTGAGGCTTCTTGACACCGCCGGACTGCGCTGGTGCAGACTTTCTGGCAGCCTTGTTGGCGAGAGAGACGTGCTTTCGAGGTGCCTTTCCTCCGATGGACTTTCTGGCGGTTTGCTTGGTTCTAGCCATTGTGGATGTTTGTGTTGCTTGTCTGAGTAGTGAAGCAAGGATGGTCTGGAAAGCGAGAAGCGGAGGGAGCAACCAGGTTATATGCTGAGCGGTGGCCAAATTTCATCACGAGCGGGGAGTGTACGTGATTGATTGCAAGGGAAAAGATGCTCGGCTATTGTGATGTGCAAAACTCTGAAATTTTATGTATCCTGGCACGTGTGCGTCGTGTCATCACAATTCGAGGGAGCGTGCATTCTTGCAGTGCATATCGTGTACAAAAAAAGGGCCCAAAATCGAACGCGTTAAGCATGTTTTTGAAATTAGGGTTGAAGGCTGTTATTGCGGTGAATTGGAAAAATGTATAATTTAAACCCTGCGCATGAAACTTTCAAGCTGGTCGCGCACCTCGCGAATTTTTCAGCCCAGCGATGCATGTGTGTTTACACCCGTGCGTTCTGCACAAAAGCGCGTCGAGAGCTTCCTGTTAGCCGATATCACTGCAATTCTCAGCCACGCTTCGCGAAAAAGCCTGCATTCTCTTGCAATAACTCTCTTTCATCAGATCCCGACAGACCCCCCTTCCAATGACAGGTGTGCAGTAAATTGCCCACACTAGTGTTCGGAACTTCAGACAGGTGTTTGGTAAATGTAATGGCAAACAGTGTTGCTGCGACACAGGACTACGAATGGCTTGTCATTTGGCGTTATTTCCTGGTGACTACTACCTGTCCGCAGATACTGCTACATGATAGCGTATGTTACCTCAAGTTTCTGTAATTCAATGTCAGAAATCCTGCGTGCTTCTTCAAGGTAGCCTCTTGATTCAGGTCCACACGACTCGACAGACTCTCACTTACTTCGAGTTGCACGGCGGGATCGTGTTCAGATGCCCAATCCTTCATGCCCTTAGCGCATTCGGGACGACTTCAAATGCTTCATTGTGCACAATGAACGATGCAAGTGTGAGACCTCACTTGCGTCAAGTTGCAGAATACTCTTCCGGACTCATTCTGCAAACTAATATCATGGTGCATTCAGTGTGATTCGATCGCTTCAAAGTCTAGAGGCTACGAGAATTGAATTAAATCCCACCTTTTTGAAGATATCGATAATCTCAGCCAATGCATTGTAGTAGTCGTGTCCATAGCCATAGATAGCTCTCTTTGGACAGGCAATTATATGGAATATATCTCCCTTCCAGCTTATCGGAGCTAATGCCTCGACACCAGTACAGTCTTCCAGTACTCCCAAGATTTTTCATGCCGCAGACTTTCCTGTTGTGTCATCGAATTACTAGGGTCCTTGCGGGACCGGATTGTTGTGATTAAATATGGAGACACGTAGTCATCAAAATTTATTGTCGAACGAATCTTAAAAGGGCAGCATGCAACAGCACATCGTCGTGTGATGCAGTTGTAACGACCCAAGTTCACTGAATAGTCTGATGTTGTACGAGCACAAGAGCAGTACCTGATACAGAAATGTCGCTCTTGTCACCATTTCAGGTGGAGAAACAAAAGGTTGATGATGCTATCAATGTCGTTTGCGAACGATTGGAACACGCTACTCTGCTGCAAGATAGACGTGCCGCTGTACTATCACTTAAGGGGTTTGCTCGCGAATACAAAGAGACTGTCACCGCCGGCGGTTTGCGTGGACTTTTAAAAAGTCTCTCTATAGATAGAGAAGACGAGGAAACTCTGAATGCGACACTGGAATGCTTGCTCACTCTATTTACTGTAGACAGCGTTGGTCGAGCGGATGACACGTCGTTCTGGATTGCAGACGAATTTACTCTGGTAAGAAATCACAGACCTCCTAGAAAGAGTGCTTATGAACACAGAGACCGGAGCACACACACAACCTGCTCGAAATTGTTGGCGAATCGGCTTACTACACTAAAATCAGGTCTTTGCAAATATTGGCCAGTATCTTGGAATGTCGATCGCGGCAATTACAGGAGTGCGTGATGAACAGTTCGACGGGAATCAGTGCTCTTGTGAATGTACTGGACGATGCCCGCGAACGTCTAAGGAATGAAGGCATCCTTCTTCTGTTGAAGCTTGTTCGCGAGCACACTGAGCTCCAGAAGAGGGTAGCTTTTGAGAACGCCTTTGAAAAGGTCTTGCGCATCGTTGAGGAGGAGGGCGGTTTGCAGGGAGGTATAGTTGCTACGGATTGCCTGACACTGCTTTCAAATTTACTCTCAGGGAATGCATCGAACCAAAATTGGTTCCGTGAGACAGAGTCCTTCAGGAGTCTAACAACGCTTTTAGCTTCCATCAACAAGGACGAGACGTTTTCATCGTCCACAACGAGAAACACAATCTGTCTTATGAATCTAGCTCGATTGTTTGTGGCTCGAGAATCAGTCAACCGGGCGATCAACCAGAATGCGTTCATGAAAAATGGATTTGTTACGCAGATTGTTGGATTTACCTTCTCGAATGCCTTACCTTCTGAAATTCGTGCTGCAGCAACGCTAACCTTGGCTGATCTTATCTATTTCAATGGAGAAAATCAAGACTACCTTGTGAAAGCATCGACCTTTGTTGTCACTCCCATGAGTCGCGCGGCACAGCAACCTGACGATGTTTCTGCCTTGCTAGACATAATTATGACTGGTAAGGAGGATGCCTTCGCGTTGAGATATGCTGCGACTATTTGTGTGGAAGCTTTCGTGTCAGACAACAAAGCTCGACGTCACAATGTTGTGAACAACATTGTGCGCCAATACCAAAATGAAACGGCAGGAAATTTACTCGGATGTTTACTGAATGCATCTGGCCACAATGATCAATTACGCACATGGTTTGCCTGTTGTACAATTATGCATATCACTTACAATGATGAGGAGGCTCAAGGCATCATGACTACTTTAATTATAGGTGATGCAGAAGCTGGGGAAGAAGAAGTGTCCTTGATACAAACAATTTCTGCGTGTCTTATTGGTGCATTGCAGGGCGGCAAAGCACGAGCTGCTGTTGGTTATGCCATGTTACTCTCTGCTTGGTTTTTCGAAGCGCAAGATAATGTTGCAGACTTCCTCGAGGAGGGATCTTCATTACAGGTCATTATTGCAGCATTGATCTCTCCAGATAATGGAGCTGTTCTGAAAGGGGTCCTGGCCTGTCTACTAAGCCTGTGCTATGCATTTGACTTCAGCGAGAAAACATCTACTGACAGGAATGCACTGCGTGTGATCCTGCTTCGTGTGGGTCGCGACCCGATTTATCAAGCTATAATGGGCTTATCTCGGTCGAGTGAAATTTGGGGGCAGCCGGAGTCGGATTTTCTCAGTGTACAGCCTATGCTTGCTACTGTCTACACAGATTTTTTTAAGGATAATTTTGGATTGCTTCGCAACTCCATAGATCAACCCGCAAGACCTATCCGCAGTCGTAGAGAAGAGGAGGCTCGAGAAGCACACGCAAGATCAGAAGACATCATCTTAGACCTCGAGGACGAATTGGAACGTAAGTCAAGTGGTCTAGAAGAGGCTATCAATATCATCAAAACGAGGCAAGAAGAGCTTTCGCGATTGAGGGAGGAAATCAAGTATACTGCTCAGAAGACTACCGCAGAGCTTACTCAGCTGCAACAAGAGATCGACAAGGGAAAAGTCGAGACTCAAAGTTTGACCAAGGAAGCAATTATCCAGAGGAAACAGTTTAACGAAACGACACAAGAGCGAGATCGATCCTTGGCAGAGTTGCAAAATCAGAGCTTAGAGCTGAAGAAACTGAAGACCGACTATACTGTAGCCTTGGCCAAAGCGGAAAACTTCAAGGAAGAACTTCAATCAGAGGCGTCCAAACGCAGCTTCCTCGAGAAAGAGCTCGCCCACTTCCGGGAGACTACTGATCGAGTCAATCAGGAATCTGCTTCAACTCAGAATAAGCTTGGACAACTAAATGAAGAATTTGAGGAGGCATCCTCTCTTTTACAGTCGTCCAAATCTGAAATAGCAATGTTGACCTCGGAGCTAGCTCTGTCACGCATCGCCCAGAAGAAAGCGGACTCGGATGCCGCTGTAGCACGTACTAAGTCTCGAGATTGTGATTCGGAATTAAAAGGTTTGCAACATGAGCTTCAGGAGATGGAACAGCGCATCGAGAAGGAACGCGAAGCTGCCGAAGAGGAGCTTTCAATGTTACGACAACGATTGGAGGCAGCTGTTGCTGAAGCGTCAATTTCCCAGACACAGAACATACAATTGTCTGATAATCTTGAGCGACTGCATGCTCTGGAAGCAGAGCTATCAACCTGCAAGATGGAACTAGTACAGGCTCAAGCACAAAATTCCAACTTGGATAGCGAAACAACATATTTGCGCACGGAAATCAGTTCTCTGAAGAAGGCGCTGAAGGATGCCACGGACGGCGTTGCAGAGCGCGTAACGAGTCTCGAGGCGCGGGTAGCGAGTCTGCTTACTGAAAAGAGAGATCTTGCTAAACAATTGGACCAAGCACAGGAAGATCTTATGCTTCTCATGGAAGATGACGAATTTGAGGAAAAGAAAATGGAAGACAAGGACTCCTCCAATGTCTAACTACGAGTATCAACAACGCAACTCAATAGATCAATTACATAACAAACAAATATTTCTGCATAGAACTCATGACTTCCTTTCAGTGCTAGCATGATTCTTTTTGCTTCAACTTGTCTGTTTTATCTCGGGAGGATGTCTTGCGGCTCAGCAGTGAGATTTGCCATTGTGCTATAGTTGGTATCAATGCCCGTAGAAGTCTAAAATTGGCGACGACGATTGATTGCCTATGAAAAGCCAGGAATGCTTGACAACCGCGTCGTCTGTAGAGCATTTTTTACTACCTGTAACCAGTCCACGAGGCCTGTACGAGCGTAGACTGCTCAGCTGAATGCACGGCTTGGCTTGAATGTCAGAGAATGAATTTGGCAGGGCCCGGTTATGCGGGAAGTGACGTGGAGCCCACCAAGCGCACAAATTGTGTTGGCGAGGTGGCCGGATTCTCACTGATCAATCATTGACACTTTAGCAAGTACAACTACCAGCCTTATTCAGCGTCGTCACTCATCACCAGTCTAAACACCAAATATCAGCTATGGAAGTACGTGTTTGCATTGGGTTCCAGCGTCACTTGGAGTCTTCTCTAGGGGCTCTAGTGATGCTCAGGCCACTTTTCGCGAGATCCTAGACTAACTCACGCTTAGGATGAAATTGCAGCTATCGTTGTCGACAATGTAAATCGAGCACTTGGGCTTCTGCATCAGCACGTCTCTGACAACATGAGGCGCGCTGACGTGCAGGAGTCGGCGTCCTGAAGTATATAGCTGACAAGATAGGGATCCGGTATGTGCAAAGCCGGTTTCGCTGGAGACGATGCTCCACGAGCGGTCTTTCCTTCTATCGTTGGACGACCGCGTCATCAAGGAGTAATGGTTGGAATGGGTCAGAAGGACTCATACGTCGGTGATGAAGCACAGTCTAAGCGAGGTATCCTCACTTTGAGATATCCTATCGAGCACGGAATTGTGAACAACTGGGACGACATGGAGAAGATTTGGCATCACACTTTCTACAACGAACTTCGTGTTGCTCCAGAAGAGCACCCTGTGCTATTGACTGAGGCACCACAGAACCCGAAGTCGAACAGGGAGAAGATGACTCAGATCATTTTCGAGACATTTAATGCCCCAGCCTTCTATGTCTCCATTCAGGCCGTCCTGTCTCTTTATGCTTCTGGTCGTACTACTGGTATTGTTCTGGATTCCGGAGATGGTGTCTCGTGAGTCGTAAATTCCTTGGTCAGTCCGCAGCAAGACTAACAATGTAGTCACACCGTTCCTATCTACGAAGGTTACTCGCTTCCTCACGCTATCTTCCGTATCGACCTTGCTGGACGAGATCTCACCGATTACCTCATGAAAATTCTCATGGAACGTGGGTACACCTTCTCAACCACGGCCGAGCGTGAAATTGTTCGAGACATCAAGGAGAAGCTTTGTTATATTGCTTTGGACTTTGAGCAAGAGTTGCAGACTGCCGCTCAGTCATCATCTTTGGAGAAATCTTACGAACTTCCAGATGGACAGGTCATCACCATCGGAAACGAACGATTCAGGGCTCCTGAGGCTTTGTTCCAGCCTACTGTCCTTGGACTCGAGACTGCAGGAGTCCACGAGACTACTTACAACTCGATCATGAAGTGTGATGTTGATATTCGAAAAGATCTCTACGGCAACATCGTCTGCTCCGGAGGTACCACTATGTACCCAGGTATGGCAGACCGTATGCAGAAGGAGATTACTGCTTTGGCTCCATCTTCGATGAAAGTCAAGATTGTTGCTCCACCAGAGCGAAAATACTCTGTCTGGATCGGAGGTTCTATCCTTGCTTCATTGTCTACCTTCCAGCAAATGTGGATCTCGAAGCTTGAGTATGACGGTAAGTTTATCCATATGCATCTTTGATCTTATGCTAATTGAGTCAGAGAGCGGTCCATCCATCGTCTACCGAAAGTGCTTCTAGACTCTATGTGTAGGTGCATCTCGAAAAGGTGCAAATGCTTATCGTTCGAGAGCATTTTGTCATCATCTATTACCATAGCAGTTAAACAATACATCACAACAATGTCCTTATATTTCAAAATTATGTACAAGATGAGTTTGGATAGCGTGTGTAAACGTGTTGTATGAGCGATACTGCATAATGAGTATGGACAGAATGTGCATCAACCACAAGACTGTGTGCAGTGGTGCCAAGTAGATACCTCTTCGTTTCACCTGAATTCACTCCGCTTTCGTGCCACAAAACGTACTTTTAACATGATTCTCGCACCGTCAGTGTATCATTATATGCCAGTCCTCGGCCGTCTCCTATGAGCCGGGTTGCAAAGCTCAATGATGCTCAGCTTACTGTGAAAGACAGTGAGTCTTGGCACGCTGATTTCAAGGATTCAGCGTGAGTTGATCTTATGCTAAACATAGCGCACTGTACTAATGAGAACAGTTACATCTACGCCGGAGGACTTTCTAGTGAATTGACGGAAGGAGACGTTGTCTGTATTTTCAGTCAATACGGCGAGATTCTGGACGTCAATCTCGTTCGTGACAAAAAGACCGGCATTTCGAAAGGGTTTGCTTTTTTGAGATATGAGGATCAGCGATCGACCATTCTTGCTGTCGACAATCTCAGTGGATCCAAGGTGCTGGGGCGTTCGCTACGAGTGGATCATGTAAATGAGTACAAACAGCCACGCAAAAATGACGAATCAAAGGATGACTGGGATCAAGATCCCCGCGCAAGCATGAATGTTGCACCCGCTGCTCTGCTCAATCCTGAGCAGCGGGCGAGCTTGCAGGAAAAGAATGATTCGATGCCCTCAGACCGGGAAGCAGTGTCCCCTGTTCAAGATTATGGTGTGGGCATAGATCCTGAGGACCCAATGTATGATTATCTCGTTAATGAACGGCGCGAAGCTGTACGCGCCGCCAAAGAAGAAGCAGAAAAATCTCACAATTCGAGGAAGCGGTCTACAGATCGAAAAGAACGTTCTAGGCGTCACTCATCGCGTAGTCCTCGTCGCGAAGGCGATGATAGGAGGAGCAGCAGACGGACGCGGGAGTATCAAGATCGTTCTAGAACTGATCGAAAGCACGTTAGAACAGAGCGTCGTTCACAGTCTTGATGAAGCAGCGTCACTATTTGGTATAGTACTGATCAGCTCCACGATGCTTGCTAGACACATTGCAATCGATCGGATGACGACAATCGAAATCAGCCCATCAGGCTCAGATGATGTCGTTTTCGAATGCACGACTTTACAAATCGAGGTACAGCAATAGGGAGGCGGTGATATTCGGTGCGCTTGACTGATACTCACAGCACAGTTGTTGTACACTTTCATTGCGTCTCATTCACAATCGACCCAATCTAAATGAGACTATGAGTAAGGCACACAGTCTGTTTATTGCTCATCCACGACCGCCGTTGTAATCAGCGCCACCAGCCTTTCTCAATCGCACCACGATATCCTTCTCGTTCAGATCATTCAGGTCTCTTGCATCCACTGTGATGGAATGATGGCTGAGCACTTTTCGTACATTTCCCGATTGTATAGATACCTTTGCTTTGCGCATGACTTTTGTGCTCTCGCCAATCCAGACAATGAATGCAAATTTGACTCTTTTGGACTCTGTGTCGTTGGCATACTCTACGCGAACACTAAATCGCGCATTAGTTTTGTTGATTTTATGGCGAACAATTCCCGGAAGACATACTAGGCGTACTGTGCCTCACTCGGATCGAGGTGCTTCTGTAGCTCAGTCAAGCCTCCGGTGCCGGCAGACTTTAGGAAGAGTTTATCTGATTTAGCATCTTCGTAGTTGATGACCATGTAGTCGACATCAGACTTGTCTGAGCGAATATCATCGTACGCTTTAAGTATTTCGGGAGTCTCGGCGGGATTCGACATGGCCCAACACGACCAGACAGACACGCAACAATGCTCACTTGGCAATGAGGTGTCTACACAAAGCAGGAGATTCGCGGCTGTTTGGGTGACATAGACGAAGCCAGATGGAGACGCCGTCTTGCCGAAACTCTGCCGACAGCTGCGCCATTCACACTGATTTTCACCACTGCAACGGCAACTGCATGGAGAAGACGCTAGCAAGGCTAAACTCTACAGTATCAAAACACGTCATGGCCAAGATTCCTCATAATCTCTACGTCAGTGCAGAGAGAAAGTGAGTGGCTCTATCCCTCATATATCAATAATTCATCTGACATGAGACTTGGGTGACTGGCGTGATTGTTGCTTTACCTTTCTTCCTAGTCACTAGCTACATGCTCTACAACAGAAGTAGGATCATTCCTGCAGTGTCCCCGTATAGTGAGACTAATCGAGCCAGTCTTTTTGGGTGTGGAAAGGCGTGTACCGCTCACGCCAGAGTCTATGCCACAGACGAACTCCGGTACAGAGATGAGACGATGACAGGAATGATCCATCTGTCTGACATGACATGGCATGACATATCGAGCATACTATCATATGGCCTTGTAGAGCGGGCAACACGACATCACGGGACAAAGCAGAGAGACTCGATCGAGACGAGCATTTGTACAACTGCTGTTATCGGAGCGACCATCTCACTGGCAAGTGGCATCAGTCACTGCACTCCTTTGACAGCCTCGAGGTCTCACGAGTGCATTTGTGAGGGACTCAAGAAGTCATACCACAACGCGTGCAGGCAAGTCTCTGCCTTGGCCGTGCGCGCAATCAAAATGCAATTTGGCGTGGCAAGCGCGTTTAATCGTATTTTTCCATAGAATTCTAGCCAAACACCCATTGCAAGCCAAGTTGCTCACACTGAATAACGAAGACTGAGTCTCTTGTCTGACTTGTCATCATGCTCGACTCCTTCACCATCTTCAATAGAGGAGGTATTGTACTTTGGCAAAAACAATTAGTTCCTGTCTCGGCCTCCATCATCAATTCTCTCATCAGCGATGTCTTCATCGCAGGTTCATCGCAGAGTACCCACGTCAAATCTGGCTATACAATCAAGTGGACCATGGCGAATGAGCTTGGTTTGATTTTTGTGGCCGTTTATCAGAGTCTGCTTCAACTTGGCTTTGTCGAAGAGTTTCTGGAGAATATGAAGAAGATTTTGATCAAGTTGCACGGCGCGGAAATCAAAGCTGCTGAAGGAGAAGGCAAAGATGTTGGCGCGATCGTGTGTGATTTTGATCATTACTTTGAGCAACGTCTTTCAGAATTGGAGGAGAAAACCACGTCTGATGGTCCACAAAGTGCTGCGAAAAGAGAAGACACAGGATTTGCTACACCAGTATCGACTCCTCCAGTCTCACGCCAGCCTGTTGGAGAATCAGAAGAAGCCGCTCTACCGAGCACGAATGGCAATTCAGCCAAGCATGTCGCTCCCGTCAAAGGCATGAGTGCTGCCAAAGTGGTCGGTGGTCGCAGAGCAGGAAATAATCGTCGTGCATCTGGTCGCAATGCTATACACGACTCTCCCGTCGCAAGTTCTGATGAAGAAGGTGGCAAAAAGGCAACAAAGGCCAAGATCCAGAGGAGATGGCGTGAAGACGGCACTGTCGATGACTCTGGCCACGATAATCTCGACTTCTCGCACACCGCAAATGGCTCTCAGGCTACAACGACGAGTCCAGGCAATTTAGACGATTTCATTGGTCAGGATGAGATGGAGCAGGCAAAGACTGGAGAAATGGTAATCAAGGATCTCAGTGCACTATTGCAGCCAGACACTGAAAAGACTACAAAGTCCGGTGCGTTCTCCTTCTTCGCCAACTTGGTCTCTGGCAAAGTACTTACAACCGATGATTTGGCGCCTATCATGGAAAACATGCGACAGCACTTGCTCGCCAAAAACATTGCTAATGAAGTCTGTGTAGACTTGTGCACGAGTGTTTCTGACTCTCTCGTTGGACAAAAGACGGGCACTTTCTCAAAGACATCAACACTTGTCCGAAGCTCCATGGACGCAGCACTGCGGCGCATCTTAACTCCGACGACATCATTGGATCTACTGAATGAAGTCGCCCGAGTCAAGCGAGCCGAGCTTCGGCCATACACCATGTCATTCATCGGAGTCAACGGCGTCGGCAAATCAACCAACTTGTCAAAAATTGCCTACTGGCTTCTAGGCAATAAATTGCGAGTTTTGATTGTGGCATGCGATACATTTCGATCTGGTGCTGTAGAGCAACTCCGCGTGCACGTCACCAGACTTCGCTCATTCATTCAGAACCAGGGCCGCAGCGGGGACGGTGTTGAGCTTTTCGAGCGGGGTTATGGCAAAGATCCGAGTTCCATTGCGAATGATGCGATTGCGTATGCCAAAAAGAACAACTTTGATGTTGTCCTCGTCGATACCGCCGGACGTAGACATAATGATGTCCGTTTGATGTCGGGTCTGGAACGGTTCGTGTCTACCGTCAAATTGGACAAGATTTTCCAGGTCGCCGAAGCGCTAGTCGGGACGGACTCAATTTCTCAAGCCAGACACTTTAATGACGCCCTCGGCCCACGGCGAAATCTTGATGGATTCATCATCTCAAAGGTAGATACTGTGGGTGAGCTAGTCGGAACTCTGGTGAGTATGATTTACGTGACTGGTGTCCCGGTTGTGTTTGTCGGAGTAGGCCAGATGTATACTGACCTGCGCGGCTTGAGTGTCGAATGGGTTGTTCAGATGCTGCTGTCGTAATTACATAGTAACATTGACCTCAGCCTGGCGGACTTACAAGTCTCATACCTCTCGAACGTGCTCGCTTAGGGAAAATCGACAGTATTGATCTGAATGACAAGCATCAGTGGCATCCTTACCGAGCTGCTGATCAGATTGGGCTCTCAAAACGAATCGATCAGCTTTCGGTGACCTTTGCGGCAGCTTGCTTTCTCTCCTTTTCTGCCAGGAGACCTTTTTGTCTCGCTAGTTTTGCTTTTTCTCGCTTTAATTTATTCTTCTGCGTCTTTTCGGCATCTATACGGGCCAGATCTTGTCGTTTCGCGAGGTAGGCAGCTTGTTCCTGTTCCTCTTTATTGTTGGCGTCCATGACTGCGAGTCGTTCGAATTCGCGACGTCTCGATTGTTTATAGACGTGAAATTCGCCTGATCCAGCACCAGCAGAGGAGCCTTGCACGCCATTGACGAACGCTGGTGGATCAGTGGTCATCGTACGTGATGACGACGACGCAGCAGTACCGGGTCTGGTGACGATGCTGTGGTCTCGATCGATATGTTTTTCCAGATATTCCAATTGTTGGCGCTGTAAAGAAGTCGGATCAGTTTTACTCTTCTTGCGTGGTGGAGCATCACTTCGTGACATGCTTGTCAATGTACAAGAAGCAAGGACGCAGCTCTAGTCGTAAATGGCAGAGAATAGAAGCACACAATCTTCGGAGAATGGGTTTTTTGTGTATGAAATTTACACGCGCGCAGAGTCAACGCACAGCAACAAGATTAGGGAGAGCGGAAACGTTCGATGCGTCCAGACAAAGTACCTTCAAGTACTCTCTACCTTTTTTTCGTCACGACAAGAGCATATTACAAGTTTGACGTACCCCCTGACAGACCTTGATGATTCTATTGCTAATTTCCTTCCACGACCCGTCAAGTCCAGTCAAATCTTGCGTCATGCTTTCACCCAGCTCGTCAACACCTCATCATCCCATCAAGCTTCGTTTGTAGAAGCCTTTGGTTCAGCGCTCGAGAGCGTGTCATGGCTAGCAGCGCAAGTATTGGCTGATGTTGAGAGCTCTTCAGTATCGGTCGCAGGTGGACAGTTTTTATACTGTTGCAGCACGAGTCGAACAATGTCAGCGTTGAGGCGGCGGAATGCAGACCTGACTTCTCGTGGTAGATCCTCGAAAGCAGACAGCTCTTCCCTTCTAAGATCTGGCGCACTCGTATTGGCAGTGCGTAAGTGATGAGTAGACATTCGTCGTGCATCTAGATAGTTGCCGATATCGAACGCTGGAAGTGAGATAACCTGTGCCCGTAATGGCCTTCGTGGAAGAAGCCCCTGGAGGTCTGCCCGAAGGTGTCGCGTCGAACATGATGTATTGGAAGCTTAGGACATGGGCAGCGGACCTTTTCGGCCCTTGCGAGAGGATCTCTTGGCATACCGCGAGATTGCTGACTTGTGGTCACCAGTCTTCATGTTTTATTGCGCACGATTGCTGACAAGACAAGTACATATACTGTGGCGGACGTTGTAGGAAACAAGTTTGACGAATACAGAAATTTGCAGACTTATTGAATGGAATCGTGACACGACGGGCAATAGATGTGATGCGTCAGCCATCGTCACCATATACTAGAGACGGGTCACGACTACTCATCAATCAGGGTCAACTTTTGTCAAGAACTTTCTCGGATGCGAACTCCCTTTTGCCTGACGTGTACCTCCATCATCATGTCTCGTGTCGCACTCGTCAAGATCTCCCACTCTCAGAGTGTATAGGCTAGCTATAGCTACAACTTCTTTCTTGTCACGCTATGTACTCGAGTATTGACTCTTGGCAGAGAGGTTGGAAAGGTCAAACATTGCTTACTTTTGATCGCATAATATGCCGCCTGGAGAATCCTTCATGATAGATCACGATTGTTCATACATGATGTATCTAAAAGTCTATAAGCGGGAGCCGAGTTCCTTCTCCTCATAGCATTCGACTATGAGGTCACTACCGCGACATGTCTTCTACCGAGGTTGTGGCTCGCGGGAACACATCAGATTTGCCGTGTGCATGTCGCACTGCAGCATAAGTGTCTGTAATTTCGTGATGCCCAGAAACATCCGCATCCATTCATTCGAGGAATGCGGAGATCTCCTTCCATCACATGATCTACAGCTGCTATGGTTTTGTGCTTAACGAGGATCTAGCCAACCTCGACAAGAGAACATGCGGGCAAATCTTGAGATCCGTGACCAAAATATCGTCTCTCGCCATGTAAGGATAAGAACAGGTCGCGTTACACAAGCGTAAGGAATGTGCATGCCGTTTTTGTTTGAACACAACGAAAGTACATGGATGTCCGGGGAATTGCAGACACCCCTTGTTGTCTCAGGATCGAGACAAAGCAGCTGCAAAGGAGCAAATTGTGCAGGGAGCCTTGAGCAATGCC
The DNA here is from genome assembly GCA_000836195.1 of Taphrina populina JCM 22190. Lineage (NCBI taxonomy): Eukaryota > Fungi > Ascomycota > Taphrinomycetes > Taphrinales > Taphrinaceae > Taphrina > Taphrina populina. The sequence goes on along the minus strand of DF820090.1, from coordinate 503,642 downwards.
AAGTGACGCAGGAGTTGCTCTCCTTGCTCGTCCTGAATTGCGGACAATTTCAAAAGCACAGACGCGGCTGATCGACAGCGTCAATTATGCGCGCAAAGTCTAAATTTGAGTTGGCGGCAGCCGTAGCGGCACCAATAAAATCGTGGTTGCTTGCTTGATTAGCTTGGAAGGAGCATCAACTATATGGATGTCCCGACTGTCCTCAAGACAACCTTTGTAGTTCTCCGTGTAATACATGATTCTGACCTTCATTTCGGATCCCACGAGTGATTCACAGCTCACGGAAGCTCGAATGATGCTTTGATCACGTTTCTTTGCTTGAGCCGCCTCATTGTGTCTGTGAGAAGAGTGCTCAGACTGCAGATGAAGAGAAAGCGAGAGGAATGTGGTACAGCCACCAATAAAATGCGCCCCCGAGCACGGCGCGCAGCGGAATCAAAACAAACAAGCGACTGGGTCTCACAAACAAAAGGATGAGTATATTAGACACGTCCTTCCTGTTGGAAAAACTCCTTCTTCACACACTCAGCACTACTTTACTGTCCATCCGGCAACCACATTCTTTTGCACTCAAATCATGCAATTCTTCTCCACCATAGCGTCCTTGATTGCCTGTGCTTCAGCATACAAGGTTCTAACTCCAACCGCAAACGCAACCATTGCCAAGGGTTCCACCGTCAATGTCCAGTTCAGTACTGTCGACACTGACGCCTCGGAGTTTTCAGTTTACCTCGTAAACTTTGCCACCGGACACTTCCCTCCGACTGTCCTGTCTCTGGCCCAAGATGTTTCGCAGAACGCCGGCTCAGTCAATGTCCGTATCCCATGCGGCGTCTCCTCTGACAGTGGATACCAGCTTAACTTCATCAACGGTACCAACACATATGTCATCTATGCTCAGTCAGCCGCATTCAGTCTTACAGGTGACTGTGTCGACCCGGCTGCACCAGCTGCAGGAACTTACTCCAACTCGAGCTCCGTCTCTGTGTCATACCAGACCATCATCTACGAAAACCCAGTCGTCTGGTTCGTCCAGCCCGCCAACCTCGTCGCTGCCGCCGCCATCTGTCCTCCAGCTGCTCAGCAAACTGTCACTGTCCAGGCTGGTCCAGCTCTGATCCAAGCACCAGCAACCACCGCTACCGTGACACAGACCGTCACCGTCGCTTCGTGCCCTTCACAAGGCGCCATTCTCGCTGCCTTGGCTGCCGCTCAAGGTCTTGGACCAGCCGCTGCCGCCGCCGGTTCTGCTCAACCTTCTGGAAGTGCTGCTGTCGCCGCTGCACAATCTTCTGGAGGTGCTGCTGTCGCCGCTGCCCCTGCCAGCGCGATTCCCAGCGGTTCAGCAGCAGCCAAACCAGCTTCCCTGCCAGCAGTGTCGACTATGCCCATCTCTCAGAACGGCGCGGTTAAGACTGGCAGTGCCATGGCTGCTATCCTCCTCGCCATTGGCGTCCTCCTCTTCTAGAAGGCCTTGATGACATTGCAATTCTTCTCAAAAAGATCGTTTCTGTATATTTTGTTAATTCATCACACTTTAATGTAATTGTCGCTGAAAAGGCTTTTCTTTAACCTATCTCTGCTTTTATTCCTACTTCCGTCATTCCCGAGATACCGCCTCCAATTACACCCTCTGTAGCTTTGTTGTAGATAGCAAGCGAATTTTCCATGACAATTAAAAATCAAGTTGCATCACAATTTGAATATCATAAAATGTTGTTCTTACTTTAAACAAGTCTCTGGTAGAGACAGACACGGCATGCTCACAAACACGAATCATGAACCAGAAACAAAGGAAGTGAAACAAGGGAAGAATCTATCTAGAGTCATGACCTTGCATCTGTGCATGGGAATTTAAAAATCATGTTGTTCAAAATGCCTCTGAACTAGACATTGAGCACAAATAGTTTCAGCACGTGCACTTTGATCTGAACACGTCTGAAGAGGTTGACTTGTGCCAATAACAGCTACACATTCAATCGCAAGCAAGGAATCGCTCTTCTCAGCCTGTCGTGTGGCCTTGAGAGAGCCAAGTCGTGATGGTCATGAAACTCGACATTAAGGTTCGACCGCTTTCTCCATAGATTTTCGTGCTTTATTGACATTCATTAGCGAACGCACTTGGCAAGAAGTGATCGCGTCAAGGCTGTACGCTTGCTCTGAGCAACCTTATTGCCGACAGTCTAACGATTATTAGATTGACTTCCACCCTTCCGAACCATGGATATTGACTTCAATGTACAACGGTCAGGTTCTGCTCTACAATTACCAAACATCAGCCATCATCAAGACATTCGAGATCACAGACGTGCCAATACGCGCTTGCAAATTCATTGCGCGTAAAAACTGGTTCGTTTGCGGTAGTGATGATTTTATGCTGCGATGCTTCAACTTCAACACCGGAGAAAAGGTCATACAATTCGAGGCTCATCCAGACTATATCCGTTGTCTGTGTGTGCATCCCACCCTGCCTCTCGTACTTTCCGGCTCCGATGATATGACGATACGTCTGTGGAACTTTGACAACAATTGGAAGCTCCAACAGGTAATCTCAATGTGTTGAATATCTTGCAATGCGTGCTCACAATAGCTAGACATTCACCGGCCATTCGCATTATGTCATGTCACTCGCCTTCAATGTCAAAGACACAAACACATTCGCCTCGTCTTGTCTCGACAAGACGGTCAAAACGTGGTCACTCGGATCTTCTCGTGCCAATTTCACTCTCGATGCACATGACAAGGGAGTCAACTTTGTAGAGTACTATCCTGGCTCTGACAAACCGTACATGATCACCACAGGAGACGATAAACTAGTGAAAATTTGGGATTATCAAACGAAAGCTTGTGTGCAGGTCTTGTCCGGACATACATCGAATGTGTCCTTTGCAGTCTTTCATCCAGAGATTCCTGTGATTATTAGTGGTTCTGAAGATGGTACGATCAAAGTCTGGCACAGTGGAACATATAGACTCGAGCAGACACTATCCTACGGACTGGAACGCGCATGGTGTGTCGGCGTGCTGAAAGGCCGCAATGATGTGTGCATGGGTTTCGACGAGGGTTGCGTCGTGATAAAGATGGGCAGAGAAGAGCCAGCGGTTTCTATGGATGGTCAAGGCAAAATTATTTGGGCCAAGGGAACTGAAATACAGACTGCTGTCATTAAGAGCGCAGAACCTGATTTGAAAGATGGAGACAAGTCTACTCTCACCACGAAAGATCTCGGAAACTGCGAAGTATATCCCTCGACACTGCAACATTCACCTAATGGACGATTCGTTGTCGTTTGTGGTGATGGAGAGTACATCATCTATACCGCTCTTGCATGGAGAAATAAAGCTTTTGGCACAGCTACAGATTTCGTTTGGAGTATAGATTCGAATGAATATGCTGTCAGAGAGAATGCGACCACTATAAAAGTTTTCAAACAATTCAGGGAACGTCCAGGACACATTGATGTTGGGTTCGCAACCGAAGGTTTATTCGGTGGTCAGTTATTAGGTATCAAGGGAAGCGAGTGGGTTTCGCTATATGACTGGGCATCAGGTGGCCTTGTCAGGCGAATTGACGTTGGGGGCAGCAGTGACATCTTTTGGTCCGAAAGCGGAGATCTCATGGCACTCATTACTGACGAAGCTTTTTATGTTCTGAGATTCGATAGACAGGCATATCAGGACGCCGTTGATGGTGGCACAGCTGCAGACGATGAATCGGGTGTAGAAGAGGCTTTCGAGGTGATAGCGACTATCAATGAGACTGTCACAACAGGAAAGTGGGTCGGTGATTGTTTCATCTACACCAATACTGCAAACAGAATGAATTACCTGGTAGGAGATCAGACGTACACCATATCACACTTCGACAGTGGCATGTACCTCTTGGGGTATATACCCCGTGATGGACGAATCTATCTCGCAGATAAGGACATCAACGTTACTTCATATGCACTTTCTCTGGCAGTTGTTGAATATCAGACATTGATCATTCGTGGGGATCATGATGAGGCCGCAAACATACTAGAAACGATTCCAGCAGATCAAAAAGGTAAAATTGCCAGATTCCTTGAAGGCCAAGGATTGAAAGAACTCGCTCTCGAGGTTACCTCAGATCCAGAACAAAAGTTTGAGCTTGCGCTCTCACTTGAGCGTCTTGATGTCGCGCTCGAGATTGCAAAAAAGGTGGACGTAGAGAGCAAATGGAAAGTTGTGGGAGATGCAGCTCTCGCCGCGTGGAATTTCCCCCTCGCGGAGGAGTGCTTTACACGAGCACGAGACTTTGGCTCTCTTTTATTGCTACAGACATCGACAGGAAACAGTCAAGGGCTGACGGAGCTTGCGACTATGGCCGCAACAGCAGGTCAGAACAACATTGCATTCATTGCGAATCTCTCTCTCGGGGAGAGCTCTCAGTGTCTAGATGTACTTGTCAGTACGCATCGTTTTGCGGAAGCTTGTCTGTTTGCCAAGACGTATCTGCCATCTCGCATGGACGATATCGCCACTCAGTGGAAATCGTACCTTGCCAAACAGTGATTGATATGTAATGAAATCATCCTTCTTCTGCATTCCACCTGATCTCTTGTCGTATCCATGTACGAGAGTTCCCACTGAAACCGGTCTTGTTTGTGAGAGCTCCTCTCTCTTTGGTTCTCACTAGGAAAACTTACACAAAAGATTCTGTTGGTGACAAAAAGGTCTTTTTCCCTAACAATAGCACAATGAGCGCACCAGCAGCAGCAGCTCCGACTAGCGGATTCGGACGAGGAGGCGATCGAGGAGCCAGAGGAGACCGTGGCCGTGGTCGAGGAGGTCGAGGTCGAGGTCGTGGTCGAAAGGATGATGGTGAGAAGGAATGGGTCCCGGTCACCAAGCTTGGTAGATTAGTGAAGGCCGGCAAGTTGAAGACAATTGAAGAAGTCTATTTGTACTCCCTGCCAGTCAAGGGTAAATACCATCCCCCTTCTCTCGGAGGATTTTCTTTTTTTTCTTGGACGAGACTAATCCGTTTTCACAGAGTATCAAATCATTGATTTCTTTTTGCCTGGACTCAAGGATGAAGTCATGAAAATCATGCCCGTTCAGAAACAAACGCAAGCCGGTCAGCGAACTCGATTCAAGGCGTTCGTTGTTGTTGGAGACAGTGCCGGACATGTCGGACTCGGAGTCAAGTGTTCCAAGGAAGTAGCAACAGCCATTCGAGGTGCCATCATTCTTGCTAAATTGGCGGTCGTGCCAGTGCGTAGAGGATACTGGGGTTCCAATTTGGGAGAACCACACACTGTGCCCGTGAAAGTCTCTGGTAAATGTGGCTCCGTCGGTGTACGTCTCGTCCCCGCACCACGAGGAACAGGTATCGTTGCTGCTCCAGCAGTCAAGAGATTGCTTCAAATGGCCGGTATCGATGATTGCTACTCTTCCTCCTCCGGAAACACAAAGTGTATGGGTAACTTTATCAAGGCTGCATTCGAAGCCATCTCAAACACGTATGCCTTCTTGACGCCAAACTTGTGGCGAGAAACCGGGTACGGTGCTACACCACTCGAAGCATTCGCAGATCTCCTAAAGTAAAAAAAGTAAATTACGCTACACCATTGCTAAACCTTTTTTCGAAAAAAAACTCTTCCCATATGTGCTCGTGCCTTATTTGCTTGACGCGTTTTAATCTGTGCGCAACAAGGACTATTTCTGCATCAACAACAAATAATATTCAAGTCTCGCACAGGTGCCATGACAAAATGCGGAAAACACCGTCGCTAAAAACAAAGACACTTGACTTTTTGGGATTCTTCGATACGCTATATAGATAGAGCTCACGGATGCAATTGAGAAATAATGAAATGATGACCATGGATAGGCAAATCACCAATCTGATCCTCTGGGTTTTCGAGACTTGAGAGCCTCGATCTTGACTGGGCCGTCAGAGTAGCCCTTCCCATCGAGCCACGGGAATTGCTGCGACCTGGTTTTTTCAAAGGCTGAAATTTTATCGTCTTTTTGCATGGTGAGTCCAATGTCATCGAGCCCATTGATGAGACAATGCTTGCGGAACTCTTCCACCTCAAAATCGGCGAGTGCATTGCCATCACTGTCTTTGATTGTCTGTGATTCGAGATCGACAACGAGTTCTTTTCCGGCTTCTGCCAGTGGAGACAATTTATCAAGGATGACTTTACGATCGAGAATCACGGGCAACATGCCGTTCTTGAAACAATTGTTGTAGAAAATGTCTGCGAACGATGGAGCAATGACGCAACGTATTCCGAAATCATTCAGTGCCCAAGGCGCGTGCTCTCGCGACGATCCACATCCAAAGTTGGGACCACTGCAGACAATCATCTTTGCCTTTGTGTATGGATCCTGATTGAGGACAAATTCGGGATTCATAGATCCATCTGGGTGCGTCCGCAAGGCGTGAAACAACGCAGATCCGAGCCCCGTTCGCTTGATTGTCTTGAGGAATTGTTTGGGAATCAGCATGTCGGTGTCAATGTTTTCAATGTCCATTGGAGCAGCAATACCCTTGAGCTGCGTAAAGGACGGCATGCCAGCAGCCTCAGCAGTCGGGGTAGGAAGCTGCTTACCAGCTAAATTCTTCTGCGCCTCAACCTCAGCGGTAGGATCGGACTCGGGCAAATCATTGATGGCATCCTCTGCGACAAGGTCATTTCCCGAAGCAGTTTCATTATCGCCAATGTGTTTCGGTTCCGGGATGTCCTTGGTAGGAGCTAGCGTTCGTACATCGACCAAGTGCCCAGCAATAGCGGCGGCTGCAGCCATGGCTGGCGAGCACAAATGGGTTCGACCACCTGCACCTTGGCGACCCTCAAAGTTTCTGTTGGATGTGGAGGCACATCTCTCACCCGGAGAAAGGATATCGGGATTCATTCCAAGACACATGGAGCATCCTGCCTCTCGCCACTCGAAACCTGCAGCTTCGAAAATTTTGTCCAGACCTTCCGCTGCAGCTTGTTGTTTAACAAGACCGGAGCCCGGCACCACCATAGCACGCTTGATATTTGCAGCAATTTTTTTGCCTTGAACAATCTTGGCAGCAGATCTCAAGTCTGAAATTCGTGCATTGGTACATGAGCCAATAAAAATCTTGTCAAGCTTGATACTCTGCATTGGAGTGTTGGCCTCAAGGCCCATGTATTGCAAAGCGCGGTCAATGGCAGCTTTCTTGCCCGAGTCGCTTGCCTTGCTTGGATCCGGGACTGAGCCAGTGATCGGGACCACATCTTGCGGAGACGTGCCCCATGTAACGGTAGGCACGATGTCTCGACCTTTAATGTCAACGCTGACATCAAACTTGGCGCCCGAGTCAGAATGCAATGTGCTCCAGTACTTGACGGCCTTGTTCCATTCCTCGCCTTTCGGGGCCATCGGCTTATTTTCAAGGTATGCGAATGTGGTCGCGTCTGGCGCAATCATGCCTGCCCTGGCACCAGCCTCAATGGACATGTTACAGATGGACATTCTGGCCTCCATGCTAAGCGCTTCGATTGCCGAGCCACAAAACTCAATCACGCTACCATTGCCACCGGCAGTGCCAATCACACCAATCACATGTAGGACAAGATCCTTCGATGTGACACCTTCCGAGAGTTCTCCATCTACACGAATACGCATGTTTTTTGATTTCTTCGTGATGAGAGTTTGCGTCGCAAGAACATGCTCTACTTCTGATGTACCGATACCCCAGGCAAGAGCACCAAAGGCGCCATGGGTAGAAGTGTGGGAATCGCCACACACGATGGTGGCTCCCGGCAGTGTGAAACCCTGTTCGGGACCGATGATGTGCACTATTCCCTGTCGTTTGTCTGCAAGTCCAAAGTACGTCAACTTGAAGTTCTTGACATTGTCCTCCAAGGTCTCGCACTGTAATCGAGAATCGGCTTCTTCCACAAAGGTGGAGATGGATCGGAAGGATTTTCTAGGCGTCGTAGGTACATTGTGATCGGTCGTGGCAAGAGTGCAGTCAGTCCTTCTGACTCCTCTGCCGGCGTTCCGAAGGCCTTCGAAAGCCTGGGGCGAAGTCACCTCGTGCACCAAGTGTCGGTCGATATATAAGAGAGCGGTACCATCGTCTTGAGAGTCAATTAAATGTGACTGGAAGACCTTGTCATACAAAGTTTGCGCAGACATAATGCTTAGCGTGTGTCTAGTACAAGAGACAAAGGGTAAGTCTGACCATTGAGCATCTTATATGTGGAACAACTTTTTGTCACTAATTCACGTGCGTCTATCACAACTTTTGTGTAAAGACCCGTGTGGGCCGCCTCTACCGCAATTGCCTGCGCATCCTTCACAAAACAATCCCTTCATACTTCTTGCTCTATCTTGGCAGCCTGTTGCTGTGGTGCTGCAGCATGTTCACTCGCAGGTGCCTGCTGATCTTTCGGCTGCATACTGATCAACTTGAATAGCTCACTTGTCAGAATCGTGGCAGCCTTAGTCTCAAATCCACTGCCAACCCCATAAATCTGGTGAGTAGGTCGTCCCTCATTGGACACGGTAGAATCCCGTCGCATAGACCGAGACTGCGCTTTTTCTATTGTGCTTAGTTCGCCGTAGATTTTACTTTCCTGAGTGTTACCTGCAGAAGCCCGGAGCTCGTTCTTGACCGCCGTACCATTATGTTCACCTGGTGGGCCCGCCGTCATGTCTATTGGGTCGTGCCTGAATGAGCCGTTCTGTGAGCCCATGTTCATATCATCATCATCCTCGTAATTTTCATCCATCATATCATAATTGTCTCCATCCTCTCCACTTGAATTGTTACCTCCAGCATCGCTGCCTCGAAGACCGTGCCCGGAAGAGGATGAATGCCACGTGCCCGTAAAAAGGGCTCGGATGCTTTGTGGATTGGTTCTTAGCGTTTGCAGCATTTCGTTGAGATCTGCATTATCCTTGAGAAGTGGTGCTGCTGGATTTGTCGCAAATTCCGTCAGTGTTGTCATGATGACATTTGTCAGTTCACTGTGATCTAGAGAGGACAGATCCGTGCCTTCGACCAAGAGTTTGCCGTCCGGACCCTTCCCTTCCTTCTCATGTCTTTTGGCTCGTCGTTTAAGAAACTCTGCCTCGATAAATTCTTCCTTCTCCTTTGAATGTTCCGTGCCGTACATTTTATTCGCCGTCGTCCTGACCCTGCAACGAAGATCGTTGTCCTTGTTGCGATCCGCATTTTGCGTACGCCATCTCTTCTTTCTTTGGCAATTCTCTGCTCGAACCCTTGCTGCCTCGTCTTCATCCATACCTTCTTCCATCATGTTCATGTCCAAAGACTGTGGTGCTGGAACTGACGGCAATGTAGGCTTCTCTGGCTTTGCATAGGCCGTAGCGGGACGGGGAAGATTAGTTACGGGTTGTGTTCTGATGTACTGATTCTGATTCTGAGTATAAGTCGTCTGTGATGCACCTCCGAGATTGTATTGCACTGGTTTGCCAGGCGTCGGCATGGGACGTGGGGCTGGAGATGTCATGGGACGTTGTGTATAGGGTGTGGTGGGCGCTGCTACGCGCGCGCCTTGACTCGTGGTAGTGTTCATCGTAGGCACTACTCGAGGAGTTGCTGAGACATACGAGCCATTCGCCTGTCTGATGAGTTGCGATGGCGCGGAAGACGATAAGCCCACGGGTTTTGCTGTCGTGGATTGCATGGTCGAAGGTGCTTTCATGGTCGTGGCTCCAGTGACTAGTACTCGAGCAGCTGTTGAGTTTGTGACCATTGTACTAGGAGGAACAACGGTCGGTGAAGCAGTTGTCGTGTTGGTCACTACAGTTGCATGATTTGTTCTGGGCAAGGTAATAGCGTTCGTTACGCCGGCGGCTTCCGTGCCACCAGCGTTTCCTGAGTTTGTCATCGAGACTGGCGGCTTTACGACGGTGTCTTTGCCATCAACAGATGTAGCAGCCGCGGGCAGCGCTCCAGTATTTTGCAGAGAGATAGGAGGTTTAGGCTTCGCCGTCGCCTGCGACAAGACAGCTGGGGCATGTGTTGTTAGTGGTGATTTGAGTATGTCATGTGAAACTGTCTGCACAACGCTTGTGCCAGCGTTCTGAACTTCTGCCATGATGTGAAAGACAGCAGCGATCAATATAAAATCATTGCACGAAACTGAAGAGCAGAACTTATTAGCAGAAGAAACTTAATCTTGGCGAACGGGAAAAATGGCACAAATTTCTCCACAAAAGTGCGAATCTTGCTGCGCGGACAAGAAGCATAGCACAGCGTCTAGCTCAGCCAACAGGAACATGCAAGGATCAACACCTCAATGCGAAGATGTGAGCCGCTACTTCTAGCGATGACTCAGCACTTGATGTATATACATATGTAATGACAGTAGCGGACGGAAGCTGATCAGAGGGATTGTTGAAGAGAAGCAAAATCGTACGTACTTTCATCGAGTGCTGGACAGAGAATGAGTAAGTTCGTGTATGAACGATGAGCGCCAATAAGATTGATCTCTGTCATGCTCTGTTGATGACAAACGCTCTATTAAGATAGACATATCAGAAGCGAGCCTGTCGATCACTAGCAGGAGACTAGCTTCTGACACCGGAGCCTCGCGGTACACAACCTGCTTTTTGCCATCTCACCGCAAAGCTGCGGGTTGCCTCCGAGGACGCTGTACAGCATAGATACCTAGATTACTCACAAACGTCTGAAACTTTAGAGCAAATAGCATAATTATTACATAGCTGAAAACTCGAATCAAGGAGGTCGTCGACTGTCCTTGCCGTGTTTCCGTTTTACCTTCGGAGCAGAGAGCTTGTGCCGCGGTTGGCAGGTCATCATTCTGGTCGCAATATCTATATGTACAGATCTAACGCGACGTGAGATGAGTCTTAGCGTAACTATTCAATCTCCAATGTTCTTATCAGTGCTCAGTGATACACGATCATGTTTAGGAGATTAGTGCCAACTTTAGTCCAAACTGAGATCGCTATATGCCATATTGCTGACGATAGGATTCCATGGACTTTGTGTCCTCATCACTCAATGCCTTTCTGGAAAATTCAATGATATCCTCGAAGCGAATAATGGCTTCGACTTTGACGGCAAATTCCTTTTCAACCATCGCCACTGTCGAGAGAGAGGAGTCCGTCCCTCGCTCTTGCCTATCCAAAGCAACGACCACTCCTACGAGGACACCACCTTCGCTCTTGATAATGTCGATAGCCTCGCGGATGGCGGTCCCTGCAGTCATCACGTCGTCGATGACCAGGACTTTTTTCCCTCTCATGGATGCTCCGACAAGAGAGCCTCCTTCCCCGTGCGCTTTCTTTTCCTTTCTGTTGAAGGTATACGCTACTTCAAGACCCTCGTCGGCGAGTTTCGTAGCGGTGACAGCCGCAAGTGGTATACCTTTGTACGCAGGACCGAAGAGTACATCGAATTCAATACCCGAGGACACAATGGTCTCTGCGTAAGCTCTACAGAGAGACGAAAGCAAGGCGCCAGTGTCAAAAAGTCCCGCATTGAAGAAATATGGAGATTTCCTGCCAGACTTGAGCGTGAATTCACCAAATTTTAAAATCTCGTTATCTGTTGCAACCTTGAGGAACTCTGTTTGTGTTGTTGACGGCATGCTGCTTGGCTGAATCTGGCACGGAGCCTCTGTGTGTATGTCGTTGGGACTGCAATGGATTGTGAAGAGAATGTTCTCTCCACACACCGGAGCGCCTCATGCGTGATTCTAATCTTGGCAGAAAATACAAATCAGCGAATGCTTTATTTGCAGTGGCATGCCATTTGCGACCCATGTCGAAGTTTGTAGTCCCGAAACTCCTTCTCAGGATGCCACGAGAAGGAAGAGTAGTCGACAAGTCACAAGTCGATCAATGCGTAGTCATGATGCTCTGAAGTCTCGCTCAGCCAATGGTCAAGCAGCGAAAGCAACTCCTCGAAAGACTAGCAGAGCACGAGCCAGGACGAAGCTTGAGCTTAATATTGTGCGTCAAGAAGTCTGTGAGGACGAGACATATGCCTCTACACAAGAGACAATATCTGCCACGCCGGATGACTTGTCCAGATCGCTCAAGAAGAGGAAACGACCACCTGTCTCTGACGAAACCGTCAGCATCTCTGAAAGAGAGACTATACGCTCCAGCAATCGTAACCTGTCTTGTCAGGACACCCCATCATTTGTGCCGGCTACGCCTGCTCCACCAGAACTCGACTCTTCTCAGAACAATGAGAATGGCAGACAACTTGTCGCTCTCATGCACACTATAATAAGCTATCAACAACCTGCATTCTTATCTACTCCTGTGCGAGATTGTCCTCTCTTCGACTTGAACGCAGCTAAATACAATGCGACAACCTGTTTCCCCAAACCTCAAAGTACTGCTTTCACAACTGCTCCATCGCTCAGCAACACGCTTTTCGACATTCCACGCAGTCCTGGTGCAATTCTTTCACCCGCAAGCATAGAGCAGGGATTGCCTGTAGATGTTCAAACAGCAGAAGATCCTGGTGGCATGATCTATCAAGCATCTGTTGGTAACGAAAGAATAGTTGCAAGCCAAGACCCGTTTCTCCCGCAGGGCTCGCCGTACACGAAAGGCACAGTGAATGAACATGAGGATCTCCTTCAAGATGAGGAATTCTCAGATTCGACTCTGTTAGCTGCACCGGCCGCAATAGACGAATTACACTTTCAGATTCAGGAAGATGCAGTTTCTCCGTCAGTCTCAAGTGATAGCATATCGGATTCAGATCTTGACACCGTGTCAAGTGATAGCATAACAGAGTCAGACACTGACATTGACATTGACACTGACGCGAACCGCTTGCAAGATTGTAACACCAAATCACATCAAAGAGCAAACGATTTCCTTAAGGCGCGGTCTGATCTGGCTATTGAGTCTATTCAGACTACCGCTACGAGTGTGCACGCCACAACTTCAGCTTCGAGGACATCAAAGGAGCACGCGAGGGCACCGTCTAACGAAATTTATAAGACCGGTCTACTATCTGAAGAAGAACGCACCATAGTTCGACATACCGTTGAACGTGTAAAGGAGGAATATTGTCTAGATGACAATGCGTTTCGCGATTTCGTGCACGCAAGCACAAGGAGGGACAAGAATTTATTCTGGTCACAGCTAATCCACTGTTTGCCTTTGAGAAAACCTAAGAACTTGCGTGAATACATCAGGAAGGCTTATAGACCAGTCAGAATGCGTGAAGCATTCTCCAGCGCCGAGAAGCTCAAACTAGAAGAACTGGTATCAGTACATGGCAAATCTTGGAAAAAGATTGGTCGAATCATGAATCGGTACAGGGAGGACTGTCAACAGACACATCGCAGACTGGAGGAAGCACGAGCAAAGTCTGTTATTGGACCTTGGACGCTAGCGGAACTTGATTCCCTCGCGAAAGCTATCACAGAGTCTGGCACGGACATGCCAGACTGGTCAGCAGTGGCACAACAGATAGGGACACGTTCGCCGAGACAATGTTTCGATCGGAGCAGGCTAAACACTCGTAAGAATGCGCTTCTCCGACGAACCGTGAAAAACGGAAAGCTGCGTAAAATAGTACTCAATGACTAGAGCCAGCACGAGCTCAGCCCTCTTCGCATAGAATTCAGGCTCTACAAGACGCATTGCCGCTAATTAAGAGAAAATCAAACGTTTTCAACATTAATGGAGCTCAAATGTTATTTACGTTTGTGGACGTTACCCATTGATCATTTTGAATGATCTTGACCTTTCGAGAGGTCCAAGTCAGTCGGAGAGGTCTGGGAGTATGATGAATGTATTTAGAATTGTCATTGCCACGAAATGCTATATATGCAAGATTTGGCACGAAGAATATCCAAACGAGTTCTGTATCATAACATCATGTACAAAATCCTGGAGATGTTCAAATTACACAAATCTCTATTATGATGCACTGGCTCGTCTGACGAGCGTTTGAATGCAATACGCCTGCTATGCCAGTGTTGAAGGAGAAACCTTTAGAATCCTTCGGATGCAAGCATGTCTGATACTTCCATATAAAGCTAGGCAAGACTTTAGCGATATATTCTGACAAGAGGGGTGACACTTACTGCTACTGCATTAAACGACGGTTCCTGCTGAACGAAAGCAGACATGATGACGTATTCGATCCGGTTGGCAAAGTTGATGATGTCGAGATGATTGGCATTTGAAATACTTCCTTTGTACTCTCCCCACATGGCGGACTGAACGGAGACAAGTCCATCATTGGGCCCTTCTCGATCGTGAATGATTCGCCATGGCGCTCTGAATGCGGAAAAGTAGTTTGGTTGAAAGAATGATCCATATGAAAAGTACTTTACCGCTGGATCATCCGGTGTCTTGACGTTGAAGTCGTCTTTTGCATACGCCGTGGTCAATTGTTCAAATGCGCCCGCCTGAAGTCCGAGTTTCTTGAATACGTTGTATATTCGAGGCAACCCTGCAAGCCATTGCTCAGCACGATGCAATTCTCTTTGTGACATTTCACTTACGTTCTTTGCCAATCATTTCAACACAATAGTCTGCAAAAGCCGACCCTCGATGTGGTGTAGCTACCGTTGTGAGAGAAAGGATTTTACAGTCTGGTTTCATATTGGAAATCAAGTATCGACAGTCCAGACCGCCCTAGGCGCATGCATTAGTCAGGTACGAAAAGACGAAAGGAGTAATGTACCATGCTGTGGCCTACAAGATTGATGGATCTTCCACCAAAGTGGTCCTGAATCTGCTGTGCCAAAATCTCTGCACGTTCCTCGACCGTTGCCGTACGTGGCACACGCGTAATGAAGACTTCATTGCCATTCGCTTCGAGTGCTTCCTTGATACCCTTCCAGTAGTGAATGACTGCCAATGGTGGAATACTTAGCGGTTCATACTCGCCGATCCGCATGGAATCAAAGCCGAGCAAACCATGGCAAAGGACGATGGGATGTTTGAGTGTTTTATACTCTTTCTTGAGCGTACTGTACTCGTCATGAAACGCTTTGCCCAGCTTTTGTACTCTCTCATCATCGGAGAGTGTCTTTTCCTGTAGCTGGTCGAGCTTCGCGAGTAATTGACGAGCACCGAAAGAAGGCTCGGGAAAGACTGCCGAAAGTGTCTGAGAATAGTCTTGTGTCCGACCACACAATGTCAATGCAGATGTAGCGTGTCGTGCTCGCGATGCGCTCCGTAAGACGTCTTTAGCATGTTTCGCGAGACCTTTCATTGGAGCCAGTTCGAAAATTTGAGAAAGGCCTGCGTCAGGGAATAGGGCCATTCATCTGAAGAAGGTCTGCGATACAGACAATCCTTTTTTCTGTGGTAGCGTCCTATACCGGATACTTGAGCAGTTTGTGTTACTGCTTGCCACTATGGATGCGATTAACGTCTTCCGGCTCCTCTATTGTTACGCCTTACTGATTCAATACCAGGAATCTTTTCCCGCACCTGTGTTTGACGCTAGGTCAATGACTATCGATTGGCGAGCTACGCAACGATCGAGGACATGCCGGATCTCGTTGATGATTGCGTAAAATTGGAATTTCCAGTCTCACAATGCATATCGAAAGGAATGCGTGATATCCACTGGCTTTACGAAGACCGAAGATCACTGCAGGAAATCGCGAGTGGTATCTTCATAGGACCCTTGGCTGTTGCGCGTGACATGGCATTGTTGGACAGTCGGAAAATCACCACAATTGTCGCTGTAAGAACACCCTGCACAAGACATCTCTTCAAGGAACGATATCCGGACAAGTATCGCTACGAGTCCATCGACATTGTCGAGGGCTCGCTGCTCTCCGCGTTTCCTCACCTCAAGCCGTTTATTGACTCGCGTCTACACCATGGAGAACGGCTGCTCTTCTATGACGAAACAGGCAATGCTAAAGCGGCCGTCCTACTATGCGCATACTTGATGGAATCTCAATCAGTCAATGCACAACAAGCATATGTTTTGGTCAGATCGACGCGCTTTTCAGTCACACTCAGTCAGCATGAGTTGTACCAGCTGGAAGAGTATGAAATGTTGCTCATGGCACGAAGAACAATCGTTGCACATAATTACACTCAAAGTGAACTGAGTCGGACGAGTCTGCGGAGAAAGCATGAATCAGACGATACGATTGATGTCGCGATGCGTCCAAAGCACACACCAGAAGGCTGACATTGGCTGATAATGGAGATTTGAAAGATGGCCAGATCCCTACCTCGCTGCACAAACTCCACAATATTTGCGTGCAAAATTGCCGCCCTCAATCGGAGTACTGGTGAGGAGACAAGATCTCTGGTTAGCGCGATACAGATCAGACATGCATAGCACCAAGAGCCTCGGAAGAACAGAGGTGTATTCAACAAGCAGGAATCTGAACAGGTGATAGAGTGGAAGAAGCGGTAGTGACAGTCTTGCTAATCTTTCAAATTGCAAAGTCATGACATTTTGGAACATGGTTTACAGGATACATTCACCTTTGGTACACTGTGCCATTCCTCTACAGGAAGAATAGACTCGGGCCTTTTCCAGACCAGGCGCCATCGCGCCAGTCTGGTTTGCGCGATGACTCATGGAATATAGCTGCTTGGCCCTGCTGCACTACTTTTGCAACTGTCGAATTCGGCTAGATCAGTTACTATGGCAATGAGAGGATACCTTGGCAAGGTATGGTATCGTGAATCTCAATTTCATTGTAGGATCAAAGATCGTGTAGATGCTAAAATCAACCACGCTACCTGCATAAAACCATAGCACCAACGGTGTGCTCAGAGAAGGTCACTGTGCCACTTGTCGGTGCATGTGCATGGCGAAATTCTGAGTCTCATGTTTGATACTAACCTATAGGTTATAGACTGCTAATGCACAAAACTTGATTTGCCTATGACTTGATCAACTGCTATTTCCTGCAAGTGAAGAATCAGTCATTTGCATTGTGAAAATGTGGCGGTTGCGTCATGTGTGGAGCATTTTCTTGACTCTGCAGCAGATGCCTTTTTGAAAGAACAGGATGGCAGATCCCTACAGTCGCAAACATGCCGACTCCTTTATATGATGCTCATTGCCATCCGACAGACACTGCAGCCACCTTGTCGGAGATTCAAAACTTGGAGGCCGCGGGACTGTGCATCATGGCAACGCGCGTAACGGACCAGGAGATTGTGAGTACCACAGCCGACTCCTTCCCCGACAAGGTGATCCCCTGCTTTGGTTTCCATCCGTAAGCACCAATAATCAAGCTAATAATTTAATGACTGACATGCGATAGATGGTTTGTGCATTCCATTTACGACGATGCGCGACACAAAACAATACCTGATAAGCGCGAGCACTTTCGACAATGCTTGATGCCCGAGCCTTCCGACGAGTTTATCCATGCCATGCCTAATCTCGTGCCTCTGTCGAAATATATCGGCTTGGTCCGGGACAATCTCATCAAGCATCCTACTGCACTTGTGGGAGAAGTCGGACTTGACAAGACGTTTCGCTTGCCTGACCCGAACCAGCCACGAGCACAAGACAGTCATCGCCACGTCTTGTCCAAGTACCGCACCGATCCTGCACACCAGTCGATCGTGCTCGAGGCTCAATTGCGCGTAGCGGCTGACTTGGGCCGTGGTTGTAGTGTGCATGGCGTGCAAGCGCACGGATACCTCTTTAATGAAATCTCAAAACTTTGGGCCGGCCAGGAAAACCCAAGTAAATCTGCCGTGAGACGGCAACAGTTGGGGAAAGCGCATATCGACGTCGAGCAGGAGGTGACTCGTACGTTTCCGCCACGGATATGTCTGCATTCTTATTCCGGTAGCGTCAGCATGCTTGCGCAATGGACGAATCCCAGAGTCCCAGCAGACGTCTACTTTTCCTTCTCGCAAGTCATTAATGGCCGATACGATCGGTGGAGCGAGGTTGTCGCGGCCGTCCCTGACGATCGCGTCTTGATTGAATCAGACTACCACGACACGCGCCTGATTGACGCATCACTCAAGGAAGCCCTGCTGGTCGTGTGTCGTGCGAAAAAGTGGAATGAAGAGCAAGGCCGGAAACAACTCGAGGCGAACTATAAGCGATTCACCTGCGGTCCATCCATCCCATCTTGAAGTTTTCAGAATCAAAACCCAAAAAAAAAAAATATAATAATAATCCATGCTAAACTTTTTTTTTTCATTATTATACCCTTTAGCCTTTTCCCTTCCTTGTCCAGACAAAGTGTTGTGCACCAATGGATGCCTTCAAGTGTCAGTACTATGCTCTCGTGCCCGTGCATCGATTCATCATTCCCGATGTCTTTGTCGAGGGCACGGATGAAGCGTGTCAGGACACATTGATACGTGATGTTTTCAATGGCCCATTGGAGGTGCCAGACACGTATCGTGCAGCCGTGATGAAACGATTGATTCGCGGCATGGAGAGTCGTGGCGCGTCCATCGATGAACGGATTTATGACATGTATACGCAGGCCATGGCCGCATCAGCACCGGCCGCGATCCCGGCACTGCAGGGGCAGGGAATGAGGGACGTTCTCGTGCGGTATTTCTATACTCCCGCAGCACACATCGCCATCCAAGAGTCCCCCTCCCTCTTGGCGGCTCACGGCACAACAGGTAAAAACCGTGCATGAAGAATGAAATAAAAGCATTTCCCTCAGAATGGCGTCCTGATTGACCGTGTCAGGGCATAAAACATGGGAAGCCGCACTGGCACTCGGCGATAAAGTCCTTGCTGATATATCAATTGTGCGTCATCGCGTAGTGCTCGAATTAGGCGCAGGCACAGGGTTCCTCTCGCTCCTGTGCGCAAGACTCGGTGCGAAACAAGTCACCTCGACAGACGGCAGTCAGAGCATGGTGGACTTGGCACGTCGCAACACGGTCAGGAATGAAGCAAGCACGTTGGTAGAGTGTCGGAAACTATGGTTTGGCACGGGTGATTTACTGGAATGCAATCATTACGACGTTATTCTCGGTGCCGACGTCACCTATGATGAAACGATCCTCGAGCCCTTGTGCATGACACTGGCGACCCTGCTGAGCAATAATCCTCGCGCCGTGGTGCTCATCGCTGCCACGGTGCGTCGAGAAGAGACGTAAGTCAAGAAACTAAAAAAAAAAAAGGCCAAGGTTTGCCGTGATGTCGTCGCGGCCCTGACACGTCCTAGACTCATTGCATTCATCGAAAGATGCCGCACACATGGCCTTGTATGTCGTGGCGCCAAACACACAAACCAGACGGGTCGATTTTACCTGCCCGCGAGCGAGATTATCATATTCCACATTTCACAAGACTCCACGAGGCCTCAATAAATCATGCTTTGCAGCCGCAACCTCGGGATCTTGATCGATTCTGGCTTGTACCATCCACGCAGCAGTTTTGGCATAAAGGTCTGCAGTCTTGGTGGTGCCTTGAGCAAACGGTAGATGCGTCATTTGCAGGGTCTGAGAGACCTCTGCATGACATAAATTTGCCATGGCTGCCGTTTCCATCAAGGCGTCCGCTGACATGAAATCGCGCGAGGGCGGGAACAAGATGGGTCCACTTTGCGCGATGGCAACGAGTAGCGTGATGCAAAATGTCTGCAACAAGGAAATTTGCTGAAATTGAACCATGTTGGGCAAGACTGATGTGAAGAACCACAACCTTTCCGAGCTCGTCACAATCACCAAACTGACACTGGCGAGTATCATCAAGGTCAGTACTCGCCAGTACATGCCTTGACTTTGCTGAAAGTAGCCTAGCAGGAAGATGAATAGAATAGACTGTATGTAGAAGGGCATTTGTGTCTTGAGTCCGCGATACATGTACTCGTGCAACATGCTTAACTTTGGCCAATCCATCACTTGCGCGCCGAAGCGATCGTATGCGAAGCGCAGTGATGGATCAGATAATGTATCGTAAGCGACACGCAGCGTGCGAAAGACCGTCTCGTCCCCACCTTTGTCAGGATGGTGCATGGTGGAAAACTTTCTGAATGCTTTCCTCAATTGTCGTTCCTCTACATCGTGAGAGACACCCAAGAGAGCGTAAAAACTTGGTTCTATCGCTGCGTAGGCCATGAGCAGCGTGTATGCGAGGTAAGACAGCACCACGGCGACATGAATCATCTTCCTGTCACGAGCGTAGCGGATCGATCCAGGCGCAGCCATACGCCCGCCACAAACGCGCTGCAGAGCATTGTGAATGAATCCCGACGCGAGATTAGGCACAAATGTCCAGCCTGCAAACGAGAGAATGACAGACATGAGCCAAGTCTGTGTCGTCAAAAGTAACTGTTTTTCCCGCTGCAGTTACAACATTCCCCCCGCAATCCGGCTCAGGCACCCAAAAGAAAAAAATCCATGATTTCCAGATTTTCCCGTGGTGTGGAAGAAGCGAAAGAGCGTTCATTTTCCATCAATGTCGACGAAGCGCGTGCTAGAGTCTCCCGTACCGGATGCTACTTCTTCACCGAAAAAGCGCAAACTCGTCGAGCCCGAGAATGGGGTCGCTGAGGAGGTGCCTTGTAATCCCAAAAACTTGCTCAAATCTGGCGCCATCCCCACGGGTCAAGCGTACCAGCAGAAAGCGCTCTTGCTAGAACTATACCTACCGCCGATCGATGCAAACGATGCGTTGGCTGGTGTGGAGCGACAATTGGACGATGTCTTGTTGAGTTATGTCAAGGAAGCGCGCGGCATTCTCATGGGCTGGAACGCACCGCGGTTCAGGCAGCCCGTGGCTCGAGTCTTGGAGGAATCACCCTTTACTTATGCGCAAGTCGAAGTAGACACAGTCGTCTGGCGACCGAAACGAGGCGAGGAATTGGAGGGACAAGTCAAGTTGATGGGTCCTTCGCATATCGGCATGCTCATCCTCGGCACATTCAATGCCAGTATTCCACTACACTTGATCCCCACCGACTGGACGTATGAGGAAAACTTTCATGGTGAAGACGGGTACTGGAAGGACGGCAACGGGACACCGCTAGCGATTAATCAAACACTGCGCTTCAAGACGGTCAATATCAAAAAGGGAACGAATATTCTGAGTGTGGAAGGCAGTCTTCTCGAACAAGTGTTTCAGCCGAAATACGAAGACGATGCAGCTGTGCCCCATGAAGTACCTACAACCACGCAACAGTCGCCAGGTATATCCAAACAGCAGCAGCAGCAGTCTGCGCAAATTGAGCCTGTTTTGAGCAAAGCAGAGAAAAAGGCACGACGCAAGTCTGAAAAAGCCGCAACCAAGAAGAAGAAGAAGAAGGAGGAAATGACATCGTGATATTTGTCAATATTACTAGAGAAAGAGGTACTGAACATTCAGAAATGTGTCGTGGCACCGTGTGTGCATGAAGAATATCAATTTGAGCCAGACGCTAAAGAAGAGACGGAAAAGGACGTGTTGGAGTCAGAAGAAGTGGTCATTATGTTGTGGACTGAATTGCAGCCACTGATTCGCAATTTTGTCCACTCCTGGTGTCCATTGAGTAGGATCAAACATTGCCATGTTATTGTTGTTTTGTTGTTGCTGCTGCTGCTGCGGGTGTAGCAATTGCTGTGGCGGCACGTAGTCGACATTCATAAAAGCAGATTGCTTGGCGTAGTACATTTGTTGTGGTTGCAGCTGCTGTGGCATTTGACCAGCCCCGTAGCCTGCATCGCTAAAGGTTGAGCCGGATTCTAGCGTGTTGATCGAGTCGGAGGAGACGAGTTCTGGCGGCTCTGCAGAATAGAGATCAGCCTGATACACAGGTGAGTAGCCCATTGTTTCAGGAGTCCCCACGTAGTATGATAAAGAGTTGCTGGAAGAAACAAAACTCGGGCGGGATGCATATGCTATGCTACCACGAGACGACTGTTGAGGATTTGACACGTACTGTTGCATTGGTCGAAACGTGGGCGAATGAGCCAGCGGTGGTTGCAGCTGAAACGGTGCATTGCTGATGTTTGAATGAATCGATGTGCTCGTGGAGGAGGTTGACGCCGTGACGGGTTTTGGCCTGGTCTGCTGCTGAATCGGCGCGTGACGACCAGAGAGCTGCAATGCTTGTGCTTGCACGAGAGATTGGGAATACCGCGCAAGCGTCGTGGATAATGCGTCGGCGGGCTTCTTGCGTACTCCGGACGATACGGAACGTTGATACGGATGACTCGTGGTGTTTGCTGATTGTCGCTTCATGTAGTTTGGTGTCGAGACTGACATCTGCGGCGACCCGACATTTGAGTGATCGCTCGAGCCTACGGAAACGAGAGAGGAGGCTCGTCGTGGTACAACTGAGGGCTGAGATGCAGAGTCTGTGGTCATGCTTGTTGGAGCAACGGGCGGTTGCAATTGAAGTCCATGGGTTTCGTTGGTAGGGGTATCAAGGGAAGCGCTTTGTACCGACATCTTGCTCGTCGGTGCAGGTCTATCGGCAAAGACACACTCTGCATGACTCGCCCTCGTACATCCTTCGCACGATCCTCCAGCAATGCTGCCCGAGCACTTGATTTTACGCCGTCTACAGCGATTACACTGTTCTCTTGTCAACAAAGGAGCTTTCGCAGGCACTGAGCAAAGTACTTACAGCCACAGAGATCCGCGTGCGCGGAGGGTCAATCTCATGGTCATTCATGCTCGATCCGCTGTTGGAACGATAGTAGAACGGAGCGGTTTCCGCGAATGCATTCAAGCCCGAAGGATTCATTTATTCGTCGAAGGAAAAGGCGCGGCACTCTGTGTCGCAAGAGTAACAGAGGGTATGCTTCAGTGGGAGTGTCGCTCGGATGGAAATCTGCTTGAGCGCAATTCAGGCTCGAATCTGGTCGGTATCAGAAAACGAGGGGACGGAGAGAGGTGTTGATTCGAGGAAGCACTACAAAAGAGTAAAAGGAGAAGGACGAAAGGCAGAGAAGGGAGCGAAAACCCCGGGCTGTTGTGAGCATGTTGTGTTAACGTTTGGTGGTACTGTGTCTGATTGGACTACTCACTCCCCAAGAAAGTGGCTACCACCTGTGTCTCACACACACACACACACTCTCTCTCTTTTTTTCGTTATTCTGCCTACACCTACTATGTACGAATCAGAGATCTCTGATCCCGAGTCGATCTCCTACAATCATCGCAATCAACGACGACTGCCATCACATCTAGTACAGACTCTTTCAGGCGAGGCCAAGACAGATGGTAGAATTAGAGTAGAAGCCAGGCGGAAGTTCGGCACGACTTTTTCGGGGGGAAGGAGGAGATCGAAGCAGGATCGGAGGCTTGTGAAGTGATGGAAAAAGGGAGTTGCGCTGGTGTGATGTGACACACACATGTGCAGATGCCGGGCGGCGAACCAGCTGAATGGAAGTGACATTTTTACCTGCGCCCCCTTTTTTCCTCCCTTCCCGATTCGGACAGACACAAGCACAAACGCTCGATCAGCTGCGATCGACCAATAGAAAGTGAAGAGGACAAGTCAAAAACCTCCCTCACACCGCAAGATGTTCTGACAGCAAAAACGAAGAGGGTAATAAGAGTTTCATCTGTTGTGCCTGACACTTATCTCATCTGTCATGGCATAAGTCGTGGGCGCCGGATTGGTATAAACTGCTCGCGTGCCAAGTTTTTGTCTACGTACGGTAGAGACAAAATACTCATGTAGAATACTCCAGCACAACAACAAGCCTTGCAATGGAATCGTAGGATGCCAGTCATCATGTATTTTGACATCACAACGCACGCGCAACAAGAAAAACAAAATATGTGCCGAAATGTGACGTACCACCACTTGAAAATTTGCCCCTTTATGCGGATAATCGGGAGATCCATCTGGTCGTCTATTCTTGCAGTCGTACTTGCTCGGTAAACTCCGGCCAGCGTCATTTTGGGAGTCTGCCATCAAGACTCAATCACTCAAGGCCTTCTAGACGTGAGAGAGATGTTGCTAGTGAGCCCAGATTGATCTCAACTTCGAGGTATACGTGCTTGCTTGACCTTTTCCATCAGCATGTTTATAGGGACTGGAATTCTGGATGATTATCAAGCGACGTGGCTGAAGCGAAGCCACCAAACAGTTGGCTACTCAAGTGCCAACGCATGTTGCGACTGGCGTATTGCAACCTTTAAGCTTCTTTCAAACGTACAATATTCCTTCAATACTGTGCAATCTGAATAACCTACCTTTATCTGACATGTCATCGTTATAGAATTTTGCATGAAATCTTATACAAGAATACCGTAATTTAAGTATTGAGTGCATCACGTAGTAGTTGTTCTTCCATACCTGAAAGGCATATTGCCGTGATGGGAGTTTGCTCCTCTGCTTTTGGTTTGAGCTGTGACCGTGATAGAGTGCTCACGAAGTCCGATCCGGTGGTAGTAGAAGACTCTTCACGATTGCCTGTTCGGGATGTCGCTAGAGTACGGTCTTCACCTTCAGTGTGCCAGCGTGGTACCAACGATGACCATCTCGAGGAGAACTTGCCAGCTTTCGGCGTACTGACTACACTCTTGTCCACACTTCGCCGCCAAAACTGTTGAGACGGTGTCACTAACGGCGTAGAACTCGCTCTAGACAATTTTTGTGCTGCGGCGGCGCACCTTAATGCCTGGTATGAGTCGCCTCTCGTACGTGATATGTCTAGGGTCAGTGGAGAGCTAGAGGACGCAGTCGCCGAGCTCACACTGACCGTAGCAAAGGGTGCACTGTTTTGCAAAGGGGAAGGATATGGTCGCTTCATAAGCACCGCCTTGGTCACTTGCGGCGCGAGTAAGATGGGATGACATATCGGCTCAAGGACAGATTCGTGGGAGGTAGTGTGACGAAGTCTGGGCTCCGAAGGCTTTCTCCACGCTTCCATATCATGGGCAAGACTGTCCTTGTCGTCCATGAAATGAGGCACAGTCATTTTGCGTTGTGCAGACTCATCGAGCTCGTCAATTGATGGTGAATAAAGCGCTGGAGACATGAAAACACTCTCGAGCGAGTTAGACCTTACGTGTTGCCTAATCTGCAGCACGGGTGCTGATCGGTTTTCAAGCGATACATCTACACAAGGTGAAGAAGGATGACTTAGACTTGCCGATCTGTCTCGACCAGTATCAGAAGCCAAGGAGAAATATCCCGAATCACGTTCTGGTCGCTGAGTGGATGGAGGACTTGCTAGTCCATTCTTGAGAATGGCCCTCGCAGGTGTTGTATGTTCCTGAGGCAATTCTTGTCGTAGTCTCGTAATACGAGTTTCGGTATTTGTAAGGACTTTAGCTTTGTTTCCACGCTTGGAACCTTGCGGAGGTATGTGATAGTGATAATGGTGATGCTCATGCAATTCCTGCGAAATAGATTTGCGAGGCGCTCGTTGCATTTCTTCTCCAAGGCCTGTGGCAAGTTTGGCTGGAGCCAAGAGCTGGTGCCGGAGTTGTGCTAGTTCTTCTTGGGTAGAGGCGAGTATACGTTGCAGTTCCTCGTTATGGCCTTGCAGGTTATCATTGTTTTGCACCAAATCCTTGATCTGGTCCGTTGTGGCAGAGGACCCGGCAACAGTCTGTGTGATGCTCTTTGGCCTCTGTAACCAGCCACGATTGTTTTCGAAGCTATAGTCTTGTTGTGGCAGCTCATATTCCTCCTTTGAGATGTGTTCAAGTTGGTCTTGTAACTCCCGTACGCGTCGCTCAGCCTGTTTGCACCGGATGCTACTCTGATTGCTATTATGAGAGACCGTCACCAGATCTTGTTCCAAGGTCTCGCGTTCCAATTCAATTGTGAGTATACGTGTCTCCAGGCTTTGTGTCCGTAGCGCTCGCTGGCTCAATTTTCCAACAATATTCTCAGTTTCCTCGAGCGTACTGCTGAGTTCAAAATTGCGAGCATCAGCAGCGCTCAGAGAAGAATTGAGGTCCTCTAATCTCTTCAGAAGAGTCAAGTTGTCTCTCATAGATTGCTGATTCTGAAACTCAAGCAGTCTATTATTGGTCTCTAAATCATCAACCGCCTTCGCAAAGGCGTTGTGCTTCTCAGTGGCTTCCAAGAACTCTAGTCGCTGGGTTTCACTTTCCTTGATATATGTATCATGACGGTCGAGCAGGTGTTTGCCGAGTTCTGCGGCGGTTCGTAGATCGCTCTCGAGCTGGGACATGATCTCGTTGTTGCGCTCACGAGATGCGCAAACTTTCCCAGTACAGCAGCAAGATAATTGACCAATATGCGTGATGATTGGCGGAAGGTATTGAGCAGCTTTCATAGACTATTGGCACAAACCTTGTGAAACCTCGATTTCAAACTTGTCGCAATGCAGATTGTGGTGAGCGCGCGCCGTAGATTGATGAGAGTCAGCGCTTGGCTAGAGAGAGAGACAGGTTAAAGAGCGTGAAGTAAGGGAGTGTGCATCAGAGGTTGTAATGTATAGTCATACGTTGTGTTCTACTAAATGGGCCAAAACTCGAATCAAAACGGCAACGAGACAAAAAGCATCCGCACTCGGCAGGGTTTGCGTACACATCTTCAGGGTTGACCCGCAACCCGCTCCACTGCTTCACTTCTTCACGCTTCCAGTTGCAGGGACTTCTGAATTGATCATAGGTGCAGTGATGTTGCGACACGTCAGTCTCTTGAGATCAGTCACTCGGCAATCGACTTTGCTCCGCTCACAAGTGCGGTCTGTCTCTCTGCTCACGGATGAGTCTGCAAACATTGGTGATTATCCTACCAATGTGCCAAAGATCAGTAGGCAGCGAAGATCCGAAACTGCAAAGTGGGACAATCAACAAGATAGGCGAAATTTCGGAGAAACCGTATGATGCTAATCTCATAAATGGATAGCGATTGACGATATAGTTGCATGAAGAAGATGAGCTGATGTCCACCTTCGCACCAGATGAACACCTACACGTCACACCAGGAACCGCAATGAAGCAAGTTGGAATATTTGTCGCTGTTTTCCTGTCGTTTATTGGTGTCGTTTACGTCAATTTCGAACCTCTACAAGCCGTCAGGCGTACATATCCATATGATGGTCAGAGTTTGTTCTTTGAAATGTTTTCCAGTGCTGACAAAACAGGTTTGAATAAGGAATTGGCTGGCAGAGCAGCTAGATCTTGATCTAGCCGACCTATGATCGATCGCTGGGTTCAAGAGCCATAGTCTTGGACGATAGTAGCATAGACACTGTATATGGTTCGCAGCATCTCGCGGCGGCGTGTGGTTACACTTCATAAACATCATGTTTTTTTCAGGGCGTAAGAGTTGTGCGAAGGACGTGCAAGTGCTTGAAAGGGATGTCTGTGGGAGGTCAAGCAATATTGTCGCCTGTATACTAGTGCAATGTGTTAGGACTTGATGAAATGTACTAGTCTATTATATTTATAACATAACTGCACGATGACCAGTCATATACTTCTTAACGTCGCCTAAAAAGAAAGAACAAATCAAACCAATGCCGCTAAATGCCAATGTGGTGAGCCATACATTGTGGAAACCTTGAGCCCATATAGGTCGTGCCAAGTGACGGGCCTGGTTAATCAGATCCTGCGTGACTCCTGGAGTGTTGAGCAAATTTTTAGTGTCCGCAATGCCTAACTGTCCAAGGAATGTTGTGATCTTTTCAATCGAGAATCCCTGCTGGAGTAGTAGTGTAATAACTTTTAGAGAATCCGGATTTGTAAGATCGTTGAACAGAATATTTACATCGTGGTTCAAAATGTAGTACAGCACAGTGAATCCGATACCACCTCCAAGCACACGCGCCACGAAAGTGAGCGCGGTTACAGTACCCAAGAACTCATCAGGAGAACAGAGCTGGGTGATAACCGAAGCAGGGATGATGATACCACCAATACCAATAGCGCCCATGGTGACCATAAAGCCAGCCAAGGTTGCCCTATTCTCATTCACAGCATATAAAGATCCAAGACCCGCCGCCATCAGCGCACACGAAAGTACCATCTGAATTCTGATGGCGCCCTGGAATCTGGTAATGAGGTAGGAGAAGAAACCAGCACCAAACAAGATACCCGTAGTTTGTGCAGTTATCAGCAGACCACCATGTGTAGGTCCAAAATCGAAGACCTGAACAACATAAGTTGGCCAAAGAATGAGTAACGAGAAGAAATTCGCACCCGCAATAGCGGTGATGATGAGTGTCAGGACAAAGACACGAGTGTTCTTGAACATTCCAGGTGGATACAGAGGATGTCTTGCGAATTTCTCCCAATAAGCCAGCAAGCACAGCAAGAAAAAACCTAGGATGAGCGGCACAATAGTTTGTGCAGACTTCCACGGGGAGCTATAACCTCCAGTTCCGAGTCCGAATAAAAACAGAGTTGAACCAGCAAGCGAAAGCAAGAAACCCAACCAATCGATTCGCATAAGTTTATCAGCAGTTGTTTCCGTGTGACCATGGTAGATTCGAACTGGTGGATGATAGAAAATGAACGTGAGTACCTGTCCTATAACAACCCATATAAGTGGAATCCAGACATTCCATCTCCAGGTAGCGTGCACGGACAGGTTGAATGCATATATACCGAGAGGCGCAAACGGCAAAATCGTCCAGGTCAGCATAGATGTATAGAATCCTCGAAGCTTATTAGGAGCAATTTCATTAACTGCCGCCAACGCATTGATCTCCAAAAGTGCAGCACCGATTCCAGTGAATGGGAAGGAAGCAATATTCTGCCCTGGAGTCTGGGTCGTGCCAATCAGGATGAGACCAATCATGAGAGCAACACCACCAATTAGTACGGCCCAACGTCTTCCGAAGATATCGGAAACACTGCCCGCTATAGGGGCCGTGGCAGCCAGGGCTATCAAAGGCCCAAGCACGTACCAGACTTGAATGTTGGCTCCACCAATGTCAGCGATGGTGTAATCTATGCACACAAGCAACATATACAGCGGAATCTGCGATCCTGTCCATAAGAAACTGATGGCAAGACAAGCAATGAATGTCTTGAACTCGATTCTCGGCATTTCATCGTCGGCACCAATTTGAGCTTGCCCTGTTGCTGTCGTTGCTATATCTGCACCAGTCCTCTGTTTCTCTAAATCATATTGTGTCGCTCCGGTATCGACCCGTTCGATTCTGTCTGCCGTGGGCTTTTCTCGAATCTGGCTACTTTCACTATCCGAAGGTGTAGTGTCGCCAGTTTCCAGACCCGGCTGATATCTTTGCCAGTTGTCCATGACTGGAATTGCTACTGTCACAATCACTTATGAAAGCTCGTGGATAATTCAAGAGACGGCCGATGTGCTTGAACAAAGTCACAATAAAAAGTTTCGTGCTGAATCTGGGAATGAGGCACGAATATATCTTGCCGAAGAAGGCCATCAATCAAACTATTCCGGGGCAATTTGGGGCGATGATTAGTGGGCACAGATTCATCCAATCGTTTCATAGTTTCAGAAGCCGTGGCGTCATCATATTAGTTTGAGATTCTGTCAACTTCACAGCGCACAAGGAATACCGAATGTTGAAGATTTAGTGCTTGTGGTACAAACGGCGATATTGCACAGAATTTCTTTGATACGACCGTTCATGACTTTATTCTGTCCAGCTTTTAATTTGGTAAATGCGTGTATGAACAATAAGGCTGAGTAGTAAATGCATTTCGCGAAATCCGCCACAATTGGCGGGCCAATAGCGCGTTAGCCGTTGTGTGACATCAAACAATTCAAGCCGAGATACACACCCTCGGACCTTTCCGCGATCGACATTGAGATGGCCATGTTGGAAGTGCCAAGCATCTCCAATGCTCTGGGGTACCTCGGGATCTCAGACAAGCCGTAAAAGCATAACTCCAAAGTTTGATGACCTTTGGAGAAATCTTTGATTTTCTGCACATTTCGTGAAATCCTCAAAACCCGGATTAATGTCTTTTGTAACATCTTGAAACGCGAAGAGGCTTCAAGCTTCTGTTGCTAATCAAAATCCAGGTCTCAAAATTTTGCACATCACGAGGACTATCTGAGAATTCCCTGTAGGCTTGTAGCAGCAGCAATCGTGCCAAACTAAACTTCAAAATTAAAAACTCTTCAACTTTCTTGTTTCAAAGGAGACTCGAGGGTGGCTGCTGAGTCTATTCGCCACATCATCCAGCACCCTATTGATCTGTTTTGATTAGCGTCTCAATCTTTCGACTGGTGCGAGTAATCAGCATATTATATATACTTCGACATACCTGTATGGTCGCCACGTCTCTGTAGCTGCAAGCATTTCCGACTCGCTCATGTATTTCTGTGCCTTATTTTTGTTGTGAAGTGATTTATTCTTTGGATCTTTACCAACGAAGTAACTCATGCCCTTCGTTGTATGAGTATCATGATCTCCCTGAGTATCTGGACAGGAACTCACTCTCTGTATACCAATGTCACCCGGTGATAAGATGTCCCAGTGATTCAGTGAAAACATCTGATTGGATGAGTACCCAGAAGAGAAATGAACAAATCATTCATATCTTACCATGAACATTTCTGCTGACCAAGGTCCCAGACCTCGTAGAGACACTAATTTCTTCTTGATCGTCTCGTCGTTGGATTTAGCAAAAAAATCATCTGTAAACTCACCACGAAGGAATGCCTGGGCAATGCCCTGCACGTACTCTGCTTTTCGTAACGATAAGCCCGCTGACTTGAGATACAATACGTCAGACACGGCGACTTGCTCTGGTGTTGGGAAGAACGAGAGGTTCAAAGTGTCATTGGCGGGCGCTGACGTCGCTAGCGCGTGCGATTGCTCGCTCTCCGCCGTGATCTCTGTCTTCACTCGTACACGATTTGGCCCATCTTCCACTTCCGGATCGAGATCGACATCAACGACTGTGTCAACTTGTCCAAAAGGCAAAAACAGAGCCACGAATTTGCGTCCAATTGATCTGGCTGCGGCGCCGGAAACCTGTTGACTAATCACCCCAAGCACAAGGCTCCTGAAATGATTCTTCGGCTCAGCTAGGCCTTCCTCCGTCCAAGGCTTGGGTATGAATCGACCGAAGAGGGACTGGAATCTCGAATCGACCATGCAGAGGTGATCCACTGCAGCTTGTAAATTTTGAGGACGGTCATGGGGTACCTTGACATCCACGTTACAAGGTTGCGGAGTGGGCGGCACAAGTTCGAATGGTTGTCTTATGTTTACATCTTCCTCGACTAGTACTACACGATCCTTCTTAATCTTTTTAGCAATACTAGAAGTCGAGGGTTTTGTTTGCTTGAGCATCATGTTGATGTTTCTCGTACTACGCCGGGACATTATTCTTACTGGATCCGGGGACGTGATACAGGCTCAATTGCGGCAATCAAGGATATTTTGCTGCTCAATGAGAAGATTGATCAGGGTAAGACTGATCGCCACGAAGAGTGTAGATGCACGTGCCACGTCGTCCGCAATGCTTATGATGCTGCACCGCACTCGTTTGTTAGTCCTTGCTCCCAAAAGGCGTATTCCACTTGTCCGCAGCTTTTACTGTGCACCAATTCGATCGCGGTGTCAGAAGGCTGCTCGCCTTTTGTTGCAGAACTCGTTTCTAGTCACGTGAAATTTTCGACCGGGCCAGCTCAGATCGAGAAAGAAATCAGGCTGCTCGGCAAAGTCCAAGAGCCAGTGGTTCCATCGCGCAATTGTGCCTACTCACAAACGCTGACAAACTACCTTCTCGTCTGATTGTTCCTCGACAATTTCTCTGTCGACTGCTTGACAATCAGATGCGTTGATGACATGGAAGACTTTTACACAACTTACGGTCACGAGGTGGACTTGGCAAAGTTTGCAAAACTTGCTGCACGTCTATGTGGACGATCTCACAGTCTTGTGCATCTTATTGATGACAAGAACCAGTATACGTTGGCTAGTCACAATTACGATGTCGAAATTGGCTTCCATATGGACCGATGCGATTCCATGTGTAATATCACAGCAAATCTGCCAAAGGGGCAAATACTCTCGATTCGAAATGCTTCTTCAGACACTAGGGTGCAAGACTTGCCAGCTGTAGCAGGATTTCCGCACTTTCGATGGTACCTTGGAACCCCAATACGAACTCGCACTAACCAACTGATCGGCGCTCTATGCGTTCTCGACACGGACGATACTCTTCCAGAGGCATCCGAGGAAATGCAGGACTCAATTGTTCAGTTGGCGGAGTGTATCGCAGAACAATTAGATCTAAGAGCAGACTGCAATGTCGCCTTGAAGGCAAAGAAAGATTTTCTGACATCTGTCTCACACGAGCTTCGAGATCCCATGCACGGTATCAGTATGAGCCTGGCGCTACTATCAGCCCGCGAAGAACTCCATGAAGAAGAACTTGTAGTGCTCGAGGCTGCTAAAAAGTGTACCATTACTCTGGAAGCGTTAGTGGATCAGTTATTGACTCTGAATGAGTCGGCGTATGAGTCTGATCCGCTGAGAGGCAACCAGGAGGTCTTCAACATTGCACAAGCCACAGAGTCTGCACTCGATTCCGCTTGGTTGGCTTGTCACAAAGAGGGTATAGGCCGCCTGAACCATGTGGAATGCTCTCTCTCAATTGCTGCAGAGCTCTACAGGAAATCAGTCCGACTGAATCGTCTGGAATATCTTCGGATCGTTGCTTATCTATTCAGTAATGCTGTCAAATACACTGAGGCTGGGTTCATCCACGTAAAACTTGATCTTGGAGAATGCTGCAGTCACAAATGCAAACGACAGCAAAGGTCACACTACGCTCTTAAATTATCAGTCCAGGATTCCGGTCTTGGTTTCGCACCGGAGTTCGTCGAGCAAGCTTTTGATCTGTTCACACAAGCGGACACAATGAAGTCGGGTGTCGGTATCGGTCTCAGCGTAGTGAAAAAACTTGTGCAGCTCAATGATGGCACAATATCGTTACAAAGCAAGCATCACGAAGGCTCAAAATTCGACGTCACTCTGTGCATTGAGCCGGCTGAAGCCAGCGACTCGAGTGATTCCGATGACACTTTATCAAACAGGGCTTATTACATCTTGCGAAGTTGTTCAGATACATACAGCGCAATATTAGAAGGGTATGGCTCTGCGTTTGGTATGCAACGTGTCTCGAATGAAGCAGATGCCGAAGTTCTCTTAGGCATGGCAATATCTGGTGAGAGAAGTTCAACACAGACTCCGATAGTTGAAATCTACTATGATCCTGCAGAGGCTTTCAAAAACAGCTCCATTCAACGGTCTATTGCTGTCGCCATGCCAGTGGGTCCACTCAAGTTGCGCAACGCACTTAAAGCGGCTTTGTCGTATCCACCAATTGCAAAGGATATTGTGTCCATAGCAGATGCAGTGAAAGTAGAAACAACGCCAAAGCCGGAAAATCGCTCATCTCAAATTAAGGTTCTACCGAGTATTCCGAATCCTTCGCGACTTGCGCCATTACGTAGTTGTCTTGTGGTTGACGATAATGCGGTCAATGTTCGAATTTTGAGCACATTCTTGAAGCGGCGCGGCTTCGAGTGCAGAACTGCCAGTGACGGTTTAGAGGCAATTGACGTTGTCAAGGCTTGTGATGTCTCACGACCATTTGAGCTAATCTTTATGGATATCAATATGCCTCGAATGAATGGTGTCGAAGCTGCAAAGAATATCGAACAGTACCAGGAGTCCAACAAGATCGCAAAGAGTCTGATTATCGCAGTCTCTGGGTGTTCCGAGGCTGAGCGCCGAACAGTCATGTCACTTGGCATGCACAATTTTTTCAAAAAACCAGTGGACCTTAAAGCTTTTGCGCAGTTTTTGGACGCAACACACTGAAGCAGACCATAGATTTGGTTCATTCTCCACTGTCCTTTTCAAGGTTTTACAAAGTGTCTAATTATTTTGACCTTCCACTCGTCCGCAATGCAGGGCTTGCATGTGTTGCAGCTTACCCGAAATCCTTGGATGCTGCTTTTTACTTTCTATGTCTATAATTTATATTACACAATCTCAGGAGACTTTCATATTATTTTTACATTATTCTACTGTCCGAGATGCATACGTCAACAGGGTTTCGAGTATTCGAGGCGATTGTCCGCGACTTTTGCCAAGATTGCTGTATTTTGTCTAGCTCCGTTCGAGCCGCAAGAAATCGGGATTTGCTTGATGGCAGATGGAGTAGAATCACAGACAAAATAGGTAAGCAGCACGTGTTACAGCATGTCGCCCATCGGATTTCAGAAGAGCATGTGATTTGCCATGATACATATATATCATGCCGTGCTCATGCTTGCCGATACTCATGAATACTGAGGAAATAATAATTTGGCAAATAGCATCCTAAAATCCATTATCCAAGTCGCAATTCGACCCTATAAAGAGTGAACTATAAAAGTGCGATATGCATTCGCTCTAAACAAGTGTTCCACATTCACAAAAAGGGTCTGTAAGAAGACGAAATAGTGAGCCAATATTGGGCATATGACAATCTATGCGTTCTGATCGCAGTCGTATGTCGATACAGGTAATTCCCGTGTATTGCGCTTTCCGCCACGACTGCTTGCGCAGGCGGCAAGGCGCAAGACAATAGGCATCGGTAATCAATCAAGCAATCATTGGGCAGTGCACTATCACTATAATGCTACTTGTTACTGTACTGTATTTTCTTTGTGATACTATACCCTAGATCTTGATCCGCTCCATCCGTAGATCTTACAGTGTGCAGTCTAGCGTGACTGGCAATGGCATGCATCATTCGGTGCAAACGGCGGCGTTCTCGCTTTTGCCTGTATAGCGACTCGGATGAGATCAATTGAGGCTTGGGAGAGAGTCTCTGACGACCGCGTGTAAGCATTAAAGTCACATTATTTCGTTTCCAAGACACTCGATGCAAAGATGTTCTCAAAGGAATGCGCGATATTCGAGGCTGCGGACGATGTATAGTTGACAGATCGTTCAGCTGATATTGTATGCTCGATCACAAGACCGTCTTGATCTGTCTTTACAGCATGGTGTTTTCAGTATGCACGAGACAGGATCATGAGCCGTTCATAGATATACAAGCTAACCGAGGCATGTTTGTCTTTTGGTTCCACCCGCCTGCATCACGACGGGCACCTATGATCACAGCTGTGAGTCATATCCACCCGCCCAGAGATCATGCCACCGGCACATGCGTCATGACGTTGTACAGAATGTGCTTGCTGCAGGGGGGAGACCGTTGCGAAGATCATCATCGAGACATCTGACACTGACATTCTAGAGGCACCTGCAGGTCGTGCATCAAGCGAGCAAGAGGCCTGGATTAAGGTGAAGGCTGGATGGACGGATGAATCTGTGGAATGCAGAAGAACGATTTCTGATTGGCTTCCACAAAATTTCCATATTTTCAAAATGCAGTTGATGAGAGGCAACAAAACTCAAAACAACAACAACAACAACTACGGCACATGCTTTTTAGTCCATGGCACGACTGCAAGCACCGTGCCTCTGCTATGACCATGAAAGTGGAAGTAACGTTCACGGGCCTCTTTTCCAGCACTCCCATGCGGTACACCAAGGAGACTCGATCGCTGCGCAACGTCAGTGGAAAACTTTGTTAGAAGGGTCCGGGTCCAACTGTTGGTGGCGTTTGAGGAATGCAAAATCTCCGACATTCTTGGAAGATGCCATGATTTGGGAGAGGTCAGCATTTGTCACAAAAGTCCATGGTCACCCGGTCCCGTTCCTTCTGACTTTCTTCTTCTTCTTGTTCTGCAGCAACAACAAATACAATACACACTCTCTTTAACACACACTCTCTTTTGGGCCTGAGCGGAAAAAATGCTTATTCCTTATATCGCCCTACTGGGCACTCTTGCAGTCGAAGCTCATGCATCAACGAGCTTTGAGAAATTTCATCAACGCAGGTCACATACACACCATTATCGACCAAGAAATGTCGTATCCACTGAGTTTTCGACGTCTTCTTCGAACGATACTCAGGAGATTGACCTGACGAAAAGATCGTCACAGTGTGCATTTCCATATGCCTCGCTGATGACGGCTGTTACGCCGGACTCGATGAATGCTGGATGGGCCATGAGTCCGGATCAACCATGTACACCAGGCAGCTACTGCCCTTATGCCTGCAGTCCCGGGTATGTCATGGATCAATGGGATCCCGCGGCCACAACCTATGCCTATCCCGAGTCAATGCAGGGTGGACTCTATTGCAATACTGATGGATCCATCAGTAAACCGTTTCCCGACAGGAATTACTGTAAGTTATAACACACGTGAATACAACGAGTCTATTGCTAATATATCAGGCAAACCTGGTGTCGGAACGGTTTATGCAAGGAATGCCATGTCATCTTCCGTGGCCTTTTGCCAAACAGTCTTGCCAGGCAATGAGGCCATGCTGATACCCACCTCTGTCTACCCTGGTGCGATCACTGGCATCGCTGTGCCAGACACCACTTATTGGGCGGGCACGGCTGCACACTACTACATCAATCCTGCAGGTGTTTCAGCCAGCGAGGGCTGCGTATGGGGCTCAAACGCAAATCCATGGGGTAATTGGTCGCCATATGTCGCTGGCGCCAACATGGACGGTAATGGCAACACTTTTGTCAAGATTGGTTGGAACCCCATCTACACGGACGATCCGTCTTGGAGCAGTGTTGCTCCAAGCTGGGCAGTCAGTATCGAATGCGCTGGAGGCAATTGCAATGGTATCCCGTGTCGTTGTGATCCTTCTCTTGACGGCATCAACAAGTGCTCCGGAGGTTCGAGCGGTGCTGGTGATGCTGCGTTTTGTGTGGTGACTGTCCCGCAAGGTGGTTCAGCCAACATTGTCGTATATGATGTTGATTCGGGGGCCGGAACTGCGTCTTCCAACAACCTCAAAGCTCAAGTCAATGCGGCGATCGCCTCGTCTGTAGTTGCCTTTCCAAGTCCCGTCACTACGACCAGCTCGACCACTACATCATCGACGACCACCTCCGCTAGTCCTACCAGTACGACCTCTTCTACTACCAGCAGTACCACAACCACGAGTACCACATCTACCAGTACTACGCCCACCAGTACGTCTACAAGTACCACGCCAACGTCCACTTCAAGCAGTACTACTTGGTCGTCAACCTCTTCAACTTGGTCACTTACCACCACGTCATCATCATCATCATCGTCGTCGTCTTCAGTCTTTTACTTTCCGAAGCTCACCACATCGTCCATTGCTGCACTCAATTTTTCGACCGCTACAACGTCATCAGCATCACTGCCGACCTTTCAGCCCATGTACCTCAACATAACGACGCCCACGACGATCGTTGCAGCGAATGCCGTAACGACCACCTTGTTGAGGGGAGGAGCCGGCTACGACAATTTGATTGCTACAGCCACACCAACTCAAAAGTCAGGTGCGCAGGCTGTACTGCAAGTCAGTCCGATCCTCGCCTTTGCTGCTGCTGTTGTTATCCTGCTGCGTTTGTAAAAGGACTGTACGAAGAGAAAAGTCTCCTCAATATATGTACAGACAAGTACATATCTCAATTTTGGGTTTGATGGTAGCGTTGGCGACATGTTTCCTCTACATAATGCACATAAAAGTCACAATACATAACCTTGCAAATTTTCCTCACTGTCCATTGATGGCTTCAATCAAGACACGCGCAGTCTTGGACGCGCTTGCTGGGTTTTGTCCGGTAATGAGGTTTCCATCGCGCACGACACACTCTCCCCAATCCTGACTCGCCTTGATGAACTCTGCGCCTTGTTCCTTAAACTTTGATTCGAGCAGGAAGGGCACGGCATGCGTCAATCCCGCTGCTTCCTCTTCTGAATTGGTGAATCCAGTCATGCGTTTACCACGACAATAAGGAGCGCCTGTCCCTGCTGCGTCTTTCAAGTGGGTGAGCACGATTGGGGCATGACACACGGCACCGATACATTTCCCTGCATCGACAAACTTTGCCAACAATTCGAGGGAATTGACATCCTCCACTAAATCCTCACACGGTCCGTGTCCGCCAACGTAAAAGATGCCGTCGTAGGAAGTATGTTGAATCTCAAACAAGGGTGTCGTTGTAGCTACTTTACCCTGTGCTTCCTCATCCCTTTGAAACTTTTGACACGTCGCATCTGATGCAAAAGCAGTCGTGGATTCCGGATCTACCGGTGCAGCACCACCATTGGGGGACGCAAAGGTGATGGTATACCCGGCCTCGAGAAATTCATAGTATGGGTGTGCTAATTCAGGCAAGTACC
Organism: Taphrina populina JCM 22190; assembly: GCA_000836195.1. Taxonomy (NCBI): domain Eukaryota; kingdom Fungi; phylum Ascomycota; class Taphrinomycetes; order Taphrinales; family Taphrinaceae; genus Taphrina; species Taphrina populina. The sequence goes on along the minus strand of DF820090.1, from coordinate 465,567 downwards.
ATCCCGTTGCACGATCAATCTTGCTGAACTTGGCGCAGGACGTCAAGACGATAAGGATGGATTTGGCGGGCGTCACTAGATCCACGAGTGAGTTTGCAATGTCTGTGATTGAAGAGGACATATTTGGTTGTCTACATATGAATGCGAGAGCATCATGACAAAAAAAGGGTCAGCGTTGCACGATTCCTGTACCAAAACCGGGGATGAACGATGAGTACGAGATGGACCGCAGAGATCCATTCATTCAGTTGCTCGCTAGAGAGAAACAATCTATGCAAAGAGTTCTCGCGGACGAGAGGAGGCGCGTTTGTATGTTTTGCTTCTTTTCACACTGCCTATAGACCAAATCCAATTCTGCTCTTGCGCTTCTCCTCCAGCTTGCTGCTGCCGCCTACGTCCCCATAGACACCTCCTAGCTGCAATACTCTATGGTTGGCTTCCATCAACGCCTGTATCCAAGCCGTGACGTGTCCGCTCGCGTCCTCATAGAGATAACTCTTGACTGGTGTTTCCACCACGAATTGTTTAGCATCAATGGCTCGGATCTGTGTACTTGATGAACCCGTCAATCGTACTTCACCACGTATTTTTTGGTCACCTTCGAGGTATAGGCACCGCCCGTGCGACGTGACCATTAACTGTTTCGTCTTTTTGCGTTGCAGTATTTTGTGAAACTTGCGTGGTATTTTGTCGCCATCCGCAGTCAGCACATTTAATTGTCCCAGACGCAGGATTCGCTCAAACGGCAAGGACAGCACGGAAGAGTACTGCAAATCGAGCTCAGATGGATTGGTGGATACTTCCGTCCCGTGATTCGCCACAGACAATGGCCGCGTCGACCCACTTCTCATGCTTGTCGGAGAGGAATTCGTCGGTGACTGAACCTTGAGTGCTGGTTGTGCGTGATTCGAACTCAGTACGATTGGTCGTGGACGGTACGGACGCAACTTGGGAGCCTTGATCTTCCATAGTGTCTCCCAATCAATCTCTGCAAAGAATTCATGGCTGCGAATGTCCGGGACGGAAAGACGATGCAGCGGATCAAGCACGAGGAGACGTTTGACGAGATCTGCAGCTTTGGGTGGGAAGCCCACCGGGATCGTGTACTCCAAGCGTACAATCTTTTGAAACGTTTGATACTCATTCACAGCCTTGAAGGGCGGCTTCCCCGCGAGTAGTTGAAACAGAATGCATCCGAGAGCCCATAGATCAGAGCTCTTGCACGTCGATTTCTCCGTCAATAGTTCCGGGGAGACGTATTCTGCCGTGCCCACAAAGGAGTTGGCACGATCGGATTGTTCCAGGCCATCGAGCTCATTGACACGTTCGTCCCCGCCGCGTCTATCGTGCGCATCACCGTTCGTCGCGGGCAGATCCAACAGCTTGGCCGTCCCGAAATCCGCTATTTTTACCCTCATCTTGTCATCCAACAGGACATTCTCCGGTTTGAGGTCACGATGAATGACCCCTCTTGAATGCATGTAGTCAATGGCATCCAGTATCTGTGCACTGTAGTAACGCGCACACTCTTCATCAAACGTCGATAATTTCTTCAACACTCCGAGTAATTCGCCATTCGTCGCTAGATCAAGCACAAAGTATAGACTGCTTTCATCTTGAAATGTATAATACAGTCTGACGACGCCCGGGTGGTCCCCTAAACGAAACAAAGTGTTTTTTTCGATATTGACATACTTGACCTTCTTCTCCTTGATGATGTGCCGCTTGTCCAGCACTTTAATCGCGTACTCTTTGAGTGTTTGTCGATCCGTCGCTGCAATCACTGTCGAGTAAGACCCTTCTCCTAGCGTCCTTGCAAACGTGAAATCGCGAACACCCTTCCGTACAACCTTTTCCTGCCGCGTGCCATTGACGACAGTACGCACTATTTGCTTACTTGCCCCCTTCTCCTGCCACTCTTCAGTCTGCCGTTGTCGTTGTGATGTAGCGTCCGTTCGAGGCGGAGGCATGTCGGTGTTGTTGTACATTTGAGCATTTATATACGTGTCTGAATTCCTATCGGATTGCATTGACGGGCGAGGAACAGGGGTAGGGATTTCTTTTGCATAGATTGGGTCTGCGTAATTCGGAATGGTCGTGATATGGAGTGAGGAGGCAACACTATTGGTTCTGGAGGAAACTGATGGACGATTACTGGCAATGCGTTCGATTGCATTATCAAGCCTGGATGAAACATTGTCGCGGCCTTGCGCCAAACCATTCATCTCATCCACCGAGACGAGAGGAACTGGCGCGGGACTCCCTCTGTGCCCTCGATCACTGAGCCTGTGTATGAAATTGGATGTGTGGTGTGCAATGGAAAAGGAAGTTTTGTCATTGCGGGAATGGCGATATTGGAGTATTTTGACATTCCGTGTACAAATAAATACTTGTGTACTCTCTGACCTTTATCCGACTCTATCTGTACATCATGTCTATATACATATGAATCAAAGACGTGCATCACTACTTCTGGAAGATTCTTCCCGTATCGTGGCTACGACTTCACTCGCGGCAGTCTCCTGCTCTGACCGCTTCCTCTTTCGTGCCAAATCAATCTCGTGCGAAGTGGGATTCTGTGCTTGTAGTGAAGGCAGTGGCACAGGCGACTCTCGGTCGTGAGAAACGCGCGACTGAGCTATACTGTTGGTGGGAGCGCCCTGGAGATAATGGTCCGCGAATCTGTTGCTCAGCGCAGACGCTTCTGATCTGTGACGCACATGACCTCCTCTGGCAGGCGATTTGCGAGAGTGTGGAGAGGGACTTGAATTGATGGATGGGTTCAGAATATGATACTGTTGGAGTTTGCGTTTTCGTGGTGTGGGTGAGCCAGGCCCTTCCATGATGGGTGGACGGGTTGCGAGGTCGATTTGATTCGTCTGGGCCCCGTGTTGTGAGGACTGTGGTGGTTGCCAATGGTGAAAAAACAAGGCATTGGGATCAGAGTCTTGACCTCCTGCTGCAGCATTCGGCTGTGCGTCTCCGTTCGCGGTATTGACCGGTCTAGACTCGCTCGCATTACCCTGTCCTGCAGCGACGTTTGCCGTAGTCTGCATACTGGTGTTGCCTGCCGGTAGATTAGTGGTGTCAATCTTTGGCAGTACTCTTGGAGAGGACTGCGTCGTAGATTTGACAAAGGCCGGGATCGGCTGCGGCGGTACAAAGTTCATTCGTGAGGAAGATCCTGACTGTTGCGCTTGCGTTGGAGAGATTGGGGTGTAGATGGATCCGCTATGCGTGTGACCTGCGCTAAAGAGTTGTGGAATCAGGCTTGGCTGTATTCCCGATCTGATTGCTTCCTTCAACATCTCCAGCTCAGTTCGCCTTATTTCCAGCCTCATGACTTCTTGCTTGAGGCGATCCTCTTCCGCCTTGGACATCATCACGATCTTGAGTGTTTCGTCTGAACCGGCCCAGCGTTCCAGTATATCCTAAGCCGCAAAATTAGCAATGCATTGATATGATATGCACAGAGGGCAGCATACCCGCAGCGCGAAATCAGAGCTCTGGGGCTGTTTCGACATATTCAGCTGACCAATACTGTTTGGTCCCGGCAATCGCTGCATACTTTATCCGTTCTTGCTGCCAAAGCGACACCGATTGCAGGGAGCTTCAATGCGCGATGCTACTGTTTTTCCGTGTCCGCTGCAGGTTGGCTGTATCTATAAACCTTTCAACCCTGGCAAAAAAAAATAGAGTCGCAGAGGTTGAGAGACGGCTGTGCCGAAGTTGATTTAGGCTTCACAATGTGTGTTGCGAGGTTCGTTTGAATGCACGGTAAAAGTGTCGCGGAAGTGTGACACGCCTGGAGCGATATAGTACTTGCCCCGACTCGGAGATGACAAAATAGATTGTCTCCAGTTGGTCAAACACTCTTGATACTCCTTTCTGCAGGATGGCTCATGTGTATGCGTTTAGACTAAAAGGCCCGCGAAACAAAAAAAGCCGGCGAAAGGGTAGTGCGACAAGCAAGAGTGGAGGGTATTCATTTAGGTGAAGGGGATGAAAAGTGACTTTTAGTGGAGTCGCAGGGATGAAAGGGGAAAAAGCAGTTTAAGGTGAGTGTGTATATGTGTATGTGGACCCAAAACAATTCTAGTCCTCTCCGTGGTAAAGTAGTCTGAGTCTTGCATCTTCCGCGCCCGACTCTCTATGGAAAGAACTCTACAGAGCGTTATTCCCTCCATGACGCAGGTTCTTGCGTAAAGAAAGAAAGAAAGAAAGGGTGCATGACGTGTTTCAACGGCAGAGGAAACAAGAGAAACCGTTTCGGATGATACACAACCTTTTTTCTTTTCTTTTGGATATTTTGGGAAGCAAGTCCGTTGCCTCATTGGGAAATGTCAGTGGCTGAAGCCCTTTTTCTCGCGTCCACGCGCATTCTCATTGCTATAAAGTAGCCAACTTGACACCCATCATAAGGAGGACACTCCCAGAGGAACTTGGCATTTGCCTGTATAAGCGTCTGCCTGTTGACGGGACTCTGGCGTAAAAAAGCACAAGACGCGACGACATGTCACACCCTCATTGTGGATTCATTTTCAAGTTGGGCATCATCACGGAACGGATGTGGAGCAATCTTTCGGATACGCGCGTACTCCATTACCATCAAAGAGTAAATCAATCCCATGATGACTTTGTGTGTCCCTCCAATCTCTCTATTTTTGGCTCATGCAAACACGTGATGGCTACAGGGAGTTCTTCACGCGCGAATTGAAACGATCTTCGTGATGAACCATATCCATATCTTACATGCTATATTAATACAAATCTAGCGACACACCCGTGTTGCCTGTGAATATCGTGTGCCAACCAGGAAGCACAACGCGTTGACATTGCCGCTTAAATATGGATTACAGGGTACTGACATAGCACAGAGATGCTGCATTCAGCAAGCTGATCTCGATATTGTTGTAGTGTTTGCTGGACTGCTTTGCACATCCGTAAACACTTGCAACCGCGTCCCGAAAGAATGGACATCGACAGGGAGAATCACATGTAGCCACGTGTATTTGTTGGATAATACGGAATGTGACCTTGTTGTGGAAGCTGCGTTGGAGCTTGTTGTTGGAGATGATGATGATGATGATGATGATGAAGGTGTGGTTGTGGTTGTGGTGGTGGAACTTGTTGCTGCTGAGGGAATCCCTGCGGAACGTACTGATACTGTTGTGGATCTTGCTGTTGAGTCATTCGAGGCATGGCCATTTGTTGCTCCTGAACGCTCATTTGCGTATACGCTCGTGGGGTAGCTTGCGGGATCTGATTGACTGTGCCGAGACCAATCTGCTGAGGATAGCCTGGCATTTTTTGCATTTGTAATTGTCGTAACTGTTCTTCTCTGTACGGGTTACCGTATGGTTGGGCGATAGGGCTCTGCGCGTGAGGACGGGGAGACGCGTACGTAGGCGTCTTCAATGCCGGACTGAGTGTCGGCTGTCGAAGCTGTTGCATTTGCTGCATTTGATACATTTGTTGCTGCTGAAGCAGTTGCTGCTGCTGCAGATGTTGTTGATTCTGGTTCTGTTGATGTTGAGTCTGCTGCTGAGGAAGGGCTGCTAGAGGAGCTGGTGGATGATGTGATGACTTTTGCTGTGATTGATGTAATGGAATTTGTTGAGCATACGGATAAGTAGGGGTAGATGCAGCGGGAGGCGACATGAGTCTATTGCTTGGCGAACGCGAGGTCCTCACGGGCATATTCGAATTCGCGAACGCGCCTGCACTTCCCGGGGCTTGGGCACCATACCTAGGGCTGAGGACTTCTTGCTTAGGTGAGGCGTGAGGCAGGACATCTGAGAGCTTCAGGTACAAGTTCGTGACACTCTCGACAAACTTTGGTGGTGTGACTATGGTCAATTTTGCTCGTGATCGATGTGTCGGATCTGCACAAGCTGCCAAGAAAGACAGATTCGCAGACAATCGCTGTAGACATTCGTCTTTAGAAGCATCAAGCTGCGTATCAGAGAGATGTTTGGGATTGTTGTTGAGTGCGACGGCGTGTAGCAGCAGGAGCTTGTTGATTTCGAGCACTAAGGAGATGGCATCAGATTGAGTCGGTGTCGAAGCAGTAGAGCTTGCTACATCTCGCGTCAGCCGGGGAGAAGCATAGACGAATGAAAGGAAGCGCCTACACATAAAATTTGAGTCAGATGACAGGCCGCGATGGCTGGGCCGTGATTGATCTGCAGCGTCCGATGGAGGAGACGTAAGCAATCAGCTGGTCTTTGCAGCAGCAATCTGACTCCCAAGGAGTGGGATGCTCAACAAACTCTAAAAACGCCTCAAGTGATGGCAAGGGCGTGGAAGCGAGATGCGTCACGATCGTCAGGGACTGGAGATACCGGGTCGGGGCTTGTAGCGCTACGATATGTCGCACAACATTGGGCGAGTGGCTCACGCTGTTTGCGACAGCAGCAGCAGAAAATCTCCCTTGCGCATGCTTTCCCGATTGCCGTTTTGGCGGGATGCGCGTGCATTGCAAAACTGCCAAATCAACAGGGTTTTGAACTGCCAACACATCCTATCGCTAGGTTGCTCATGGCTTGTGCATGCATAGGGATGGAAGAGAGTTGGCAGGGGATAGCGTAGGAGAAGAGTCAGAGGCATTGGAGAGACAGTGCAGCATTGCCTCCGTCGGAAGTTGTCAATGATGTTCCCGATGAGGCTGCTGACTTTTTCCACTTTGACACGCATCCACCAAACATCTCTGGATCACTTTTTCCCCCTCGACCCCCGGGAATACCTGCTTGTGACATGCTGCGTGGAATTTTGTAGCCCGATTGCTTCGTATGCAGAGCTTGAATGCAGGTTGTGACGCCAATGACACTTCCACACGCGTCAGATCGACTCGCTTGTTTCACAATCTCGGCGTCCCCGTTGTAATTTCATGGTATTCTTCCGCACCGGCTGCGGCCGTCATCGAGTGCGCAACACGGCCACCGAGACATGGTGGCATGACCTACCAAGTTGTGCCAAACAGACATGCATCCACGTAGATGGGACGCTTGTCCTTATGAAGCACAAACAATGTACGGCACTCTTCTTCGTAGCTAGCTGACCTCTTCTCTGTGCTCAAAACCATCTCATAGTGACAGCACACGAAAATCAAGCTTAAAACCGTGGCAACGGAAACAACTGTAGAAAGATAGGAGATTGTATGTCTAGCGCTCATCACATCTGAAGAAGTTTTCATATCACAACTAGTATGTGAGAAAGCATGTCGCGAGGTTACTATGTACCTTACACTTACATAGAGTGTTTATAATGGAAAACGCTGTCTTTCAACTTGTTGAAGCCAATGAATCTCGTGAACAGAATGATAAAGCTAGCGTGTCTCACAAGTGGTAGAATGGATGAGTCAAGTAATGAATATGGATATTATATGAATAAATTTGGCTCGTGTTTAGCGTGCTTTCTCAAGTACACTCCCGCTAGCAAGGGCCCGTGCTGTGGAACTGAAGCACGTCGCAAAGGCAGTGTGACATTTGTGCTGACGTGCATAAGCGGCGCATACCTCGTATGCTGATGCCCAGATCTGTGCAAAGGTACAAGGCCACAATGTTTTGAAGAAAAAATGCCGTATTGTATACTTATCACTAGAACATCATGTCAAGAATTGAGAATCCTGCTTGAGGTGAGCCTCCCAAGTCTTGCTGTCCTCGATTTCGTAGCTCTTGATGTCGTCTACGTCACGCCCAAGCAGGTCTCCATAGATATGTGGAAAAACGCCATGAGAATTACTTTGCTCCCATCTCGTCTTTGCCTTGATTGAGTCAATTTTGATCTTCAGCAGCGTAATCTGAGGATATCAGCTGCAGTTCCTGCAAGGATAGATGTGCAAACATCGCGGGAAGAGTGTTGCACATATGCTCAAGCCTGACAAACCTTGTTCTGATTTTTGAAAAACCTGGCCACAGTGGCAGGAAGCTGTTCTTTGGTGGACAGGTGTATGAAGCCATCATTCTTGTGTGGTTAGTCACTCGTGATTCAACTGGCAGACCCTCTCGAATTACATACACGATCGAGGTCAGACAGTGGATAAGCCTCGTCCGCCTTCACTTCAGGAAAAGACACGCCAATCTTGTAGACATACGCGCTGCTTGTCTCCGAAGACATGAGCCTCATTCACGGAACCAAGCACTTGATGATGTGTGCACGCAACTTGCTCCAAGATGAGAAGGAGGAGCTCTTCTACAAGCTTGCAATTGGCGCGTTGCGACAACATCCTTCACAATAAACGCTGCGACGCCCAAAGTGACCAAACAAACCCTCTACAGCACTGACGGCATCTGATTGAGTCTCAGACATCCTTCCTTGGGTCAGCTAGGCGATAGCACAATGTTCTAGTCCCATACCTTGAGATATCTTCCACACGATCGTGCTGTCTAATCTTCCGAAATTTATAAACTACTCGTCCTGGCACGATGGATCTAGCTTGGCTTGCTAGTACGCTAGAATCACCTATCAGAAACACTGGCAAGTACTCTGAAGAACTGGCTTTTTGTGTCGCACAGGATGTCGACTGGCTCTCCGCATTCAAAACAGATGTTGTGGATCAGCTCCAAAAACTACAGCCTATCAAGGAGGATCTGATCTTGCACGCAATCACTGAAGAGGTGTACAATTCGGCCGGGGAACTGCCTGTCTTATCCCAGAAGTCTTCCTCGAGGCCCGAACATGGTCGCGATTCGTTAAACGGCCAAACTGAGTTCGACAGCAGTAACAACAAAGAGAACGAACATTCTGTTATGACACGACACCTACCGAGGCATGCGAGTCCCACGCGGATTGTCCTATCCATCACGAACGGTGCATCTTCAACCGAGAAATTTGAGACTGCCAAGGAAGACACATTCAATCTTCCCGCTACATTGCAGGGACCTGCTTTCCCAGATGTTGTGGTGGTAGCTAAGGAGACGCCGAATTGTGAGGAGACGGCCAATCATCAATCACAGCCAAAGATTGAGAAGATAAACCTGCCCAAACTTGTCCCACTAAAGATCATGGGTCGACCGATCGCACGCAGCTCTGTAGACACTCTGATTTCTCTGACCGGCGTACCAAACAGCAGGAGCGAGGTACGACCTTCATTTTCAAAACTGCAGAGCGCGCACGACCCAGGGCGAACTCTATCCATATCGGGCCAAGACTATTTAGAGCCAATCAACCTGGAATCCCACCGAAAGACCGAGCAACGCAACGACTCGGCATACTTCTCCGCACAAGAGTCGCCTACTTCAGCTTCCAATTACGTACCAACCTCGCCACGAAAGTCCCATACTTTTGCTTCATTGCCGCCAAGGCAACCATTCGAGAAGAAGAGTATGGGGCCACGCTCAAGTCAGAACCAATTGACCGTGATGAACAACACGAAAGCTAGCATTCAGCCTCGGGACATGGTTGAATCTGTGCTCTTGATAGCACAAGCAGACACTGAGCGCCCGACAGATACCACAACTATCGAGGCGACCGCCCAAAGTCTCAAATGCAGCGATGTCGTGAAACCGTTGGAAGCAAGCCCAGAGCTAAGTCATCCATCTCTGGGACCTCAGCACAATTGCGAGATATTGCAAGGCAGCTCCGATTCTTCAAGTGTTGACCAGATTCAAAGCAATCCATTCCTCGTGGATACTAGAATCTCACCAGCCACAGACTGTAAAATGAAGGAGAACATTGAGGATGACGAATGGCTTCCCAGATTTGATCACACAGCCAACAGTCCGAAGAAATGCACTGAGTTGCAGAACGAGATTCAGGCACTAACGGCATCTAGTTCTATCCTGACCTCAGCGCCGAATGCTGGACTCCCGTTGGTTGATATCAAGGAAGATAAATCGACACCAGGACCACTGAAAGCTGCAATGCAGGCAGCGTCCGCCAAAGCCACATCTTACTTAAGACAGGCCCGTACAGCCTTTGGCTCACCATCTGTCAGTCACACAAAAGTATTCAAGTCCACCACACCCGGACATTCGCCTCAAAAGACAAGCATCAAATGTGAGCCAGTAACGCCGAGGATATATCCTGAGATAAGCACTTCTCAGCGAACTCTTAAACCAAGCCAAATTCCGAGCAAAACCCCAAGACAAAGCCCTTGGAAAGCTTCTAACAAGGCGCTCGAACCTCCGACCCCTCGGCGATCGCCGAGAATTACGCCGAGGAAGGGTCCTCTAGCCACGCAAAGCATGGCGACCATTGCTGCAAGAAACGCAACAGTGAAGGCCAAAATGGAAGATGATGAGAAGGAGCAGAAAATCGCAATGTCCAAGGCTATCCCGATTAACGAGTCGCCACAGAGACTGCCATCAAAACTGAATCCAAAGTTCACAAAACCGAGCAAAGTAAAACCACTAAGTATACGGGTTGCAACAGCCTCTCAGCGCGAAATTGAGCAGACAAAGGAGAGAAAAGTTCTCCCATCATCAGCTGCCCCTTCAACCGCTACGATGGCGCCTAGTCGAACGCTTTTTGAGCAGGATCAGGTGGATCAATTGAGCAAATCTCAATCCGGTACATCCAAGAAGCCAACCATATCAAGGCAGATCAAGGCGCTCGCAGCTGCAAATCAGGCGAAAGAGAAAGCCGAAAAGGACCAAGAGCGCAGAGATCAGCAAAAGCGTGACATTGATAAGAAACGGCAGGAAAACCTCAAAAAACAGATTGAAACGGAAGACAAACGCAAGAAGGCAGAACAGACAGAAGACTATAACAGAAAGCATGCAGGTATTGCGCCTATAAAAAATCTGATTCCCAGGACTACCACCGCTACTACCAGTACATCTCGGGAGGTGGCGGCCCACGAACACGAAGCCGCACAGCCCCGACCTCATAGACAGTCCACTAAAAGAACTCTTCTCGATTCGGAAGTCATCACGAGCAAACAAAATCAGACACATGATGTGAAGCGACAACGAGTGAGCGAACAGACAGAACCTAGGATTTCATCTGCACATACTGTGATCAGCAAGCCGGTAAGGGTGTCCCTACAAAAGAAGAGTCTTTTTGGACACCCGAACGAGTCAGGCTACAAGAAGCCCGGTACAACAACGATGGCAACATATGCCAAGACAGTTCCAGCTATGGAGACGGTCAAGTCTACGACTGAATCGATGCGGATTGGAGCGAATGTGCATGTCCTGCAAGAATCGGCAAAAATATGCAACCTTCCACCTTCGGAACTGATTGAATTGCCTGAAATCAACTCTGATTATTCAGATTCAGACGATGAGGAAGATGCGAAAGACGGGTTTGATAAGCCTGGGTGGGCAGAAACGCCAGAACTGCGAAAATTACTCCATCGACAAGAAAGAGTCGATCCGGACGATGTCTTTGGACCTATTCCACCCCTCCAAATGGAGGAAATTTTCAAGGGCAAAGAACGCGCCTTGGCCCGGTTCAGACCAAGGAGCAGTTCAGCCAATTGGAGCGGCAACGACAAGTTGAGCGCGGAAGAAGTGAGTGAGTATGCGCGTGCGATGGGGTATAGGAATTAAGAAAAAATACTTTTTCTCTGCTCAGTCATCATTAGCGAAAGGGCAAAATTAAATTTGTGTTTACTGTGAATGATTTGGGAAGAAAATTGCACTCAAGTCTTGTCGATCCATGGTCACCATGACGATTCGATTGGGCCAAGAGCGTGGGAAATTTATACCTGCATTATTGCACACACTCTATACATACGTAACAATAAATCATCAGCGCTTGGTGGTCATTCATTCATAGTCAACGCCACTGCTGGCTCTATCGGCGTCACCCAGAATATGCCTTTTGGAATACAAGGACGGCACAACACCCAAGACGTAAAGGATTTAATGTGGGTATGGCTCGATCGAGCGTGATAATTTATATATGTAGTACCGACTAAAAGTGAACTCTCTATAATGTGTCGCAGATTCCAACAAGATTTGTCGCTCTAGAAAAGTATAACTCAATGTCGAAGAACACTCAATTGTGAGCTTGTTGTTGAACAATCTCATCAATCGACTGAGTGGCGTGCTTCGCCTTTTTCTGGACCGCTTCTTGACCATTGCTGAGGTCATGCTCGACGTGCTCTTGACTTGGAACGGCATCTCTAACAGCGTCTTGTGCTTGAGAAGCTTGCTCTTTGAGATCAGTTGTAGTGTGAGAATCCTGGAGATACGATTTAGCCTGATCCAGAGTCTTGCCGGTGAGGACAAGAGCAGTGTTGATGGAGGTCAGAATGAGGCCGCGAGGCTGATCCTTAGGTGCGGCACTCTTCTCCGTCTCGTAGACGTGCAGAGCCGTGTCGTGTGCCTGGTAAGCAAGATCAGTCAAGCCCTGTGCTTTACTGCGCGTGATTTCCACTGTTCCGTCGACGCGCTCGAGTATACCGGCAGCCCCAACCTGAACACGGTGCATGGCAGCTTCTGGTACTTTCGCCGGATTCTGGATGGCATATTGAACATATTCGGTAGCAGTGCTGGCGACATCAGACACCTTTTCAGTGCCAAAACCAATAGTGGATCGAGCAGCGGTCGTGGATCGATCAAACATTGACGTCGAGATATCATAGACACGCTGAATGGTATGTTCTGCCTTCTCCTTGGCTGCAGGCGCTCCATCCTCAGCATCCTTCTTGGCCGCATCGATTTTGGCCTGAGCTTTTGGAAGATATGTATCAAGAAGTTCTTCCACTTTATTAAGCACAGGGGCAACGATGGGATCAATACTGTCCTGGAAACTGCCTTTGGCACCATCTAGATGAATTAATTCCACGATTTCCTCATGTACAATGAACATAGACACTCACCAGTCTGATCTTTAGCATAGTCGGCAGCTTCGTGTCCATTCTCCTTGGCTTTGCCAGCAACGCCTCCAAACTTGTCATGGATCGCACCAACATAGGTGTCTACAGTAGTCTTGGCCACTCCACTAGTCTTCTCCTTGATCTCAGCCGTGGGAGCTTTCACGAGAGGAAATCTAGACTCGATGTTGGTGAGACCGCTATCAGCTAGGGAGTCTGCCTTCTTGAGCAGGGGGTTGATTGGACCCGTGAATCTGAAAGCAGTGGCAGAGACATTTTTGATAGTCTCACCTGCATTGCGACCGATAGGGTAAGAGTAAATCTGCTCCAGAGAGTCTGTCACAACAGGGAGAGACTGGACGTGAGCCAAGAACTTGAATTCGAGACCGCCTGCGCTGTTGTCTATAGAAGGAGCAGAACCATTCAGTGTAGCAGCCATGGTGGGTGGGATGATTGTGATGTTGGGTAGGCTGATGAGAAGGGGGAGGGCGAGGTCAGTTTGGAGGTTGGAAAGGAGTTTGCTTGGGAGGGCGAGAGAGGGAATGCAAGATGATTCAACTTGCTGGATGGGACTTTTGACATGTGAAATTTGTACGCTAAGCCACAAATAAGAAAACCCACTGCACATTCAATGTGGCTGGGCCTCAGGAGAACCAATTGGTCAACGGCGTTCACAAGCCCACGATAAGCAGATACGGCACCTATACCGACTCGAATTCGTATTCTCCCACTAGGACAATCTCTCGTCCCTTCATGCTGATGTTCTCACGACGTTCCTGCCTTGATTGCGTGCGAGAAAAAGTACTTGGTGCTGGGGTGATTGCAGCAGTGAAGTCAAGTTTGGTGGCTGCAAAGTTGTGCGGGATCAACGGCATGTGATTTTACTCTTCAGAAACCTTTTCTGAGAAGAACAGCGTCATGGGGTCTGGCGTCACATGTCCCCTCCGGAAGTTACACTCCGTTCTGATAGTCCATAAGATGCACTTGAATACACGCCACCAGACGTTTATCCTCGTATCGTGCTCGCCCGTGTTTGCTTGTGCTTATGAACAACTATCAAAGCTGCAGACATGTCATGTCCTAGACTGAGCGCCGCCATGGCCAATGGTCCTCTTTTGGAATCCAGCTAGAGATCTACTCACTGTCTAGTCCGTGTTAAAGACAGTCGCGGCCAGACCAGAAGCAGGTTTGCCTATGCAGCGGTAAGCTGCACGATTGGTGCATTGCAAATGTCAAGCGTGCAAGAGCATAGGTGGGAGAAGGTTTCTACCAGTAGTGCAGATGTACAGGAGACGTGCATATTGTACGCCTCAGACTGAAAAATAGACATGATTGATGAGGGTGGTCTATTTCGATACACTCTCATCGCACCACAATTCCAAACACTCGGATCTTGCCGCTTCCGCACGAATTGCACATCGAATTTGCACGCAGTGGCCCATACCGATCTGCGATATCAGCAACAAAGACACATGCTCAAGACCTGTAAATCAACAGCCATGTATTTCATCCGGTCGAGTACACACGAGTGCAAGTGCGAGTGCATCTAGGCAGTCTGATGATGCAGCCATTATTTCTGCCGCATGCATGATTATTGGTCGATGGATCCAAAAATATAAGCTTAAGCGAGGATGACATTTCTGCTTGATTTCCTCCCCGAAGGAATGCCTAAAATGGAAACACTCGATAGACACATGTCAACACGTACGATTCATATGGCCTGTGAATTGTTTCTAAATCTAAAAAAACCCATACTTGACTTCATGTTGCATCCTTTACCTTTGGTGCTTGTAATATCAATGAATCATGCAATGGCTGAAAAGTAAAGTTCTCACACTGAACAAAGCTTAATTTTGTTGCTATAAAGTTATCGGGATTGTAGTAAATCATCATCGTCGTCATTGTTATCATCGATGCTTGTTGGCCGGTCAGGAATGATAAAGTGTCGTGTCCAGGGACAGTCTTATGATTGCCAGATAAGTCCATTCTACCATTGACTGTCATTCATTGACGTATCCCGAGCATTGGCACACGCCGCAATGAGCGAATGACGCGCCGACAGGATGGTCGGTTGTCTGATCACTCAAGACAACCTTCTCGCAAGTGTGCGCTTTATAAAGATTCCAGCGCGTTTCCCAACTATGACTCTAGAGAATAGAGAGTTACCCCACAAGAATGTGATTTAGAGCATGATATCCGGCCACTTCAAAATGCGTTCAATCGCCTGAACGTAATCAGCGTGATATCCGCAACTGTCTCTCGGACTAGTCTTACCACTTGCACAACCACGACATCCACAATGTATGCACTCAACCAATTGATCATCGCCAAGTTTGGCTTTAGGAACTCGACAAATACAAGTCGTATTGAAGTTGGTCTCTTTCGTTTGTATGCAACGCAAACAGCAGAGTTTTTCGTAACCTTGTTTCTTCCACTTTGCAATTAAATTTGCATCTGCATATGATTGTTTCAGGAGCCAATCATAGAGCTCCTTTGAAATGGCTTCGCGCTTATAATACATGTCATAAATATACCGTGATCGCTGATGATGAACTTGGAAGATCGGCGCCAGGGCATTCAACTTAGACTTGGATTCGTGTGGGTCATTCTCAACTAGACGGGAAATCAGTCAATACCTCAAGCTCTGAAGGGAAAGACAGGGTTGTAGTAATACCATCTTTCATTTTTTGCGCAAAGTCGTCTAGTACGGCTTCTATGTCTTCGAACCCCGCGGGCGGACGTTTCGATCTCGAGGTCTTTATTCGTGGCATCGAGGGCCGGATTTCAACAATGCACGTACAACACTTTGTACTCTTGATCAACTCTACCTCCTCAGCGGCCGGCTGCAGCACGAGGACACGACTTTTGGGAGGAGCCCACCCGTGATCGAATCACAATATCTGTGAAATAGTGGATAATGCGTATGCTACTGATAATGAGCCGAACCAGTCTTGAAACACATTCAATGGCTTGTCTATACACTTTTTATCACACTGATATTTTGAATGTTGCATGTTTGATTTTTGACAGATCGCCGTATATTCAATGACATCGCCCAGACTAACTAACAACACCATTATTTGCACACGTGAACGGAGAACCTACAGTACCAGCAGCATACGATCTGATGATCGCTGCAATAGAGCACCACGTTCCAATGACCAATATCATTACGCCAAGGGCAATGATGAGAATGTTGAACAAACTTTCAAAAATTCTCAGCGGAGACGTCCACCAATTCTTCCTTGGTGTTATTCTGAAGTAAGCTACACCCCAGAAAATGCTATGCACGTTAGCAACATTTTGCGCGAATGTTCACAATGCTACTTACAAGCCAAAGAAAGAGTCAAAGAGACTACTCATAACGGAAAGAAGATCACTGAAGAACGGGATGCATTCCGCAATAACGAAACCAATGATCCAACTAGCAAATACCAGGGCCGTCCAAATGACCCAACCTTTTCGCGTGTTGCCAGCTGACGGCGCATCAAGGGCATGTTTCGTGCCTTTGGTGAATCGCATGTATAGGAACTGACAAAGCACTGATGCATAAATCACTAAATTCAATCATTAGTGTCGCACTTGGAACCGCGAATTTCAACACATACCGCCTAACAACAAATTAGCAGAACGGACAAAGAAGACCTTGAAGGGGCTTACCAATGACGATGACTGCGGGAAAGGCAAGGCCGTACCCAATTTTAGCGTAGTTACCACGAAGAGAACCAATCGCGGGTGCCTTGGTGTATTGTCCGAAATAAACGTACATTTCCGTGCCTGCAGCAATCATCAAGACCATTTCAATGGCGGAAATGGCATATAATGCCTTTGGGAAATCTCTGGGATTTTTCATGTCACTGCGATCCATTAGTGGATGACTAGTGTACCTTGAGGACGTGACTTGCGCGACAAAAGAAGGAATCGTGATTTGACCAACAAGCGTGTAAGTAATGTTTAAGACTGCATTAAACACCGATATGAAGTCAGTGGTTGTCGCGCCGGCCGACACATTGATTGGCCCTGACACGTAACCAGCCGGACTAGCCTGTGCTCCCGCAAAGACCATGGAAACAATTACTGAGACAATGATAGATATTGCAGAAGCCCAGCCTAACCAACTAATTTGAGAAAACGTCCTCGGTAACGTCGCAATAGCGCAAATTACTGCTATAATCGCACTGAAAGCAACTGTACAAATACCGTGTTCAGACAGAGTATTCAGCATAATCGAACCAGTCAAGCAATGCAATGCTTGGATGAAGAGGTTGTTGAGCAAGAGACCGACCATAGTCAATTCATAAAAGATTTGATGGCCGCCGAATAATATTTGCCCAATATCGCAGATGTGCTTGACACCTGGATGCAATAGGCAGAATTTCCATAAAATGATAGAAGTATATGTGACGATGGCCTGCACTCCAATGGTGACGAGAATTCCTCCCACGAGACCCAGATACGAATAAGACCACGGGAAAGAGAGAATTGCGAGGGATATGTACTCTGCGCCCAACAGTGCAGCTACTTGTTGCCACGACATGCCGTTCGGATTTCCCAAAACGTCGCCTCTTTCATCACTGAGTTTCTGAGGCGTACCATTATCAATCACCTTTTCATCATCGTCTGAGGAAGAGTAACGTCCGATTTGTGCTTGATTGGTTTCATTCGTGTCACTGTTGCCATAGGTTTCAGTACCGAGTGGCGCGTGACTCGCTGAAAGAGCAGGAGCAAGCGTTGTGCCGGTACCCGTAGGTTTGTCATTCAAGGTGGTCGACATGATGGGACTGTTGGCGGAATGCTGACAATAGTCGGGGAAGGAATAAAAGTTTGACCTTGCTAGCGGCCGTAGTAATGCTTACGACTCGGAGAAGGCACTCATCTAGTGGGACAACCCGTGCTGTAGTCTCCGAGCGGGCAACTCTTCCGAGCTCTTCGAGACGTGAATTTTGACATACTCAGCCAAAAAAAAGCCACATGATGCAAGTGAATTAACGGTAATGCCGATCGCTTTTCAACACCAGTCGTTGAAAGTTTTCATCTAGCCACATGCATCAGCGGCAAAAGCTTCGTTGTACGTGATCAAGATGATTGAGGCATACAAGCAGGCCATGTGATGTTCAGGCAGCTGCTTCATACAAGCGAATTAAAAATGAGCAAAACTTTGTCTTGCGCCATCGCTGCAAAATATGAAAAGTAACATCTTGTTCAAAGGTCGGCAAACATGTTCATATCCTCATCTCCAGCAAGAGGCCCTTCATCCTCCTGCACACCTCTGCGCTGCAAGCTTTTGGTCGCCTTTCGTTCTCGTCGCAGATCCTTCCAGTCTCGTTCGGCATCCTCATCGCTTGACGATACTACCTCGGAACCACGAGCAACTAACTTCTCTGTGGCTTTGGCTTTACTGATAGCCTCCCTTTTGCGCTTCTTTTGATTTTGTCTAGCCTCTTTTCGATTTTGTGCATCTAATTTATTGCTCCATGCCGGCGCTGCCACTCTCTTCTCTAGCTTCTTCTTCTTCTTTGTCTCTGCCATCTCATGCGTTCCATCAGCCATAGCTTTTGCTGCTTCAGCTTTCAGTGCCTCTAGTCGAGCAACTTCTCGCGGCTTATCTGCATAAGCAAAAGTCTTCATGTCTACAGTCTCGTTCTCGTAAACGACGTCCTGCCCTTTGAAGTCCGGCATACTTGGCAATCGTAAAAGACCATATGATGCCGCAGCTCCAGCAACATCTAGATCTTGTAAACGGAAGATATAGACAGCTTGATGCTTCTTGTAAAATCGAATATACGATACAAAGGCTTTCATGCCGCGCTCGTATAAGTCACGATCTTTGCGGACTAAAGTGCGTAATCTGTCATTAATAGTCTTGATGTCATTCTCATACGCAGCACCTCGTTCGTCGACGATCTGATAGGCAGCACTGAGTCTGGGAATTTGCTTCACAGGAGTCTTCCGAACTTCCAGAAAAGCAATGTACTCCTCTTCTCGACCTTCATTCAGGAAGACTATGGCTTTTCCTGCTCTACCAGCACGGCCAGCACGCCCACACCGATGAGAAAAGGCCGATGGGTCTTGCGGAGGGTCGATCTGCAACACGAGATCGACGTCAGCAATATCGAGGCCCCGAGCAGCCAAATCCGTCGCTAGAAGCACACTAGGTGTACCAGCACCTAAACTTACGAACCGCTTGTAATTCTTCTGTCGCACCGAGGGCGCTTGTTTGCCATGCAACGGAATCAACGTGAATTTTTTCAATTGTGACAATTGCGACAGAAGCGGATGAAAGTAATCTACTCCGGCACAGGTAGGAAAGTAGACGATAGACTTTGTCAATCCATCTTCCTCAAGTGAATAATGAAGCAGACGAATCATTTGCGCAATTTTTTCTGCTGGCGTTACAATCATCGCGCCAATCTGAAGACTCGTCGGTGTGCGCCTATCTTGACCAGCTTTTGCCTGAACTTGTACAACAATTTTGACGGGATTGCGCAAGCCAGTGCGGACCAACTGTGATACTGCATCAGTCATGGTTGCACTAAACAATCCTGTTCGTCGTTGTTTTGGCAGCGTGCTGATGATACTGTGAAGCACGTCGTGGAATCCCATATCTAGTAATCGATCTGCCTCGTCCATGACTAGCACTTCTAACTCATTCGTTTTTGTACTCGTCGAAGACTTTAGGAAATCGTTGATTCGTCCAGGCGTACCGATCAGAATTGTTGGCGACTTTTGTCGGAAGGCTAGTCGGTCTTGTTGAACAGATGTCGTCCCTCCTATGAGTATTTGTGCACTAAGACCAAGAGCAGCTGCGTTCTCGAGCGGTTCCACAAGAGTCTCAATCTCCTCTTCGCCGTTCGATAGCGAGTCTCCATCTTTCTCGACATCTTGCTTGTCAGCAAGTAAATCATTTTCAGGCTTAGGGGCGAAAATTAGAAGCGTGTCTAATACACTCTGAATTTGCATTGCCAATTCTCTTGTTGGACAAATGACAAGCGCCCCGATGTGATGCTTCTCTAAGGGTTGCTCTCGTCTCAGTATTCGTTCTATCATGGGCAACAGAAATGCCAAAGTTTTCCCAGATCCAGTCACAGCTTCTACGACCACGTCTTTATGCTGCATAAACAGTGGTATAGTGCTGGCCTGAACCGGAGTCATTTGTCTGAATCCCATGGACGCAATCGCAGAAGCGACCCATGGCGTGAGAGCCAGGTCTTCCCATTGTCTCGAAGCCATACCGACTTGTAGCAGGACAAATGCCAGTCGCTTTCGTTTCCGAAATCTCACAAGGTTTTAAAGTTGAAGTTGGAAGGAGAAACGCTCAGGTCATCGGATGGCCAAGGTACCGAGCAAGTTATGCTGGTTGACTTTGGGTCCAAAAAATCGTTGAAAATTCCACCAAAAATAGAACGCGGGCGACTCGACAGCAAGCCACACCTCGATTGGTGGTATTTCAACGGTCGATACTTTATGTAAGAATGAACGAGAACATCATTGCTATATGCTATATGGTACGCTTGACAAAGCTTCTCGAAGCAGCATCGTGGCATACGCTGCAGACTCTAGCTGAAATTCGAGTCGTACGGCCGTATTAGGACCTTCTGCAGGCAGTCTTACACTTTTGCCATCGAGTTCATCAAGGTTAGTTGCAACGAGCTGATCATTCTTCTGTTCGTCACCATACTTGAGAACGTCCCACTTGAGATCAATTGCTCGCGACATAATCTTGCGATATGAGCCCAAAAGACTAGTTTCTCTTGTATTTCGAACCATATCGTGTGGATCCAGTTGCTCCTGCTTCATGAAAGTCGAGTAAACGTCTCGAACTGCATTTTCTGGATAAATCACATCACAGCCGGGCAGAGGCATAACGATGTCGTAGATTGTGAAATCTGCCAGCTCATCTTTCGCAATGGGTCTAGCCCGTACTACAGTTTTCTGACCCTTGACGGGCTCAATATCTTTCGTCTCATCGCCGCCCGCAAGCACAAGATCTCCAGGCACAGGCACCACACCAAATTGCTGCAAACGAGCTGTGACAGCATTGTTCCAGACCAGACTTTGGTAAGCATGCATATATATGAGCCGCAAGTTTCTTGGAATGCTGTTGAATGTGCCTGTCCAGTCGTTCTGCTGTTCAGACTTGACTAAGTGCTTCAGCATCGCAACCTCAGCGACGCACTTGGAAGGCATTTTCTCCAATGTTTTTGTAGCATCACGGGTCTCGAGCCAGTGTAACTTAGCTTCCTTCGTTTCACGCCATGCTCCGGCATGTGCCTCCAGTATCATATTACAGGCTTCCTTATATTCGCCTCTCAAAACGTGAATCCCAACTTGATGAGTACCAACGCTAGAACTGCCAAATCGCTGTAGACCATAATAGTTGATAAAGCCCTTCTCCGCAATGAGTTTGAAAGCTTGATTGATCTCCGAGTCTGTACTACCCTGGATATCGCGAAGTACAAGGACGAATCGATTGCCTTTCAAGTCTCCCAAGGTGAGCCCTTTGGAGGTGTAATGAAAATCTCCAAATTTCACGTTCTTGAAAGCACCATTTGTATTTAGCGCAGCCAGTTTCTTGTGTTGGACACGATAGGCAGAGAACAATTGCACAGTGCAACCTCGCTTGTCCTTGGTACCCGCGTAGCCAAATATTTTGGGCGGTGCTCGCAATACTCTTGACAATGTGTTGGCAACATCCATAGTGTCTCGGCCGTTTTTGTAGACTGTAAATATGGTATAATCACCAGGCGCAGTCCATGCTTCCCGACGATCAACGGATGCTTGATCACGATCTCCACGGCCTCGACCTCCGCCTCTGGCTCGACCACCTGCTCCTCCTCCACGCCCTCCTTGTCTTTTCTGTTTGTACGTAATCTTCATCTTCTTGTCGTCTCGAGCCTCTGAGTTGAGAGATCCTAGAAAAACCTCTCGAAGACCTTTGTGTATCTTGGTGCGCTTTTCACGATCATCAATGATTGACGTGACGACCGGTAGAGGTGCATTGGCACCTTCCCCTTGCCACTCGTCAGTATACTGCAGGAGGTCTTGTATCTGTTGAAAGACTTCGGGACCCAAAAGCTCCTTCAACTCCAGTGCTGCCGAGCTGTCATAATCAAAATTTTGGTTTGCGATCAATGCTTGTTTCTCAATTTGTTGAGCCTTGAAATCTTCCCGTTCCTTTTGAAGCTCTTCCTCCTTTGGAACATTCTTCAATTTGAGTACTTCTCCGGTTGTGTTGACTTCGAACACCTGAAAGTCCGAGGTAAGCTCCTTCAACAAGCAACGAAATCTTGGGAGGTGCTGGTTGACAAACTCAACGATACCACAATCGACCTCGCTAAGTCGTTTCATGGGCTCCACTGAATCTGTAATCGATGAATCCACCACTTCGTCCATTCCTTGCAGAAGCTCATCTGCAGTCTCATCAATCTTCAGGCGCTTCACTGGAGGCCCCGCATCGGTGTCTCTTGAGTTGACCATGATCGTTTGTTTAGTGGACAATTTAGCCCTTGCTAGAAGTGACTGGAGCACTAAATGTCGTGGGATATGAGGAAAGACTAAGCCAGATAATGCAAACGCTCGAGGACGAAACAAACGAGACAGCGTAGATGTAATGCTAGAGTGATTGGAAGACCGGCTACCTTGGCATCGTCTTATGCACAGCTTCTACTGAAATACATTGAGAAAAAGTATCTGCTCGTATCTGCTCGCTTACTCGATGTTCTCACACTGGTGCTGCGGTGGTTATTCACTCTTCCAGCGCTTTGCCCAAGTCAGTCCAATCGCTAGACATGTCACATTAGATCTGCACAGGCACGGCGGAAGGCTTTCACAATTGTTCACTCCCAGTCTTCTCGGAGCCTTCACGCAAGACACATCATGTCTGCAGAAGATGGACAATCCATGCAGGTAGGGATCGTGTGCCAGTTTGCGAAAGCAGTATGCTAATAATGCAAGGATAGCGCCATCGTAGCGCCGCGTTCTGGTACAGTCAAGTTGCTTCTACTAGGATTGCGAAGATCTGGCAAATCGAGTATTCAAAAGGTATTCTTGTCTTGTTAAGTCATCTTTGGCCCCATCTGATTCATACTCAGGTCGTCTTCCATAAAATGCCTCCGAACGAAACACTCTTTCTAGAGTCTACTGGAGAGATCATAAAGGAAAACGTCACTTCGTTCATTGATTTTCAAGTTTGGGATTTCCCAGGGCAAATCGACTTTTTTGATACTTCCTTCGACGCCGAGTCCATATTTGGAGATGTAGGAGCACTGATTTTCGTTATTGATGCGCAGGATGAGTACCTTGAGGCACTACAAAAACTACATATGACCATTACAAAGGCTGTCTCGGTGAATCCAAACATCAATATCGAGGTCTTTGTACACAAAATCGATGGTTTGTCTGATGACTACAAGATCGATGCTCAACGTGATGTTCAGCAGCGAACAACGGATGAGCTGACGGATGTTGGCATGGAGAATGTGGTCTTGTCGTTTCATCTGACTTCAATATTTGATCACTCCATCTTTGAAGCATTCTCAAAAGTCATACAGAAGCTCATTCCTCAGTTGCCTACCTTGGAGAACCTGCTCAATTCTTTTTGCGCAAACTCGATCGTGGAGAAGGCATTCTTGTTCGACGTCATGTCCAAAATTTATATTGCAACGGACAGTTCACCAGTAGATGTTCAGTCGTATGAAATATGTTCTGATTACATTGATGTTATCCTCGACGTTTCAGAAATATATGGCTATTCACGCGAAGGTGAGGCAAGACAAATACATTCAAAGGACTCTGAAGCATCAAGCATGATCAAACTCAACAATGGCATGATTTTGTACTTGCGCGAGATCAATATTCACCTTGCACTGATCTGTCTCATGAGAGATACTGGCTACGAGAGTTCTGGCTTACTGGAGTACAATGTTCAGGAATTCCAGCGAGCCATCGAGGAGATTTTTGTGTGATGTGCGTAAGGATTGAAGAGGACGCGACATTTTTTGAGTTTAGCGTATGGCGTTGCAGTAGAGTCTCTTTGTTGGAAAATAAAGTAAAATCGTAGTTTTTATTCTTGCGCCTTTTATTGTGGCTCAAAGGCGGATCTGGGCGGCACAAAATCGTTCTGCGAAATCTGCAGATGAACAACGATTTATAAGCTTTTGCCTGGCATATGTAAATTAGTTTGCATTGACAACACGACTCGAGAACCCCCTGCAAAGAGTTCGATGGCATTAATAACATACCGGTGAGGTATTTCACGTCAGCATGGTCTCTCACCAGAAGTGTAATACCATTCCCCAGGCTACCGAGACCGTCATTATCGGCAATGGACCATCAGCCTTGTTTCTGAGCTACTTGCTTCATGGTAATGTCCCCTACTACGATACTGACGGCCGCCCTCATCCGGACACGATTCTTGATCGTAAATTGGAGGTAGATGCAAAACAGCCTCTATACTATGCCCTGCAAGATGTAGGTCATTTATGCGAGCACTTCGAGGCGAGTGGGCGGTACTCCGACGATGCTTGGCCAGTCAATACGTTGCTGGACGCACTTATATGGCCTGAATGGAATAGCGGCATGGATACAGAGAGCACTATCGCGTTTCATCATGAGGCAAGGTGGACTCAAAGTCATATTGTGCTTGGCTCGGCGTCGCGGCCAGGTGGACAATGGGCCGAGAGTGGCAGCGTGACCAAGGGCGAAAACGCAAGGACACTGAGTTATAGCGAACAGTTGTCCTTGCCGGGGTACAGTTTTGCAGAATTTTACGAGCAAGAGTATGGCCGGACATTGAGTCCCTATGAGCGACCACGAAGACCGGAAGTGTCCGCGTATTATGCAAAGTATCCTGCACAAGTCAAGATTGCAGACGCGTTTCATCAATCGACCCTTGTTGAGTCGGTTGTGCGTCACACGAATGGAACTTATACACTATCCGGCACGGACGAGCAGGGAGTGGCCTTTACAATCTCATGTAGGAATCTAGTCCTGGCTTGTGGCCTATTCACACATCTGATTGAGCCACCAGTCATGTTATCGCCATACGTTCATGATGCTCCGAGAGAGGGACAGACAGGTCCTATTCTAATTATTGGCTCAGGATTCTCAGCGGCCGATGCAGTTATTGAAAATCTCGGCAAGCGAGAAATTATCCATCTCTATAAATGGGAGACTGCACCCTACATTTCGCCCTTGAAGCACTGTCATCGCTCTTCTTATCCCGAGTATGCAGACGTTTATCGTCGTATGAAGCTTGGTATACAGACGTCGGAGTATCGGGGATTTGCAGACTATGATGTGCTTAGAGTGGAGGATCACGGAGAGATCTGTCATGTGACTATCACGCATGATCTGAAAGGATCCAGTAGCGTCATTGTCAGTGAAATCGCTGTTCTGGCAGGACGTAGAACGAGTCTGGATTTTTTAGGACCGGATATCTTGCTCGGCCTGGAAATCGATGCTTTTCGTGGAGGATGGTTGGAGAAGAGTGGTTTGCGGGATAGGATTCAAACCAAAGGGGCAGCATTGACTGTGGACAATGGCAGGATACTGTGTATTGGAAGCATTACGGGCGACTCTCTCATCAAATTCATGTTTGGCGCAGCCATGGGGGCAGCAGGCGAGCTAATGATGATCAAAGACTGACTGTACATATGCGTGGTGATATCATTTCGTACTCAGGCTGAGCACAAATGACCTCATCTGAAGTACAACTTGCATTCTGAGCCGGAAGCGCGATTCGAAAACACATTGCTGAGGACGAAGCAAAGAGCTCAGTGTGGACGCAAGTGATGTGTCGTTCCGCACTACAAAAGTGGTTCAAAATTGCGTTTGGACTTTGTGTGAGCATGAACGATTGCACAATGAAGACGGTTCTATACATGTCTGTACAAGCGCAGTCTTGCAAAAGCTCAAGCTTGTACGACGTGGCAAGACTCGCAACATTATCATTCGGTTCTTGTTACAAATTGATTGATTTGCTCGGTCGATGGGTCCACAGTTTGCAAGTCACTGGCGAAGTGCAATGATGGTAACAATGCAGCACGGCATGGAACTCTCTATAGATTGTGTTTGCGAGGTCTCACCAGTTAGCGCTACTGATGAATTTAGGGTAAATACGAGCGAAATCAACTATGTTCGAAAATGATAAAATTGTCTTCTTTTTTGAACTTCTACAGCACCTTCTAAACCGTCAATCTTGAGACCCAATAAATCGGAACATTCTGGCCAAAAGCAATTAAAAGTTGAATACAACTTTGAATGTCCTTTCAACTTTTCGTAAAGTTGAGCATGCTTTTCTTTGAGCATATCATGAACAGTCTTACCAAATGCTTGCCATTCGGGTTTTATAAAACCCAATCTTCTCATGCCGTTTTGTCCAACACCTTTTGGTTGGATAACAATACATTTCAAATTTTATTTCAAGCATTATCCAAGATACTTTTTCTAGCCTCTCTGATGACAAAAAGACAGATGCTATGAAGGAAATTTTGAAATGTATTGTTATCCAACCAAAAGGTGTTGGACAAAACGGCATGAGAAGATTGGGTTTTGTAAATTCCGAATGGCAAGCATTTGGTAAGACTGTTCATGATCAACCAAAAGTTGTGCATCAGAACTCCCTCCAGGCATAAGATGCGCAACTTTTCTCCTCACTGAGGCACTCTCGATTAAGCCAGATAATATGTCGACCGATGCGGAATGTACTCACAAAAGCTACGAGGACAAGTAGTCCATCATTGTAGAGTGACTAAGCTATGCTACGAGTAGCTCCTGTGGATACTGAGAGGCTGTGCATTAATAAGAGAGCCAATTTCGAATTCATTACTATCCATTACGGGAACGAATGAATTGCCAGTCCCGAATTCTTGCAGGCACTCCTCACTCCTCCTCACTCCTCTTCATGCCGCCTCTACGGTAAAGTAAAATCTTGCATAGCACAATATTGACTCTGTTGTGAACACCTTTCAGAATCAAATAATGTGCGTGATGATCGTGAGTCTGCAGCTCGATTCCAAATGACAGGGCCGATCTTTTGTGTGTTGCGACAACTTGCGAGAGTGAAGTCAGGTTCGCGAAATAATCACGACAAGCAGGTTGCACTCGACAAACACACACTGGCTCTGTCGGGGCTTGCTGGGACTCTTTTTCACATTAGACGACAGTGTTGACATTTGTAGACAATATGGCTGTCAAGAAGAAGTGGTCGAAAGGAAAGGTCAAGGACAAGGCGTAAGTGTTTCCAATTGTGGTTGTGTGTAATCTGCAGTATCGGTTACTAGCATCCGTCTTGGATTCTTCAATCGACAATGCGAGGATTCGTATTGCTTGCATACTATCATGTGCTTTCGATCAAAGTTTTCAATGGCTAACCATAATTTCCAGAAACAATGCCATCATGCTCGATAAAAATCAGCTAGACAAACTCAACAAGGAAGTTGGAACGTATCGCTTTGTATCCGTCTCGGTCTTGGTCGACCGTCTCAAGATTAATGGATCACTTGCTCGTCGTGCCCTCGTCGAGCTTGCAGAGAAGGGAGTCATCAAGGAGGTCTCGACGTCGCATGCACAAAAAATCTACACTCGAGCTCTTGAGACTGAGGCTTAAACGGCCTCTCTTCTCTCTAAGCAGTACACAACCTTTTCTCCTTGGCGTTTATACATCTGAGCAAGATACCACAATGCATGAATTTACATGACCAACTCTTCCTGCCACGTGAAGATAACAATCTGTGTTGATGACTTGTTCTTTCTCCATTCTCGTTACTCTGATGTTCATTAACGCTTCAAATTGGCTATGCTGCTGACCGAATATTGTGCAAGTCTCAGGGTTTGGAATGGTCGTACGCGAGTATCTTGCTTACGACGCATAATGTTTGTGGTAATTTGCCCATCTTCTCCACACTTTCTCACCACGGAATCACGCTTCTATCGCCTCTGACAGCTGTTTGCTTCCTACTGAGCGAGCCTCGGAAGTCATAGTCCACTTTTCCTCATTCTAGTGCGCACTGTTTAGCCTCAATCAATAGAAGAAAATGGATGCTGCATGTGGTCCTAGCAATGGCATCAAGTCCCTGCAACAACACTTTGAGCGAGATCAGAGCCGCCATCAGTCTCGCATACAACTCACGTCAGGACAGTCTCAATTTCGGAATGCACCAACACAAGCGACGATCGATCGGGCGGCTCAGGACCATGCTTCCTTTCTAAACACGAATCGCCAAGAATCACCACATATCCAGCACATGCCTAATGGACAAATCAACCACGCTCAAAGTCTTGGATCATGGGCGCAAGAGTTTCGGCATTCGCCTGGACCACAGCAGATGAATCGCACAGGCTTCCAACAAAAGCAAGGATCATGGGGTCCAGAATTCCTTGCTACCACTACTGCTGCGACGACAACGACGACGACTTCCAACCCTGGCTTCAGCGGCGTCATGTTACAGCAGCCGCGACCTTCACAACTGTATATGCCGTACGGTGGAATGAATGTGGCGGCGCCTGAGATGGTGCAACAAGCAAATACGGCAGTGATGTCTGCTGAAGCATTCGATGCTGCATTCGCAGAAGCTGAGCAGTCTTTGCTGCAGGCGACACTCGATACCTCAGCGGCTCAAGAACAAATATCGCGCGGCATGGCTGATGTAGAGACACGAGAAGAGGTTGAGAAGCGATTTGAAGCAGATGCCTTGGCTGACACTGCAGGAGAATTGATTTCTGCACTGAGAAATGAAACGTCAGACAAGTTTAAAAACAGCAATTTCATGGCTCTCATGCACAAGTTGCGTGATCGGGAAGTGGTTGTAGAGGAGAATAAAATGGTTGACGCAGCGAGTGGCGCAGAGATTGGAGAGCATCATCAACGAAATATCGGCGAACCAGACGAAAGGGATATAGAGTCCAGTCATCTCCACGACTTTGCCTTTGAAGAAGACCGGCAATAGTAGTGCAGATCGCCGGCGTGCTTTACACACATTCAATACCTGAAAGAAGCGT
Source organism: Taphrina populina JCM 22190 (assembly GCA_000836195.1). Taxonomy (NCBI): domain Eukaryota; kingdom Fungi; phylum Ascomycota; class Taphrinomycetes; order Taphrinales; family Taphrinaceae; genus Taphrina; species Taphrina populina. The sequence goes on along the minus strand of DF820090.1, from coordinate 436,802 downwards.
GCTTACCTGTCGTGGACGACACACGTCTTGCACAACGAAGCACTGTGCATGCCACTATTGGGTCCAAGCATCATGCCACTTCCTGCTGCAGTTGTGCTTGATGAGCCGTACAAGCACAGCAAGTACTCTACAAACACCGTAGCTGTGGTAGCTTTAGTGGCGCTCAAATGCCAAGGTCTGCTTCGCAAATGATAGAGTCGTGAGGGACGCAATGATAGGTAATGAAAAGTTGACAACGATCCAGGTCGAATGTCCCTCTTCCACCGTCGCCTTAGTCTTATGTAGCACTCGATATCGCTCAAGTCATACTGTCGACAATCGTCTATGAACCACAGAGTGCGTGTAATCCATGATTTGACGTGTGTGTGTATTACACAACCGACCATCTTGATTCAAGCTCCATCAAACACGATTTCAGGGCAGGTGAGGAGGTCGATCCGCAACATTACTCAAAACATATATTTACATTGGCTATGCTATCGCTCTATTTCTCGGTTACTGAATTTTAAAAGAGTGCTGATATGCTAGGATATGACTATTGTTCGCTGAAATCACGAGTCCTGCTCGCTACGCAGAAAAGGATGGTTCAGGGCTTGACTCGCTGTGATTCTGTCCTTTGGATCATAGACGAATATCCGACGCAGCAAGTCGAGAAAATTACTATTGAAGGAATTCGTGCGCGGCAACAACTCAGTGAGCGACTTCATGCTCTTGACAAACTTTTTCGAGCTTTTCGTGGTGTCGCGATTCGGGTAGTCGAGTCGCCCTGATGGCCGAAACATTTTTTGTGCGGCTTTCGAGCATAATCGAATGAGCCGTCCATCAATCCGCCCAAACACTACTTCCATCATAATCAAGTGTTCGATATTATCGTGCGTCTGAAAAAGGGCATTTCCCGTAAAGAATTCGACCAGAATGCATCCAATCGACCATATATCACACGGGAAGCTCCACCCCATGCCAAGAATGATTTCAGGAGCACGGTAGTGCCGCGTGCTCACGATGCTCGAGTGGTATTCATCTTCGAATGTAGCACTGCCAAAATCTATAAGGCGCAAATCACTAAAGAGCAACACTTTGCGTGTCGACGATCCTTGCACTCCATTGTATGCTTGAATGCGACTCTCTTTGCTTACAAGCAGGATGTTTTCTGGCTTGAGGTCCGTATGAATGAGCCCTAGTTTGTGCAGAAATGCAACGCTTGAAAATAATTGCTGAGCAAAATGTTGAATATGACTGTTTGGGAATGGGGCGAAATCGTTGTCCTTGAGAAAATCAAAGGTGGATTGGTCCAAAAGCTTTGTGACGATGCAGACGTGGTTTCTGAAATCGAAGCAGTCTTGTAAATGGATACAATTGCTAGAGACGTTAGTTCTCACAAAGGCAATACCATAGATCACTCACTTCTCATTGGTCGGATCATTCTCTTTCAGCGTTCTCAGCACTCGCAATTCAATCATGCTTGCATCACGATATTTCGGTATAGCTCTGATAATTTTGATTGCCACCCACGACTGCGTACAGAGGTCTAGAGCGCGTATGACTTTGCCAAATGTTCCTTGCCCGAGCAACGAATGAACACGATACCTCGTGGTCAGATCAGAATTCGGAACGATGATATAGTGACCTTTTTCATCATCCCATTGTGTGGACGAATCATTTGCTCCTAGCGATTGGTCTACTTCTTTTCTCAAGCGGACTTCACGATTCTTGTGCTGCACGCGGATGTGCCTGCTACTGCCCGAGCTCAAGGCTGTATAGGTGGCGTGCCGGCTTGGTGTTGTTCTATCAGAGTACGCATCATATTCGTCTCGTTTCCGCTTCTGACGACCGCTGACTTGCACGTTGTCTACTCTGTGATGTGCCTGGGGTAGACACGGGGCTATAAAGGCCCGGTCCGTAAAGTTTGGCCTTTGGTCCATCTGAACAAGATGTCCAGGACCACCGATCAGTGTCGGAGAGTAATTAGCACCGTACAGCGTAGCTGCATGATAAAGCTCAGGCTGATAATGATGTGCATCGACTTTTTGCAAGTAAGAAGTGCCTGATGTACCATTCGTTGCAACTGCATCGCGCTGGGGTAATGTCATGGGAATCGGTCTTTGGTTGTAGATGTTGCCCACATTGGGCCGTAGCGTTGGCATCATTCCTGATCGTTGTCGACCATAAGCCATGCCGCTACGTGTATTGTAAGCCGGATAATCATTGTATGGCGGTATTTCTGGACTGGGAGAATCGTCAATGATAATGACCTCCTGCTGATAAGGGTTCCACTCCATTTCTTTCGTGCTGACAGACGGACGAAGCCGTCTCTAGTGCCAATAACGTTCGCTGATGCGGATGTCTCTGCACGATGATTGTCGCAAGTTTCCTGAACGTCTTAAATCATAAGAAGCTAGCAGTCATTTTGAAGGAAGTGAATTTATCGCGAACTCGACCAGCAGAGCATACGACATGAACGCTTGAGAAACACGCGAGGTGCTTGGTCAAAGTCAAGATCAGGGTCGCAGACAAGAGTTGAAGGGCAAAGAAGAAGAAGGTGGTAATCAATATGACGAAGGATGATTCGTGTGCCGCTTAATTTGGTTCTGCCACTGACTGTTCAAACACCATCACACAAATACAAAGACTGCAGCCAGAACAACACGCACAAATCGCTCATAGTCATGCTTCTGGCCTCCACAGCAGATCGAGAGGTTATGACCAAAACTACATAGCTATCGTTCGGGGAGAAAACTCCACCTACCAGGACGTATCCTAGACTATCGTCTATAGTCGATTCATGCACTGCACAGTCCAACAACGTTCACTCTCACTTGGAGAGATGTGCGATATGCTATGAGACCTTATCGAGCAGCATGCAACGGAGCCAGTTCCGCGACTTTTTTGTGGTTACTTGGTATTGGTGGAAGCCGCTCTGCCTACTGACTCGCTTTCATGAAAGCCTCTCGTCGTTCTTCCTTGTCTAGCTCAACCAAGGCATTCGAGGCATTGATGAGTTGTACCACGGAGATAACTTGCTTGGTTAAACATGGCACGCCACTGACGATGGCTATCGCCATGGGCCATGAAAGTTCAATCCCAAAGTGTCGACCTAGAGAAAATCAGTACGTTTCCTCCCATGAGAGGTCGTCTTGGCGACTGACCAAAGAATGGCGGTGAATCGGCCTTTGGAGGAAAGTGCAGGAGATATAGAGCCACGAAAAACATCTCGTTGAATGCACAGAAAAGGAACAAGACCACCTACGCGATTCAGCAAAAGTGAGTTGCTAGATGTGTGTAGAGCGTGTACATTATTTCCGTAGTACAATCGTAATAGCCAGTGCTGATCTTCCGGTATTTTCTTGTGACTCGAGACTCCTTGATTCAGCGTAGAGTACATGTGGATATAGTGACTTGCAAGATCCACAGTCACTAGCAGCTGAAATATGAAAGTGTATCGCGGATATGCGGATGAGAGAAAACACAACAAACACGCTGTAGTACAACGGTCAGTCACCATATCCAAGACAGCCCCAAACTTGGTAGACTGATTGTACTTTCGAGCAGCGGCACCATCAAACGCGTCCAGCAGGCATGAAATGCTATAGAGTACGGTACAAATTTTGGGGTGCCATGGCATATAGTAGAGTGAAATGAGAGCCAATAAAACTCTCGAATAACCTGGAGAGTATTAATGTTATGTTCAGCAGATACAAAGACGATATGTGATACCAATCAGATTAGGAATAAAAAGGTAGACATTCTCAGATCCTTTGAGAGTCAGTCATCAGCTCGCGTAGGGACGATCATGGCAAAATAACCTCGTTTGGCGCCAACGTCACGATTCACAGACAGTTGCTGCTTTGCCTTTTTCTCAACCGCAGAGAGAGCCATCAGTACTGGCTGTCTGAAAGCAGCTGGCTGCGATTGTGAGCAGAGCACTCTGTAGCTCAATGAGTCCTGCATCACATGCGCGCCTCTGACCCGAAGATGCTCCGTTCGTATTCGATTGCGAGATACACCCGATCTGACAGTGCGGACACAGATGAAGTGGCGAGAGCTTATCTGCGCTTGTGGAACTGATACTCGAGTTATGGGGCAACGGCCTTCTGCGAGATCTTTTCCTTGCTTCAAGACTACTTCGCTAGCGGCTGTGCTGCTTCTGAAACGCTTTAGTCAAGTGTCATGGCACCTGGTGTGCTTGTGGCCTCAGCAGACGTGTCCAACCTCTCCAAGGATGCATCTGTTGACGATATTGAGAGTCTGACCGCCGACTGGTCTTCCGAGCTCGTCTTTTACCTCAATGGCACGAAAATTGTCCTCGACAACCCAGATCCCGAGGCCACAATACTCGAGTACATCAGGGCAATCGGGCTTACAGGTACAAAACTCGGGTGTGCTGAGGGCGGTTGTGGTGCCTGCACAGTCATCGTGGCATCTTATGACAAGAACTCAAAGTCAGTCTACCATGCAGCAATCAATGCTTGTATCAGTCCTCTTGTCTACCTCGATGGCAAACACCTCATCACTGTCGAAGCGCTGGGTACGTCGCAGAACCCGCACCCCGCTCAAGAGCGTATAGCCAAACTACATGGCTCGCAATGCGGTTTTTGTACTCCCGGGTTTGTTATGTCCCTTTATGCCGTTCTTCGTAACAACAAAGATCCATCAGAACATGATCTCGAGGAAGCTTTTGATGGCAACTTATGCCGGTGTACCGGTTATCGACCAATCCTCGATGCCGCTAGGACATTTGCAACCAAGAAAGAACCGGAGAAAGGCTGTGCCATGGGTGATCAGTGCTGTAAGATGAACGGCGCGGGCAATGAAAAATGTGGATCATCCGAGAAGACTGCTCCCACGGCACGAGACTTTCCTCAAGTGGACTTCAAACCGTACGATCCTTCGACGGAACTTCTCTTTCCGCCATTTCTCAAAAAGTTTGAGCCAAAACCACTGCACTTTGGTAATAAGCGCAAGACATGGCTCCGCCCAGTAACTGTAGGGAGTCTTCTGGAGATCAAACGACTTGCTAAGGGAACCGCAAAAATTACGGCAGGTTCTTCTGAAATCCAAGTTGAGATTAAATACAAACACTTGAACTACGATCTGTCTGTTTTCGCTGGAGAGATTACTGAGCTACAGCAGATTGCTTTCCATGCCGATCACATCAATGTAGGGGCCAACATCACACTGACCGAACTTGAACATCAGCTCGACGAGCCGGCCCTTGCCAAGTATGGTCCACATACTGCTCAGCCATTTACCGCAATTGTCAAACAGCTCAAGTATTTTGCTGGTCGGCAGATCAGGAATGTCGGAACACCCGCAGGAGCTCTGGCAACAGCATCACCCATCAGTGACTTGAACCCCCTGCTCATGGCCACCAATACGACACTCTTCTATAAGCAGGCTGGCAATGTCGAAATCGCCCTGCCGGTCTTGAAGTTCTTTACAGGGTATAGACAAACAGCACTACCAAAAGATGCAATCATATCAAGATTAGAAATTCCGTCGGCTCGACCGAACGAGTATGTGAGAAGTTTCAAACAGAGCAAAAGAAAGGACGATGATATAGCAATTGTCACATCAGGAATGCGAGTCTGGCTCGATACTGATAACACGGTAAAAGAAGTCGCTCTGGCTTATGGAGGCATGTCCTTCGCCACAGTAATGGCAACCAAGACGCAAGAATATCTTATCGGTAAATCCTGGCTGGAGCCCGCGACTTTGGAAGCTGCGATTCAAGTTCTGATTGATCAGGATTTCAACCTGAGTTTCGGAGTACCTGGAGGTATGGCCAACTTCCGACGCTCTTTGGCTATTGGCTTCTTCTATCGCTTCTTTGAGGAGATCAGGTCGATCATTGATGAATCCTCGGTAGTCGCGCTTGATGCCACCAAACCCATAGAGCGAGAATCCATGGTGTCATGGCGAGATTCAAGTCCTCCAATCCAAAAAAGTACTGTTACAGTAGGCAAAGCTGTTCCCCATGCTGCGGCTATGAAGCAAGTCACTGGCGAGGCAAAGTACACTGACGATTTGCCTGCATTAGCCAACCAATTGTACGGCACTGTTGTCTGGTCATCTAAGGCTCATGCCAAGATCTTGGCGGTTGATGCAACAGCTGCTCTTGACATGCCGGGAGTCGTCAAATGGATCAGTTCTAAGGATATCCGAGCTGGTGGAAACTTATGGGGCGATGTAATCAAAGACGAAGCGTATCTGGCTGAAGATGAAGGTAAACGATCCAGGGTGGTCTTACGAGCAGACGCACGAGACTAATTCGCCTAGTGTTTTGCCATGGTCAACCTATCGGAATGATTGTTGCCACTACTTATGCAGAGTCTCGACTCGCTTCTCTTGCTGTTGGGGTCAAGTACGAAGAATTACCAGCCATCCTGACATGTGCAGAGGCTATCGAGGCAAAGTCGTTTCATCCATATCAAAAGTTCATTCGATGTGGTCTCGAGATGGACGAAGCTTTTGCCCAGTGCGACAAGGTTCTGGAGGGATTCTCTGCTATGGGTGGACAAGAACACTTTTACTTGGAGACAAATGCGACGATCGTCAATCCGAGGGGAGACGACGAATTTGAGGTGTTTACCGGAACTCAAAATCCCACATTTACGCAAATGGCTATTGCTGATCTGTTGGACATTCCTTCCTCCAGAATCAATGTCAGGGTAAATCGGATGGGTGGAGGATTTGGTGGTAAGGAAAGCAGGTCCGTGCAGCTTGCTGCAATCACGGCGCTTGCTGCGAATGTCACCAAGAGACCGGTTCGCTGTATGCTGGATCGCGATCACGACATGATTTCTTCCGGTCAACGCAATCCTTACCAAGCCAGCTGGAAAGTCGGCATCAAGGATGGCAAGATTTTTGCCCTTGATGCCGATGTGGCCAATAATGCAGGTTGGTCACTGGATCTGTCAGGCGCGACCATGGACAGGTGCATGTCACATATAGAAAACGTTTACACTGTACCGAACGTCCATGTGAGGGGTCGTTGCTGCAAGACAAACATTCACTCAAATACGGCATTCAGAGGCTTTGGTGCCCCGCAAGGATCATTCATAATGGAGTCAATCATTGAGCGTGTTGCAGATGAACTTGGCTTGGACATTCATCAGTTGCGGACCGACAATATCTCTCATAATGGCCATAAAACACCTTACGGTCAAACACTGATTGATTGGCACATGCCGCAGCTCTGGGACGAGGTCATTGAGGAAGCGGACTACTTCAAGCGACGAGACGAGGTGCGTAAATTCAATCAGAAATCTACGTGGAAGAAGCGTGGCATAGCCATTGTGCCAGTAAAGCACGGCATCTCTTTCGGTGCGTTACACTACAACCAGGCTGGTGCGCTTGTTCATGTCTACAAAGATGGAGCAATACTGCTGGCACACGGTGGAACCGAGATGGGCCAAGGCTTACACACCAAAATGATTCAAGTTTGTGCGGAAGAGCTGGGTGTGCCATTTGACAGGGTCTTTGTTAGTGAGACATCGACCGCTACTGTGGCAAACACGAGCCCCACGGCCGCTTCTGCGGGCTCGGATCTCAATGGAGGAGCAATCCAGGACGCGTGCCGACAAATCATGGCAAGGTTGAAACCGTTCCAAGAAGCGCAACCTGATGCAACGTTCACGGATTGGGTCAAGGCTGCATACTATGCACGAGTCAACTTGAGCGCTAACGGGTTCTTCAAAATTCCAGATATTGGCTATGTCTGGGGTTCTCATAGTGAGGACGCTCGGCCCATGTACAGCTACTTTACGCAGGCAGTCGGTTGTGCAGAGGTTGAGATTGATTGTCTCACGGGCGACTGGACATTACTGAGAAGTGACTTGAAGATGGACATTGGTCGTTCCATCAACCCAGCAATCGACTACGGTCAGGTAGAGGGTGCATACATCCAGGGCATGGGCTTGTTTACGATGGAGGAATCTTTATGGACACGACATAATGGCCAGTTGTTTAGTAAAGGACCAGGAGTGTACAAGATTCCTAGCGCTCGAGACATCCCTCAAGATTTCCGTGTGTCGTTCTTGAAGAAAGCAGAGTGGCGCACACTCACAACCATTCAGTCGTCCAAAGGAATTGGTGAACCTGGTGTAGCGCTAGGTCTTGCACCGTTCTTTGCGCTCAGAGACGCTGTCAAAGCCGCTCGTCTAGGCGTTGGCGATAGTTCTCCCATCGACTGGGTCAGTCCTGCTACGACGGAGAGGATCCGATGTTCCTTGAGCGACGAACTGATGAAGAAGGCAAGGGTATTGCCGAAAGATGGCGAAAAGGACTTTTTCGTACATTTGCCGTAAGGAGGGCATTACTCCCCTTCACAGACTTTTCTCCCCTGTACGTTCTTTACAGTCTTTCGTGTTGTTAGCACAGATACATATATCAAAGTAAGATCTACGCTTGTTCCTTGGATTGTTCGTCTTGCCAACGAAACACTTTTTCAGTACCATTTCGTTTCTGAGCTGTATCGCATAATTTCACATTACCACACTCGCAGTCGCCGTGTCTGAGCCATCGGAACGTGACGCTCCATCGATCACCACGCATACGTTCTTCACTCCTGATCCAATCACGTTTCCGCTTCTTGATGCCGTGTGTGTAATGGAGTCGCGCTTCATTTGTCATTTGAATCAATGATCGCGGCGGAAGATCCACTTCTACGCAGTCGCCGTCACGCTTGAAGTCCATGACGACAGGATGGCCTAGACTCAAGGCATAGAGAGCGTCATAGATACTGTGGGTGTCGACGTGTGGAGGAATGCCGGTGCCTGGAGCATAGTATTGCACACATACTTGATCGGGACGCGTTGTGGTCGGGGGCAGGACAGCGGTCAGCCAGTCCGGAAACGGCATGTACGGCGTCTCCTCATCGATGCCCATTGTTTTGTAGCTGAAAGTATGGCCGTAATGCAGCGCCAAACGACCTTTGCGTTCGGGCCACGGCAAGTTGCGCAACGTAGCAAGGAGTTCTTGTTCGTGGGCAACAGAAATAAAGTCCCGGGTCATCAACAGACCAGGCACTTGCTCGTGCATTGACATTGCGATACTGACGGCGAGGATGTCCTTACAGTGTGCTGATAGCTCTCCCACGCGCAGTCAAAACAAAAGATCAAAAAAGAAAAAGTATCGCGGGAAAAACACAAATCGTGGCACGGTTAAAACCAGATCTAGATGGGAACTATCGTAGCGCCTCTAATGCGCAAAGTACGAGTACGAGACAAGTGAAAGATTAGTATTTGTGTGACCAAATTCCTTTACATCCCCAGTGTTTGCAGTTTCTTTTGTGCTTCAACGATTGTCGGACATATATTCTTGTGTCCCTGCGACTTGAAGTGAAAGACCTGACAACTCCTGCTACAATAACCTACCGAATTGCAGCGGCCGCAGCGCATCAGTTTCCCTTTGTTGGTGCATATCATAGATCCACACATCTGATACCGCTCCACGACGGCTGCGAGTGCTTTAGGATATGCCGCATCTTCGCCGTACCGCAATCGAGCATGAGGCAAGACAGTTTTGATGATTGCCAAGACGCGATCAATGTGGACCCCTGCAACGATGCTGGATGTTTTGCGATCGAAAAGCTCAGCCAAAGCACCCGTCATGGTCCCGAGCAAGTTGGATGGCACAGCTCGAAAATTATTGTACAGCCAGTCGGCGTAAATGTATGCATGAGAAATGAGCTGCAGCCGGTCAGTGCTCTGGTCTGCTCCAATCTCAATCGCAAGGATACGATTCAATTGTGTGACGAAATGCGAGGGATGCAGTTTTGCGGAAGCCTCACTGATGGCCGCATTCACCTCTGAAGTGGAGATATGCATGTCTCTCGTTAATCTATCATCAAGATTCTGCCATTTACTATAGAGCTCATCTTCGAGAAGCTCGACCGCCTGCGCCTGCACACCTGTCAGCTTGACATCACACCCGGTGCATTGCCAGCTACCAGGTATCGAGATTGCCCCGATACTGGAGTTTTGCGGCAGGACGAGGCCCTGGCAGTTTGCGGTCTCGCAGCGAATGGGCCGTATATGTTCTGGTTCCTTTGATGCACATCTTTCACATGCGCAAATGAATCCTTTGGCCAACAAGAGCATCGATTGTCGATATTTGGTAGGTTTCAGCATAGTCACGGCATCTAGGTAGGCCGCTGTAAGTTCTGCCTTCGCCGTCACGTTGGTATTTGCAGTGAACCGGATGGTATGCGCTTCACAGCGGTAAAATGTGTTTGGTATGCATGAATGATTCAGCATCGCACCAGTGGGGAATAGACACGCGCCTTGCGGTGATTCTACCGCGTGGGCGTTGAAGTGAGCTTTGAGCAGGATTGGCAGGTATACTTCTGTGATGTTCTCGTCAGGCAGGGCCTCTCGTGTTATAGCATCCTTCAGCACAGTCGTCCATGAACGCAAAAGTGCGTCTAGTTCGGGCGAATCGGTCTTTACCTCGGATGTCAGCCTGTCTATCCGGGACTTTGCTTCTTCATTTGCAGCTTGGTATGATAGTATGATATCTAGCAGTTCATCGGCGCCGGACGTCCAATATAGAGAAGCCGTTTCTGTGAGAAAAGTTTCGCCCTGTCGAATCTCTCGCCCGGCAACAGCGCACCTGCCGAGCCCTTCTCTCAAGACTATTTCCATCCTACTTGACTATCGATGCATAACATACCAAGCGACGAGATCTAAATTAGGTTTTCTGATTAATTACTGTTGTGTGTGTCCACCAATCAAAAAATCGCGGGCGCACATTTTAAGCAAACCCACGCGCGCGCTTCCACAGACTGACATTTGCTTCTTGCGCCTTGTTGACAGAGCTGGCTCTTGCTCAACCCGTGTCCCACCCACTGGTCGATTGGCCACCTCCAGTCTCCGTATGGTCGACTTACCGGAAATCACAATCGACGATGAGGTGGACAGCGAATCTACAGTCGTGAAAATATGTCCACATCTGAAAAAAGCCTGCAGATTTCGACGCATTGAGCCCAAGATTCGAGATCTCAAGATGAATGCTTCGAGGGTCTGCAAGGGCTGTTTGAAGGAGACCGCAAAGTCTGAGACAGTGGCCGAGGCTGCCCAGCTCTGGCTTTGTCTCGGCTGTGGGTGCTTGTTTTGCGGCAGATATGATCAAGGTCATGCCGCCAAGCACTACGGCAAGGCCGGAGAAACGGACTGTCTTATGTGGAACATTGATAATTACAGCTGTTGGTGCTACATTTGTGATGAAAGCGTCAGAACTGCCAGAAATCGAAATGAACAGTTGATTCAAGTGGAAAAGTACTGGCGAAAACATGCAGCCGGTGTCGAAGGGGAAGAAGTGAATAATGTTGTAGTGGATACAAAGTCGTTGGATTACAAGATCATCTCACCGGGGCTTCAAAATCTCGGCAATACATGCTTCTTCAATAGTGTTTTGCAATTACTTGCTTCTGTGGAACAACTACACGAGATTCTTTCTCCGCACCCATTTGTCGATAGGTCAGCACTCGAAATCAAATCTACCTCGAGTCTCACGACTGCCTTTTCGAAAGTGTTGAATGAAATTTATTCGTGTGACAAGGAGAAGTATGTCTTGAAACCGAGCTCGCTGTTTGGTGAGATTCATCGCAAATTTCCACAATTCACAAAAGGTGCCCAACAAGATGCACAAGAGCTTTTCCACTATCTGCTCGACGGTCTCAAGGCGGATGAAAGCGTGCTGAAAGCAGACGATCGGCCTGACTTGAAGAGGACGCGATCCCGGCGGCGGACGACAGGGGAAGAGGAGATTGAGATGACGGAACGTGTCTCTAGTGGACAAAAGAAAAACATTTGGAAACCCGCAAACTATATTGAGAGTATCTTTGAGGGCCGTTTAGCCTCTATCGTTGTCTGCTCAGCTTGCCATGCTATTTCAACAACATATGACCAGTTTGAGGAGCTATCTCTGTCAATTGTACAGGAGAAGCAACAAAGCAAAGAGAGAAAAGGCCGCTTTCGTGCGGCCTTTGAGGACTTTAGCAGAAAAGGCCGGAGCTCCTTGAGTATGACACGCAGTCCTTCGTCCCGGCGCGGAGCGTCCATGACGAGAGCGAATTCCAAGCAGGATGGCGAAGCAGGAGAAACACAGACTGAAGCCCATTCACCGCAAAAGCTTCTTACCCCTGCTAATCAATCGCAACAGATTTCCATGTCAGAAGTAGTTTCCGAGGATGAGGCAGAAGATGCGGCTGCTGTGGAGAAGCAATTGAAGGCTCATACCTTCTCCATGTCGGAAGCGAAACACCGTCTCTTGTCTTTTGCTTCGAGCCGGAAACAATCGCTGGATCCCACTGTGCAGGAGGAAACAACAACTCCGCTTGCCCCTCTAGCAGCTTCAAAGTCTCCAATCATGTCACGTAATCCCGGCATTCCGCCAGCCTCGGCAGAGAGACTTATATACATCAATAGACTGTTGCAAGAACCCGAAGGGGTTGAGCCACGCGGGAGGATTGAGGACTCTTTACGCGATTTTACGGCCGTTGAGTGCCTTGAGAATGAGAATGCATTTGCATGTGAAGAATGCGCAAAGATCTTGCATCCACCAACCGATTCCAGTGCTGAAGCCATGGATGTAGACATGGACGATGACTCGTCCCACGAGCGCCACGAATCCGAGTCTAGTGCTGCCGTTGGGGAAGCAGGAAATGTGTCTAGTGACAGTGGTGTGAGCCCACGCACTTCTGCACCCCCTGCTGCAGAGAGGCCGAAGCACATCATGCGGAAAGCGTACAAGAGGTTCTTGGTGGCTGATTTGCCAAATATCCTAATCTTGCATCTGAAGCGCTTCCAACAGTCTGGAAAATCAGTCTATTCTAGTATGCGTAAGAATGACGCCGTCGTCTCTTTTGATGAAGAATTGGACATGACTTCATACTTGATGCCGCCATCCTCGAAGGATGATACCACGAGATCAGCGCGGTACCGCTGTATTGGAGCGATAGTGCATATCGGCACCATCAATTCGGGCCACTATGTCGCTTACTTTTTGACGCACAAGGTTTCAGCTGCGGGCGACTCACTGCCGTTCGAAGCAGGATCCAGGGAGCGGCAATGGGTATTCGCTTCAGATGCCTTGCTGCGGCCTTGTTCTTGGGCAGAGGTGTCCAAGTCAAGGGCATATATGATTTTCTATGAACGTGTAGGGTAGGTGTAGGTGTGACTCTGTACAATATATAAGTCGGGTACATCTACATGGATACACCATCGTCTTATCGCCATCTGACAATCCAGTTTCCTGTGTCATGATCACAATTGGAGGCGGCTATCACGGTACAGCACGGCTCCGTAAACGGCATCGCCGGTAGAGAAATTGGGTCTCGCTAAAGATTATTCTCTTCTCGCATACACTAATTCAGGTACTTTTCTATGCTCAACATTGATAGCGCAGTCTTCAGGACGGAGGCTGTGAGCTCTGTGGTTGCTGCACGAAACGAAAAATTAATTGAGATATGCCGGCAAGAGTTTGAAACGAAACAAAAATGGTACGATATTGGCGCGGCAGAGTACCGTACACGAAGGGATGCAGGACAAACCGCATTTCCGAAACCAGTCACATTAGATCGTGCGCGCATGATTGAGGTGCCGTCTCGAGACGAAGACCGCACGATTCGCGTGCGTTGTTTCGTTCCTGATGGCATGATTAAGGGCATTTACCTACACATTCATGGAGGAGGGTGGGTCCTTAGCAATGCCGCATCGCAAGATACGCATCTCTGTGCCATTTCACAAAGATCAGGTATGGTTGCTGCATCTGTAGAGTACCGCTTGGCTCCAGAACATCCGAGTCCAGCGCCGGAAAACGATTGTTTCGATGTCGCGCACTACTTTCTCTCTCCAGCGTCGATTGCCGTCTTGCCCATTGCTGCAGACGTCAAGAAACGTCTCGTGTTGGGCGGAGAGTCTGCAGGTGCACATCTTGCCATCACCACGGCCCTTGCTCTGCAATCTCGGCACAGGCAATCCGTCGCAGGCCTGGTTTTAAATTACGGCGTCTTTGACTTGAGTCTGACACCGTCCGCAAGGGCGAGTACTGTACCTTTGGTGCTCTGTGCAGCTGATCTGGACGCGTATGTCAAAGCGTACCTTCCCACGAAATGGGACTCTCGGGACGCACTACAGCGACCCGAGCATTCCCCGCTGTATGCGGATTTAACGGGCCTGTGCCCAGCTTTACTCACTTGCGGAACGCTAGACTGTTTACTGGTAAGGGCCATAACGACGAGTCATTAAGTGTGAAACTAATTGCGATGCAAGGACGACACTGTGCTGCTTGCATTAAGGTACTTGGCCGCCGGCAATGATGCGCAAGTCAAGTTATTTCCTGGTGCACCACACGGTAAGTAGCAGAAGACTGCTGTGTCATTGACAATCTGACGCAACCCAGGCTTTGCGACGATGATGAATGAGCAGAGTGAAGCGCTTGAAGACGAAATTGCTGCATTCTTGCACAGAATCTAATAATAGCGCAACTACCAGCCACAAATCCTTGCGTTTGCCCCTTTGTTTGCGCTGCTTAAGTAGCGCTTCACTCGCTCCTGCTCTCTCTCATATCTTGGCAACTTCACGTCCGCTTGCGCAGCATCTATGAAGTTTTCAGTCACGCTCTCTTCTTTGGCCCTGGTGGCATCAGTCACTGCCTCGTGTAACCCTACCACGGCAACATGCCCGGCAGACCCGGCCATGCCTTCCTCCATGACATATACGCTGAGCACGACCAATTCAGGGGATTTCATCTATGAAATGCCAGACAGAATCACTGCCGCGGGCTCAGGTTTGGCCTTTGCTGTAGCATCTCAGGGCGACGCACCGACGCTCGTGACGAAAGATTACTTGCTCTACGGCAATGTCAAAGCCACTATACAAACCGCCCCCGGAGTGGGCATGGTTTCCGCATTCATACTGATGTCGGACGTCCTCGATGAAATCGATTTTGAGTGGTTGGGTGCTGATGATACTGCAGTCCAAACAAATTACTTTTACCGTGGGGAAACGGCGAGTTATAATCGCGGCGGCACATCAGCCGTGGCAACTCCAGCAGAGACACAACATACATATGAGATTGATTGGACAGAGTCGACCCTCAAATGGATCATTGACGGGGCTACTATCAGGACGCTGAATAAAGCTGATACAGCAGGGTACGGGTACCCTTCAACACCGTGTCAGATCAAGGTTGGTGTCTGGGCATCTGGTGACCCAACTAATGCTGCGGGAACGATCCAATGGGGTGGTGGACCGATCGATTATGCGGCAGGGCCGTATAGTATGACACTCTCTTCACTCTCGGTGACGTCTTATACCAGTGCAAGTTCTTTTCAATACACTGCTGGCGGTCAAAACTTTACCATTCTACAAGGCTCAACGCCGGCAGCTGCAAGTTCAGCCAAGGCGTCATCTACGACGACACAAGGTAGCGGTACACAAATTGCTGCAGCAATTAAAACGGATGCTTCGCCGAAAACCTCAAGCTCTGCTACCACGCTTGCACAGTCGACAGCCTCCAGTAGTGCTACCGGTGCAAGCACCTCCAAGGCAATGACCACGAGTGCAGCTGGATCTGCCGGCAATGCCAGGTCATCCATGACAAGTGTCGCAACACGCGCTACAAGTGCTCGTCCAGCCTCGACTTCGAGCACGAGAGCTGGAGCCAGTGCTGCAGCCTTGGTGAGCCAAGGCGCATCATCGGCCGCGCATAAAGCAAGTCACTTCTACCATCCAGTCATGATGGTGGTCGGTCTCGTCATGGGTAATCTCTTCTTCTGAGCCATTCATGTAGGATAGCCACGGTAATGTTTTTCATGGTGTAAATAGAAAAAATAAAAAACATGAATGACATGCACTTATACAAAAGACGCTTTCTATCTGTGTTTTTTATGCAAATTGACTTTTTTGGGCTCATTATATTCATTATGCATATACACTGCCGATTGCTTAATCTTGTCGAGCCTTCAGCATCCTCTTGCTAATCTGATCTTTGGTCACAATGTAGACTACTGCCCCGTAGCCAGTGAGACAATCTCTGTCTTGTGCACTCAATAATGCTTGAGAGATGGTCTCAAACAGGTCTTCCGGCTCCAAATCGGGTTCCCATAACGATTCACCTGTAAACATTGTGTTAGCCAGTACGCACCATGATTTTCGATTAATGACAACTTACACATGCCGAACAATTGATCGCTACTGGTGCCAGAGACGATGAAATCCTTGGCGAAATCAATACACCCAATAGAATCGAATCCACAGATGAATGGCTTATTGGTTTGACTATGGAGTCCTGCCACCACAGGGTAGGTAAAGTACGGTCCGAAACGTCGCTCATATAAAGTACTGGAAATCAAGTGCGCCAGCGTTTTAGGCTCAATGACGCGTTCTTCCTTTAGTTTATACATGTTTGTCTTGTAACGAAACAGCTCATTGAGTGTGATGACGTCTGTTGCGAGCCCAGTCAATCCCAAAAGTGTTTTTTCCGTCGTGGGGAATATCTTGGGGAAATTATTGGCGATAGTAAGGGCTTGTTGACCGAGTCGCAAGTCGGACGCGATGGCAACACAGTCTTTTCCTACCATGGCCACGCAGGAACCACCAGAGTATTCCATGATCGACATGCTGGGCTAGTCTCTTCTCACGAGCAAAGTTTCTGGCTCAGTTGAGTTCCTTTGGTAGATTGATGAGTCCAAGTGGTGTTGAAAGCAATAGCTTGCGAGTAGAGAACCCACAACAACGATAAGTAGGAATTGAGCAGGCTTGCCTCACACGAGTAGAAGAATGCCAAGTTGTTTACAGCAGTGATTCAATGGATTCGTGGCCCGTGATGGCATTTAGGATGATTTACGAAAGTATACGATGATTCTTGTTGGCTTTCATATTCTTCTATTGACACTTCACTCTTTCTTTCGCCACATGCATTCAGACAACTACTCTCGATGACGCTCCTTGCGCATCTGCGAAAGTATTACTGCGTTGATTAGTCTAGATCGAGCTCGGGAGAGCTGGCTCTGTATATTGAGACAGCCACCGTGCCATGTCTTCCTTTGTTACGGTCGTGCATGCTGCACGACAGTATAAAGTGCAATGTACACCAGCCAAGATCTTGAACGACGTACTTATGGAAGCATGTCTGAAGGCGAATCTCGAATCTGATAATTTTGGTCTGCGCCATGGTAAATCAAATCTTGATCTTTCCATGTCTGTCCGTCTAGCACACCTACCAAGTGGAGCTAGACTGGAACTTGTTCATCTGCAGCCTGTAACAAATGCAAAAGTCAATGTCGCACTGAATCTGCCTGGCAGTCCTAGAAAAACTACCATGGTCCCACCGAATAAAACCCTTTGGCAGGTCTTGCAAGATTTTGAGGCCGAATTCAAACTGCGCATCTTGCAGATCAGCGTGCTGAGAGAAAACGTTCATCTTCGACAGCAAATCTGTTTGCAATTGATGAACAAGGATTATGATAGTGATCATCAATTGCGAGAAACCACTCTTGCCTCTTTAGGTATAAAAAGTGGGAGTGCCGTCATTCGCGTTTCTTACAAAACAACGACGGAGATTGTTGCTGCTGATGCTGAACCAGTCGTAGCACATTATACAAGTCCTAATCTGGAAATGTCACACGACGAATCCAAGCATGTCAGTGATGAAGCGAAACCCTCAACAATATCAGCAGACACTGTGCCAAGCGTGCCATTCAATCCAGGATCTCGCAAGACCGAAGTCTGGATTCCTTCAAATTCAGAGAGGCCTCATTTCAGCGAAGTTATCGAGTCTGAAGATGATTCAAAAATGACTGTAGTGCAAGCAAAAGCCTATCAAGCCTCATTGGCCAGTAGAAGCCAGGCATCAACGCCCCTGTTGACGAAGAAATTACGTGATCAACAAGCTCTGGAGAAGCGGCTCAAATCTAAGCCCGACACTTGCCTTATCAAATTCAAATTTCGAGATAATACACATATCATAAGTTCTTTCGACCCTACGGAAACATGCTCAGAGCTATACTCGTTTATATTGAGTACAATCGAGGAGATGGATGCGATGGTGGTTTTAGAAGTCGCTGGTTCGCGAGAGAAAATCCCCCATGGGAAAGAACAACTCTGGCAGGACCTATCCTTTGGGAAGGCTGTTGTCATTCATGTAATTGGTGAAGTCCATGTGAAGGAAGATCTCCGCCGAAATGGAAGAGATATCCGAGATGTGATTGCAGAAGCGCATGGCAGCATTGAACAAGTACCTGATGTGGTAATGACAAACACATCAGACTTGAATGACGTTGAGCGTGAGCCCGTCGCTAGCATGAAGAAAGTACCTAAGTGGTTGCAAAAAAGCCTGGGCAAGAAATAGAATTAGCTTTCCTCGTCACAGCATCTCCTCGTCCTTCTTTGTGAGTCCCTGCTTTTCAGCATTCTTCTTGTCTTTCTTTTCAGCATAGACGGCATTCAATTCACGCACATCGCCCATACGTTTTCGTTGCATAACGGGCACATACTTTGCCTGGATTTTAACTTTTCCATCGCCCAAATTGATGCCTGGTCTCATAATCTCCTGAACGACACCAGCCGAGGCGGCATCGACCATGAAAGACGTGACTGCATCTTTGATTCGCGCCTCGTGCAGTGTCATGAATGTTGATTCTAGTATCCTGTCTGGCGCGTGAGAATATTTCCATGAAACTTGGTCTCCAAAATCGCAGTCGTAGAGCGTCAATGGCCAATCGTCCGCCATTTCGTAGATTGGTTTGGTTGGTGTGACGGCGACATCCAACAAATCCCTTACGAGTTCCGGCTTTTCTTGACCTTGCCCGATGAGAAGCAAGATGGCGGTGATGCATCGTACTTGGTGCCAGAGAAAAGCTGTTCCCTCCAAATCTAGCACGTACAAGCCTAGCGGCACACACGACATCAATGACGAGTCTTGGTTCTGCGCGACAGTCGTGGCAGGACTCACTTGACACCGCAAAATCGTGCGTGTAAAGTTGGTGATTTGTTTAGAAGCATCGAGTTTACAGAAGTTACGAAAATCGTGGTCGCCAATAAAGTATTTACACGCTTGATTCATTGCTTCAATATCAAGCTTTCGTGCTCCCGGAATGCGTGGTGCCAAGAGGTACTTGTAGTGTCGTTTTCGACAACTGAATCGAGCATCGAATGAGGCATCAATGGTATCGTCATATGCGAGGATACGGATCGCGGGAGGTAGACAACTGTTGAGTTGTTCCATCCACGGCAATTCCTTCGTTGTCGTCGTGATGGATGATTCAGGATCGTCCTGGACGAGCGCCGAAGAACGGACATTCAGGGCCATGACTTGACCCATCGCACTCACTCCTTTATCCGTTCGTCCGCACCGCGAAAAGCGACAGCGGTCCGGGTGCTCAATCAATTTTATCTTGAGCAGCGCCTTGAAGATTTCTTCCTCGACCGTGGGTAGTTCTGTAGGCATGTCCTGCGTTACCAGACCATTATAGTGCCACCCAAGGTATGCAAATTTGAACGCCACGTACCGTTGTTGGTACTTGTGAAAGTCAAAGGGTCGCCCGAGAGAGGTTCTTGCCTTTTTCTGCTTGGGCTCTGATCTAGTGCCTTTCACTAATCCGTGAAGTCCTCCATCCAAAGATTGCGACTTTATGCCGCTTCCGCTGCTTTCAAGACTGTGAATGCGAGCAATCAGTTCTTCTTTCGTCCACGTCTCGTAGCTGACCATTCTGTGATGGAAGTTCAGGCTACTTTTACAGCGAACTCGCAACAATGACGAGCGCATACATCATATTATTTCATTCAATTCAGTCATACGCACTCGTTGTAAAATCACAAAGCAAAACGTAACTCTATAGGCACAATACATGTGTTGCTATATGTGAGCGAAAAACACGTGCTTGTTGTGATCAGCGATGAATGGCTTTATGGAAATAGTTTGTTTGTACAATGTATCTGTGCCTCTGACCTGACATCCGTGTGTATCCATCAATGAAGACTGATGGAAGAGATCATGGCAAGTAGCCATGATCTACAGACGCCTCCATCGGTCTGTTCGGCCTTACAGAAATACTTCCAAGCTTGCTCGCCTGGCATTACGTTAGCGCTGACATTGTATGATGTAGATGTCTCCTACCTTCTCCCTCACACATGCCGAGAGCGGCGAACAAAAGCCCCTTCCAACCAGACTCAATATTCGCGGTGGTTAAATCCCGAGTTCTCTCATCCCACTCATTTCGAACGAATGATTCACGACCTGACTTGTCAGAACATATCAAAAGTAGCACGAGAACATGTATACGGAAGAATGGCGTGATTGGAGTGATTGGCAAAACATGTATACCGTGTATATACTCTCTGTTGCTGCCAAAATAGGTCGTCTAACAAGTCAGTCAAATTGAATGAGGAGCCTGTTGCATCCTTACATAGTCCACCTTGTTTTCAAACTTGATTCCAGATACACAATTCCTCTTGATTTTGTCCGGTACAACTCTATTGTCGGGAGAGAAAAGCATGTAGGTTCTTATTGAATGACTTTGGACGGCGAGCTGGAGTTTGGCCCGGTCAATCATGGCCCGGTCACCAATAACAGTGCCGAGAAGATGCATAGCATACGTAAAGTGGTAATCCTCGGAACTACTCTCTTCATCCTTACCATCTGCTGATTCGTACAAACCTTTCGACCAGCTGTGTCCAACGAACCAATCCATGCTGCGGTAAGCGCTAAACCAGGCATCAGTCTTCGGACTCGCAACGTCCCTCACCAACATCTTGGCCCACTTTGCGACTTCCTGACTATGAGGAGAATCTGGCTGGAGCTCTAAATAGATTGCAGCACTTGAAACATGGTAGCCGTAGTGATAATGATGATCGTTGTACCACGTATTACCAAAATCAGAGCCATCCCCGTTGGTGAAACCTTGGACGGACACAACACCACCCCACGTGTTCTCATACGTCAAGGGATACTGTTGCTGATTGCGCACGAAGAAAATTAAATTTCTCTCTAACCTACTCAGTAAACTCTGAAACAATGGACTCTTGACCTGCAATGCCAACACAGTAATTTGTGCAAGCTTATTGAGTGCTTTTCCACAGAAATACATTGAATCACCGTGAATCTGTGCTTCAAAATCCTGCTCCGAATCATGCTGCAAGACAGAACGAATCAGATCGATTGATCGAGCTTGCGGAACAGGGCACGACTTCAATTGGGCAGATGATGGAAGCTCCTCTTGCATGTGCCATACATCAGCCCATACCAGACTCATCGACCCGTTTGTCGGGCTCGCAAGACAGTTTGGATAGAGCTTGTCACGCATTTCAGCACAGAAGGAATCGACATGGTGAGGTAAAGCATACATCAGAGCAGCTTTTGGACCCACCTTTTCAATCCCGAAGCTATACCGTGCTTTACCTTCGCTCACATAACCTCCTAGCTTGATGGCGACAGGGTAAGTGCCAGCAGCGGCATCGAGCAGTCCTTCCACAGAAGCATCGCCGTCTGGCATCTTAATAACCTGCAAAGCTCCAGTCCAAGGCCGTGATCCATTTAGCGCACGATTCCCGGAAAGCTGCAATTCAAGCCGATCCGAGCTTGAAGCATACAGAAGCCAGACCTTACCGTCTTCAAGCGTCATACGCCACTTTCGAAGTGTGTGATTCAGATCAACGGAATTAATCTCGCGAAACATTACAGCGGAAATGATAGAAGGTGTTGCCGATGCATATCTTGCAGTGATGAATGCACTCCCTTGAACAATTGTGCATTGCACAGATCCATTGTTTTGTGTAGTCGAGCGCAAGGTCAGGTCGATGGAGAACTGATCAGGCTTTGCCAATACCATATCCGTCAAATTCTCCATGCTGGATAAACTGAGGGACACAATATTTACAGGACAGAAGTAGAATTGTGCGTCTCGAGCGTGCGCATCCGGACCGAAAACACGCTGATTTTCGTCGGTGTGGTTTATATCTATACCTCGACCTGACCATTTAAGAACATAAGGCAGCGGGTAAATTTGCGATTTCTGGGATCCGAGAAAGAGATTCGTGTAGAATCTTTGTGTATCTATGGGACGACCAGACAGTGATTTTGGTGGAATTGACAATGGTTGTAAGACATGGGCCCGACTCGGTAACAAAGGGTCTGACTCCTCTATGGAAACATCGAACATCCCTTGAGAACTTGAAGCAGAGGGCTTGTGATCGAGCTTGCCCGCAATCGAGGATCTTAATTGATGCAAATGGCTTCCAATAGTATGTCTTGATGGTAGCGTTGGTGCTGCTGCGCTCGGCAGCGGCTTCGTAGCATAATTGATCGGGGGCGCTTGCGAAGACATACTAAAACGCGCTAATCCTGTAAAGCGATGCTATCTTCCAAGGTGGTCTGTCTCGCACAACTGTCGAGAAGTAATGATCAGTGGTGCAACCACAATCGAATTCTTCCTCACGAGTGCATTTCTATATATTAAAGCTGGAATGCAACAAGAACACGCTGAATTAAGGCCTCGTACGGAGAGGTGCAAGTCAATTCAGCAATTGCACAGGTTCTAAAGCGATTGTAGTATGACTTGAGCAGATGATTAGTTTCTCTATAATCCCACGTAAAGAGCTCGAGCCAGCTGACGTAGGAGCAAATTAGCCGAGCTTGCTTGCGAGATGCGTTCAATTGTCAGAGGAAAACCTCAAACAAACTGGTAAATAATGACAAAGCAGTCGGTTTTGAGTGATTAATACAAGGTATTGGACAATGACTAGCTACAGCCCGATTGTCGCGCGTTCTTAAACAGACATCATGTTGTAGCACAGGTGGTATGAGCAATCACCTGTAACATGCTGCCTCATGGCTGATCAATATATGAGCTAGGACAGAAATGCAGCTCAGAAATTTATCGGCTTTTTTAGCATTGAAGCGGAATGGAACATGATGTTCTCCAGCTTCCTTCCACTTGTCAAGTTTTGAAGGCCCTTTTGATAAACGAAGAGTAGTACCCCTCGTCTGCACTGACATTGTCACCGGATCGGTGCGACTCTGCACTTTTCCGTGAGACATCGAGACTTTCCTTGGCCGACCCATTCTGTTTGGAGGCCACTAGCTTTTTCTGAATCCTTTCCAGGACACCTTTACGCCTTGTATATTCGCTTGTCCCTTTGTAGACCTGTAACAGACCCTCGTAGTGGACGACTTGGTGAGACGCAGCGACATAGTCTTTTGCCGATATAAGTTCGCCAATGAAGTCCTCAATCGATTCTGGAGTCTTCCACGCTCGTGCCTCTGCAAAAATTTTCTGTGTTTCTGTCATTTTGTTTTTGACTTGCTCCAACATTGCAAGCTGGTGAATTGCAGTCTCTCCTCTCTGGGAAAGGATCTCGCGTTTGGATTCCGTTGTACTGATCTGAACGTGTAATTGTTGTAAACTACCGCGAAGAACTTCTACATCGTAACCCAGTCGCGGTGCGGCCCTAAGCATTTCATCCACCAGAGAATCAAGTTTTTTCGAAGCGATTGCACTCGCCGCCTCAAGATCCTCTAACAAAGTGTCCACTGCACTAGAGATCTGCTGAGAGCTGCCGACAGCAGAGAGTGTGTGATTGATATAGGTTGTTGGAACATGGGTGACTTGCGTGAAATCCTGCAGGAGTTGTTCTGCATTGCGAGCTGGCTTCGTATGGACGCCATTCATAATTCTGACTCCTCTTCAAAGTTCAGAATGGCACATCATATGCGACCTACAAGAGTCGCCGAACTCTTTCAAAAGGTTTCGTACTGCTAGTGATGTTCACCAACTGCAGAAATGGACCTCAGATACGCACTCGATGATGTGGCTTGTGGCTTGTTGTTGCAAAACAATTGCGAAACAAGCTATGGCAATCTGCGAGTAGTCCCTGCACATATACGTGCACTCTGGTCATGGATAGCATTCGTAGTGATTTATCTTCACCATGACCTGTGCTTACAACTCTTCTATGTCGGATCAAGAAAGAAGACTAGAGGCCACAAATTCTTCCTTGAGTTTTAGCTATAGCTAGATTCGCATCGTGAGAGCTCGAGCAAACTTTACTCGATTGATACGTCATTATGAAACACGGCTAGGTCGAAATGATGGCGGGTTCAGTGCACAGTAAATGCCTGCAATCTCTTCCAGGTAGATAGTAGCTATGGTAGGATGCTAGACAATGTTGAGCTACTCAACCTCTATTTACAGCGTGCAAATATACGCCCTGAAAGCTATGCTGTCTAATCTGAAGACGAATGACTATCAGACACCTTGACGATTACCAGACATTCTATAAAGCTGAGAAAGATGACACATTTGCTTTAATTCCTGGCCAATCTCTTGCACCAAGACGTTTGCTGTTATGGTCCCACTGGGTCGCTCGAGTTGATTTTTTCGCTCATTCCGCAGCTGAGGTCAGACATACGCATGATACTCAAGTCGTCTTTGCAGAGCGACAGCTGCGAACATTGGGGCAACGGCCGCGTGAATCATGCCTGGATAGTTTGTGCAGCTTGGATAGTACTCTCGCATAAGAGTCACTAATCTTCACGAGCTTCTGCAGCCAATGGACCTTAGCAGCCTTTGTTTCCACGCATCAGTACTCATTGATATGCATTGCTATTGTGCAGCCAAGAGAAGTAAAAATTGTGGTGTGCAACGGCTCATCTGTCAGCGGCGACCCATCATGTCAGCCAAGACAACGACGGTTCCCCATGGAAGTATGGTTCTTTTGAGAGAATCAGACCACCTCATGATCAATTTCCTTGAGGGCTAAATAATCGAGCACATCAAGCTGCACGGACTTTTGTAAGCTCTTTTTCACTCTTGAAAGCCTCGATCCATGCAGCGGAAGCCTTTTTGGGTACAACAAAAATGCGAACGATGCCATCTATGACATCGACTTTGCCACTGCCCAGAGCTGTGCCCAGATTCACCTTTTTCCCGAGTTTAATGAGACCTCGAGTCCGAGTTTCCATGAAGCACTCAACAGATTTCGGAGTATATTCTTTCTTCGAGTCCCAATTCGGAGCTTGCTGTAAGACTAAGTCTAGCTGAGACTGGAGGGTATCGACTTCGGCAAAGGCAGCTAGGAAGTCAGACTGATACGTCAAAGGATATAAGAAAATCGTCGGAAAGATCAAGGACGATTCAACATCCAGGGCATCCGAAAGATACAGCCTTGCATCACCCATGTCAGGCGGTCGAGCACTTTGGATAACTGATATGTGTCTTTGCTTTAGCGCCGCAGCCAGTGTCTTAGTCTCAGCCTCCTCTTTGTTCCTTCTAGCGTCATCGCGTTTGCGCTTTTCGAGTGCTTTCTGCAATTTTCCTTCCAAGATCTTGAGCTGCGATTTGAGTCCTTCGTTGTGTGGCTCCAGCATGATGCCTCTCGTTAGTATGTCTTGCGCTTCGTCATATCTCTCTACAGAGGTACAAGCTTTAGCGGATCTGTACATAGCTTTTACATTAGAAGGATTGATTTTCAGAGCCCTTGAACAATCAACAAGGACTTTGCCATAATTCTGTAGCTCTAAGTTACAAGCTGCTCGATTCACATAACAAGCCTCCTCGATCTCAGGTCTTTCACATTTAGTTTGTATTGCTTTAGTATAGAACTCAATTGCATCCTTGTACTTTTTACCCTTAAAACACTCATTTCCGTTCTCCTTGAAAGACAAAGCCACCTCGTGTGGTTCACCATCGAACGCCAAAGACTTGAGAGCTTCTAGACTCGTATTTTCCCCATTTGCGCCATCCGTCTCGTCTAGATCACGCATGAAGAGCGGAATCCTGTTAAGTTCTGCGAAACGCTCATCAAAGGAGCGCTCCTTGACGTCCGCGATAGGCCCTGGTAATTCAGGACCGATATGTGTCTTGTCACTTTTGTCATGAGCAGCCTGTTTCGGCGGCTGCAATTGAATGATACTGAGCTTTTCATCCAGATCCTCCAGCTGACCCATAGAGTGCTTATAGGCTTTCAAGAGCAAGAAGCGTGCCTATGATCTCGATTCTGTGTAGGTGATCTGTTACTCGTATCCCTCGTATATCAGCGTGACACGTGCTTCAGCAAAGTCACAGTCCCGCAGCTACAAATTTACCTGTTCCACTTTACAAATGGTTTTCGAACCAGACCATCTTCTTCGCAATAATACAACCATGGCTTCTAAACTCCCTTCATCTTTCAACCCTACGCAGGAGGATATTCAGACTCTCCTTTCTGCCCAGGCTCACATCGGTGCCAAGAATGCAAACACCAAAATGGCTCCATACATTTTCAAGCGACGACAGGATGGTGTCAATATCATCAACATTGGTAAAACCTGGGAGAAGATCGTGCTCGCAGCCCGTGTCATTGTGACCATCGACAACCCACAAGATGTCTGTGCTATCTCCGCTCGACCTTACGGACAGAGAGCTGTGCTCAAGTATGCGGCTCACACCAGCGCATCTGCTATCGCTGGGCGATTCACTCCTGGTAACTTCACCAATTACATCACTCGATCATTCAAGGAGCCTCGATTGATTATCGTCACCGATCCACGAACTGATGCACAGGCTATCAAGGAGGCCTCATATGTCAACATTCCAGTCATTGCTCTATGTGACACTGACTCACCTCTTTCGCACGTTGATATCGCCATCCCAACCAACAACAAGGGTCGACACTCGATCGGTCTCATCTGGTGGATGCTTGCGCGAGAAGTTCTTCGACTGCGAGGAACGATCGCTTCCCGAACCAGCCCATGGTCTGTCATGGTCGATCTTTACTTCTTCCGAAAACCAGAAGAGGTTGCTGCTGAAGAGGCTGACGAGGAAGACACCAAAGCTCTTGAGGCTGGAGGTGCCTCTGCTGCTGAGCCAGATTGGTCCGCTGAGGGTGTAAATTTGGTTGGAACTGGTGGTTCCGTTGACCCAGCCACTGCTGCTGTCGCCACCGCAGGCGCCTCTGGCAATGCTGACTGGGATGCGGCCGCTGACTGGTCTGCTGATGCAGGTGCCTCTACCACCGAGTGGGCCTAAATTTCTGCACAAAATAAAGAAAAGCGAAGAAACCATGTTGAAAGATGAAAAAAATCGGTATGCATTTCAATACACCCAACCCATGGTCACGCTTGTGGCACATGAAGCGCTGTAGGAGTTTTTGATTATAGAACTAATGCATTTGTCATCCGATATTCACTTGCATACTTATTTACATTTTTCCCCTTTATTTTTTTGCGTGCTGCATGGTTCAGATCCATCTGCTAATTGGAACGGTAATTCTAGCCGTGCCTTGTAACGCTCCGCAAATTTATCATTCGACAATCATGATTCACTGCTAACATTCGCCAAAACTTGCCTGCAGTAGCAGTAGTAATCACTCGCCCAAGAAAGATGTTTCGGCCTTGCTTGAATCAGCTCACGCAGCGCAGTACTGCAACGATCAAGTTTGCCCTTGGTGGAAGGACGACACAAAATATTTTGCCGTGGAACCGGCCATTGTCTACCTCTCCAGCACTGCAGCACAAACATATCGACCCGCCGAAAGCAGGGGAAGAGTAAGTTCTACCTTTCCCTCATTCTCGTGGTTCTAAGCATAGTAGAATCAAAGTGACATTCATCTTGCAGAACGGGTCACGCACGACAATAGATGCTCCAGCTGGAGCTTCGATACTGGATGTAGCACACGAGAATGATGTGGAATTAGAAGGAGCTTGCGAAGGGTCGGTGGCCTGCTCGACATGCCATGTTGTGATTGAGCCGAGTTATTTTGAGAAACTCCCGGAGCCAGACGACGAGGAGAATGATATGCTTGATCTCGCTTTTGGTGTAAGACGGCCTTTCGGGTTCTGTGTGAACCGATACTGACACGGACATAGTTGGAGGAAACGAGCCGATTAGGCTGTCAAGTAATCCTAGACAAGAGCTTGGATGGTATCACTGTCAAACTTCCTAGCGCCACCAGGAATATTCAGCATTCACGGCCCGGGCAATAGTCACGCTACAGTGGTCATCTGTAACATACATAACAAGGAGATTTCAAAGAAGGACGAGTTATATAGATGAGGACGATGAGCTCAGCAATGGAGATTGAGAAACCATGCAACATATTCTCCTGCCACAGTAGAGTACTTTGAATCAAATACCAGCTGTGCATCTACCGAATCATCTCAAGACATTCTATCAAATGTGCAACAGCTGCAGCTGACAAAAATCTTTTATTCACCTGCACACGAAAACAGTGGCGCATCTGCAGTGGCTTAATAGTGGAGAGCTCCTCTCCAAAAAATTGTCCTTGAACGTTGCGCTGTAGATGCTGCCTTTGTTTGCCCTGCATCTTGTAAAAGTGCGACCGTGAGCGAGACCTAGCAAGAGCCGTGTCGCCAGCATGAACATCTCCATCCCTCTGGGTACTGCGGTCTCCAAGGTCAGATTCAGTACTTTCACCGACCAGGATGTCGAAAAGCTCTCCGTCATTCAGATCACTGCGGAGAAGATCTTTGACAATCTTCAGGTAATTGTGGCAGCGATTCAACCAGGGCAGTCGCTAATCCATTGTAGCATCCTACTTATGGCGGTCTCTATGATCCAGCGATGGGACCCCTAATGCGAGGTGTTTCTTGTTCGACATGTCATCTCGATGAGCGATATTGTCCTGGTCACTTTGGCCATATAGCGCTCGCAGTCCCTTGCTACAATCCTCTGTTCTTTCCTCAACTGTTCACGCTTCTCAAGGGTATGTGTATGTACTGTTACAAATTCAAAATGGCAAAGGCAAAAGTACACAGTTATTCTTGCAGACTCATACTCCTGGATCGTGGCCTGCTTCTCGAGTCCCAGGAGTTTGAGCACATCGATTTCGGTACGGACGAGCACAAGTTGCCTGATGAAATGTCCGATACTGATTCGGGCGATGACAAGAACAACGATGCTCAGATAAATAAAGTCTTCTCTAGACGACATCACTGGCTGAAGCGTGCAATACGCGAACGTTCTTCCAAGCTACCACAATCTCAAACAAGTGACGCTGCAATCTCCAATGCACGACGTCTTCTGATCAAAAGTTTCATGAAGGACATCATCGCCAGTAATATAAAACGGTGTAACAATTGCCTAGCTCCTGCACCGAAGTACAAGAAGGATGGCTTTGCGAAAATCTTCGAGGTACCTCTATCTGCCGCGCAAAAAGCATATATGGATCAACATGGCCGGACTCGGCAAAATGTGATGCAGGCTACAAAGAAAGGATTTGAGGATTCTATCAAGATGAGTAACGATGATGACGTTGACGTCACTATGCAGGACGACAGCTCGTCCGTCGCTATGTCTGATTCTGACTCAGACGATGGCAACACGCTACAGGAGGCCGCGAAAGAAGTGCGACCACCGCCTAAGACTAAAGCAGGAGCTACAAGATATGTTGCAAGTCAAGAGGTGCAACGATATATCCAAAAATTGTTTGCACAAGAACCCCAAATCACCAAGCTCCTCTATCGCGGAACACGTAAAGCCAATCCTAACATGTTTTTTCTCTCATCAGTCCTGGTACCCCCGGTCAAGTTTAGACCGGCTGCGAAACTCGGAGATCAAGTTCACGAAAATGTTCAGAACGAATTACTGTCGAAAATCCTTGTAGCGTCAAACCGCATACGTGAGCTTTCTGCGTCCTTGGCTACCAAGTCCAAACCACTCACTCCAATAATACAGCAAGACCTGTTTGATAAGTTGATCAATACATTTGTTCTCTTACAGCACAATGTCAATTCATTGA
The DNA here is from genome assembly GCA_000836195.1 of Taphrina populina JCM 22190. Classification (NCBI taxonomy): domain Eukaryota; kingdom Fungi; phylum Ascomycota; class Taphrinomycetes; order Taphrinales; family Taphrinaceae; genus Taphrina; species Taphrina populina. The sequence continues at coordinate 407,064 of DF820090.1, read as the reverse complement.
TAGATTCCAATCGGAATCCAGACCCCGTGGGTCAAAACCGAGAACCCCCACCTGGCATTAAGCAAGTATTGGAGAAGAAGGAGGGTCTTTTCCGGAAGCATATGATGGGAAAACGTGTCAATCATGCTGCGCGTTCTGTCATCTCTCCTGATCCGAATATTGAAACAAGCGAAATTGGTGTGCCTCCTGTGTTTGCCAAGAAGCTGACATACCCTGAACCCGTCACCGCACATAATTATTCTATCATGCGGCAGGCTGTCATAAACGGACCACTGAATCACCCTGGAGCGACTCACATTCAGAACGAGGACGGGTCTCTTGTTTCACTAATCGGCATGACTCTCGAGAGCCGCACTGCGCTTGCGAATCAGCTTCTAACCCCCCAGAACACAAGTGGAACAGGATTCGATGGTTCAAGAATTCGTGCTACAAATAAAAAAGTTCTACGACATTTACGGGACGGTGATTTGCTACTTTTAAATCGACAACCGACGCTTCATAAACCGTCTATCATGGCTCATAAAGCCAGGATTTTGGTCGGAGAAAAGACTATTCGCATGCACTATGCCAATTGTAACACGTACAATGCTGATTTCGATGGTGACGAAATGAACATGCATTTCCCTCAAAACGAGAATGCGCGGGCTGAGGCTGCTCTAATAGCAAACACCGATAATCAGTATCTCGTGCCAACTTCTGGTGATCCTCTTCGTGGGCTGATCCAAGATCACGTTGTCATAGCGGTGTGGATGACCAACAAGGACACTTTCTTCACAAAGGCAGAATATCAACAACTTCTCTATGGAACTATTCGTCCCGAAGATTCGTTGGATCCGGACAGCAATCCTCGTGTAATTACTGTAGCACCTTCTGTCACCAAGCCCAGGGAGTTATGGACAGGAAAGCAGATCATCACTACCCTACTAGCGAACTTAAAGCCTGAAAAGTTACACGGCCTCAATTTGAAATCTCAGTGTAAAGTGGCTGGCAAATACTGGGGACCAAATTCTGAAGAGGGCACGGTTATCTTTCGGGATGGTGCACTAATGACCGGCATACTTGACAAGAGTCAGTTTGGAGCAAGTGCATACGGGATGGTACACTCTGTGTATGAGCTCTATGGTCCAGAATATGCTGGGCGGCTTTTATCTATGCTCGGTCGTCTGTTTACTAAATACGCACAAATGAGAGCATTCACTTGCCGAATGGATGACTTACGGCTGCATGACGAAGGGAATAAGTGGCGTGATGAACTTCTCGAGAACGGTAAAAGCGCTGGGACGCAAGCCTCTCGTGTCTATGTTGGCTTGACGGAGACCGAGGACCCCAAAAATCGTAAGGATGAGCTTCGCGAGCGTCTGGAAGAAGTTCTTCGCGACGATGAAAAGTTACAGGGTCTCGATGCTGCTATGAAAGGCAAAATGAATAAGTTGACGTCTTCCATAATTGACAAGTGCATTCCCGAAGGCTTACTGAGGAAGTTTCCCTTCAATCACATGCAGACCATGACTGTGTCTGGTGCTAAAGGGTCCAACGTTAATGTCTCCCAGATTTCTTGTTTGTTGGGCCAACAAGAGCTTGAAGGTCGCAGGGTACCGATCATGGTTTCTGGCAAGACCCTGCCCTCCTTCAAAGCATTTGACTCGGGCGCGAAAGCTGGTGGATTTATCGCTGGACGTTTCTTGACGGGTATCAAGCCTCAAGAATATTACTTCCATTGCATGGCTGGAAGAGAAGGACTGATTGATACTGCTGTGAAGACAAGTAGATCAGGTTACCTACAACGATGTCTTATTAAACATCTGGAAGGTATCAAGGTCAATTACGACTCCACGGTTCGTGATGCGGATGGTTCCGTCATACAGATGAATTATGGCGAAGACAATCTTGATGTGATCAAATCGAAGCATCTATTCAAATTTGATTTCGCCGCTGCCAATTTCAGAACGATCACCGAGCGCATAAATCCAAAGCAGCTCGTTGCGCATGCTGATATCAATGTCTCTACTGATGGAGTCAAACTCATGAAAAAGGCCGCAAAGAAACCATCACGTTATGCGCCGCCACTCTCGACAAATAATCCGGCTCGCGAAATTGGTATTGTGTCGGAAGCATTCCATTCGAAATTGGAGGAGTATATTTTGAGCAATCCTGATGGCTTGCTGATTGACAAGAGAGCTGCCAAGGATAAAGTCAACGTTCTCACTGCCGATGTTTTCCGCACGTTGATGCACATCAAGTATCAAATGGCATTAGCAGAGCCAGGCGAGGCTGTAGGAATTCTTGCGAGTCAGTCGGTAGGAGAACCTTCAACACAAATGACCTTGAATACCTTCCATTTTGCCGGTTTCGGAGCAAAGAACGTTACTTTGGGGATTCCTCGACTTCGAGAGATTATCATGACTGCAAGTGCTACAATTAAGACACCGACCATGTCAATGAAATTACTGCCTTCTGTCAAGGAGAGCGACGCCGAGACCTTTGCCAAGGATCAGAGCTTGGTCTTGTTATCACAGCTCATCAAGTCAGTCGAGGTCATTGAGAGTCGTGAGACTTCGTCGTCTGCCGAGACGAAGAAATATGAAATTAAACTCGATTTTTTCAAAGAGGCTGAGTACAAAGCGGAATACAATGTTGATAAGGATCAGGTTGAGAATGTCATTGCTCGACGATTCATGAAAGCACTCAAAGATCGTGTCGGTGAGGAGATCAAGCGTTCTGGTGGCACTGTGAAGAAAGCAGGTAAGAAAGATAACGACAGTCCGCCTGAAATCGGTGCTGCAGTCAGAAAACAAAAGAAGAGTCAGGAACATGACGATAACGTGGCCGTAGAAGCCGGCCTAAATGACGAGGAGGGTGAAGATGGCGACGCAACTGATGCGAGGATACACGATCGTTCAAAGATGAAGGCTTCGTACGACAAGCCAGACGAAGAGGAAGAGGCTATTCGTAAGGCGGCCGCCACTGATAGTGATGCAGAGAATGATAGCATTGATGTTGATCCTCACTCGGATGACGAGCACGAGGTTCGTGATGAGGAAGAGGAACAAATGAGGCGGAAGGCTTCGGAGCAGTCACGCAAGACTGGTCGAAGTGATTTGCTACTTATTGGACGCGCCAGTTATGATCACCTGCGAAAGTTTGACTTTGACCAAGTATCAGGCGAATCATGCATGCTCGAACTCGAATTTCCCTTATCGACGCCGAAACTACTCATGGTGGATCTTGTGGCAGAAGCTGCGCGCTTTACGGTTGTCCAACAGCTTCCTGGCATCACGCGTTGTTTCAGAATGCCGTCTGAGGGGCTCGATGAGTCTCGTCTCCTCGCGACTGAGGGGGTCAATTTCAAGGCATTCTGGGAGGCGCAGGAAGTCATCTCTATGAATGACATGTACTCGAACGACATTGCTGCCATTGGTGCAACATATGGTGTGGAAGCCATGAGACAGGCAATCGTCAAGGAAGTGTCTGGCGTGTTTGGAGTCTATGGCATCGGCGTAAACACGCGACACTTGAGTCTCATCGCAGACTACATGACATTCGAAGGCGGCTATAAAGCCTTCAACAGGATGGGTATCGAATCAAACCCCTCTGCATTCCTCAAAATGACGTACGAGACGACCTGTTCCTTCCTGACACAAGCGGCGCTGTATGGCGACATTGATAGTCTTGATAATCCGTCTTCTAAGATTGTCATGGGTAAATTGGCTGCCGTTGGCACCGGATCATTCGACGTCATGCAGAATCTCATTGCCGTGCAATGAAAAAAGGCATACTTGACACACATAAGTCTGAAAAGTGGCATCATAGCGCCTTTTAGCATGGCAATTGTATCTGCAACAACTATTTTAGTGAAATGCATATCAGCATATATCAAGCGATAAAAGTTACCGATTTACATACTGCAATGATAGTGAGCACTTGTGGTGTGAGCCTTGCAATTGTATGATTTAATGATTAAATGCTTTATAGATATCTACTTGACAGAATGTCACCACCTGATATATTTACAAAGAAGATTTTTACGATACTCCGAGAATTAGACTTGACAGTCCCTTGCTTCGATCAAGTTCTTGATACATTCTTTATGTGCTAATTGTTGTTGTCTTTCGCTGCCAAGATTCCAATTGTTGCTGAAGTAGGCAAACCCATTCTTTCGTAAGATTTCATCTTTGTCGAGCACTGTATCAGCAGCTACGCGCTGGGCTTTCAATGTCTTGTCAGCGATAATGATACAGCGCGCCATGTTCAAGAGTGGTACATGTGTCGTTCGTTGGACAACACTTTGTAGATAAGCGCTCAAATCGTCGAATACTGTAAGGAATGCTCGTGGTATGTATGTTGCTGAGATTAATAGACAAGTTAGTGACTTAATTTGCTGCTCAGTGTTCTCGGCATATGATAGCAAGCTGAGTAATATACAGAGAAGAGGAACAGCTAGTTCGTTGTCAGGAATCTGTAGTGTATTGAACAAGTGATGGATGAGCTGCTCCAACGAGTAACTGGTGATGTGATATTCAATGTTCGCACGTGCTAAGAGAAGCCTTGTGTCGCGAGTCGATTCTGATATTGCGCAAAGAAAGATTAGAACAGGGCCAAGATCCGTCATGTTCCCATTTGCAGGACTTGAGCCAGAGTGTAACTCTACAAGACCCCATAGAACTGCCTTTACAGATTCTAGATCTCGAGTGGTTTTTAGCGACTGCAAAACTAAACAGGTCATGCCGAGAAACATGTCTGAAGCTACACTGACTCCCACGAGTTTCTGAAATTTCGTCCAAGGAATACTGCGAGCAGCCAAGGTCGATTCCAAAGTATGACGAGATTGATCTTCGCAGATTTTGGACAAACAGCGCGATAGTAGTCGTAATCCACCGGAAGCCACAGCAGGGAGTGGCAGAGTACATACCACTAGTGACAGCCGCAAGAGCATACATGGTTGGGGTAACATGGTTGAACTCAAGCTTAATACCACAGCCAGAGCTTGCCGTGAATCTTGACTAGTAGCGTCTTCTAGCTCCAGTAATAGAGCATCAACAAGTGGCTGAACCGTCGTCAATGCGAGCTCGGACGAAAGAATGCCAAGTGTGATATATGCTCGACGTCGCCTCGACGAGTTACGAAATGCCGCATCCATTACATAGTGTGAAAATCGCTCGAGAAGAAAAATTTCCTGGTTCTTGTCTGCGCTGCTGAGCTTGATCATGCCCACCAAGATTCTCGCTAGCCCTGTGAGGGCGTCTGCTACAATCAATTCTGTGTACTGAGTTACCGGTGGGACTTGGTTTTGTTTTACAAAGGGCTCCAGTACTGCGGCGGCAGATGATTCAAATGCTTGTCGCATCTTTGAATCGTGTAATGTTTTGACGATGTCTAATGTAGCAGCACGCTTTTCTGGTGTAACATCAGAAAAGCAACTTGCGGCCGAAGCAATATTGACCGCAAGCTGATGCACTAACGTTCGAATCTCTGTCTACATCAGTAAAATGAGAAAAGGGTATATTACGATCGCTCACCTCGAGAACCAAGGTTGAGAAGACAAAGAATGGAGTACAGAAGTTCAGGCAAGCTCTCAATGATGATAGCAGACCGGGCAGTCATGTCCACCAACAATCGCAGCGTAACTGTTGCAGCATCCCAATGACTTGTTGAGGTCAGCTCAAGGGTTTCTGGTGATCTCTTTTTGTTGATCAGGGAAACCAGGTTTGTAGACAATTTCACGACTATATCTGGTGATTTCAACTCTCTTAGAATCTGACACACCTTGGTGACCTCTGGAGAGTCGTACTCGTAGAGTAATGCATAGGATGTCAGGTGCTCGTGCAGAAGGGTCTGGAAAGACCCAATTTGATTCATGCACTTCCAGAGAGAAAGAAGCAGCTCGGTATCTTCTTCCGAGGTGTGAAGATTCAAAAGAGACCGTAACACCCTGTGTACTACATCCGTATAAATACTATTAGCCTCAGAGTATACTCCAATATCTGCTAGCCATATTTTAAGACAGGCAAGCGTAGCATGTCTCTCCGTTGGAACTACATATGGCATTCTCGCAAGAACTTCTTCCAGGAACAAGATTCTGGTAGCGATACTGGCTTTTCGTCGTGTCAACTGATGCAGTTCGCGAAGTTCAGTATGCCTAAGCGCCGTGATTGTAGCAGCTGTCAAAGATAGTATCCCTAGATTCTGTAAATCTCGTGCCGGCAGTAGAAATGTCAGAATATGTGCACCTGACTCCCTAGATAAATTGTTTGCACTTGCGATTCTCGTCAGAGCGACACATGTCAATAACGCATTGGTCGAATGTATGTCCTCGACGCTATCTGGCCTAAATTGCGACATCGCTTGTACCATGAACAATTCGAGTGTTGGCAGCTCTCTCAACGGCTCAGCTGGTCGAAGACGAAAGCATCTCTTACTGCGCGTCTCCACTATCAAACTGTCCCTTTTCACCTGGATTCCCTCGAGAAGTTGCACCGGAAGGCACTCAACATACTTTACCTGCGAGATTCCTGCGACGCCCTTTTTAGTGAGGCTTGTGCAGATCAAAGAATCATCACTGCTGAATGCCAAGTGTACTTGGCTGGGCTCTCTGCCAAGGCTACCATCCGACGAGCACTCGTCAAGGACGAGTGGGTGTGGATAAGTCCGGATCAGGAGGCCGTGCGTCCTGGCTAAATGCAAACAGACAGATTGATCGAAATACTGCTCGAGCGTATCAGTGTGGTCAATGAAGTATGTGCGTGCGGTGCGCTTCGTCCACAGTCCGTTCGTGTAATTGTGCAGAAATGAGGCAAATGCGCGATTAATATTGAAGATGTATAGGACAGTCCTATCCGCATGGGCAGACATCAGAACCTTCGCAAGAATACCAGGTATTTGCAAACTTTCAGAAAACCGGCGAAGTGAGAAGCCCGTAACATCCAAGAACACTTCGACGTGACGATCCGCGAGCTCCACAAGAGCTTGGCTAAGGCTGGTACACAGGCTCATGACTGTGGCTGCTTGGATCGTTCCAAACTTGGCAAGTTCAATGTGGTACAGAGGTTTCTGGCTCCGGGTGTAGCCTATCTGACGAAAGACTTGCTCTAGCGCAGGTACGTGATTGGCTTGATTGTTAGACGAGGTCGAGAGCCGTACTTCTTCAAGGCTGTTGCTTGGACTATCGGTACGAGCCGGTACTTTTTGATCCCCCAGATAGCACAGTATCTGACGAATCATTGAAGTACGCTCCCGTACCAGATCTACAGAGTACCCAAGTTTGAGATAAATCTCGACCAATTTATTTCTGATATAATCCGCACGCTGTTGAAAGTATGGATGAAGTGAAGCAGTAACAAGTGACAGAGATACCTGCATTGGAATGGAGTTTTGAGCAGAAGTATCCCTTTTGGAGATGCGCTCAAATAACGACGAAAGCCGATTGACATTTTCTTCTAAGAAACCATTCAAGACGACAAGGTGGCCTTCCTTGAAATTCGTTTTGTTTGCTAGATTTGTCAATATTTTGACTATCAAGATCAATTGCCGTTGCAGAACAGCACACCCGCTAGAAGATCGTATAATTGTAGGCCCGAAGTACCTTAGGATAAGGAAGCTACCGATAGACTTTTGTACAGCATGCGCATACTTGAGAGCTGTCATGTTCCCGACCGTTTGTAGGATGGCTAGGAATTCGCTGTACTTCAGTTAGTGGGAGAAGGAAAAGCTGTACTTGGACATACCCTGGTAACTTGCTGTACGAGTTACAAATGGCATCGATAAATTCCTGGCACGATGATACCAGGTGTGCCTGGTTTCTAAGCAATTCCGAGTTCATGTCAGAAGAGTCTTCAGCGAGAATTTTCGTGCTGTCCAATTCCATGCTGTGTCTACTGCAGCGCTTGGAGAGATTGCTTAGGGGCTCTTCTAGAATGTCCTTAGCAATGCGTTCACCGCATCTTTTCACATACAAAGCGAATAGTCGAGTAGATGGCGAGTTGCGGCGAAAGAGTTCTGTCTCCTGGTTGCAGACAGCTACTTCAGTACCAAGAACAAGTGAAAAGAGCGCCGGTGCTGAGCCTTGATCCAGGAAATGGTCGAGTAAAATCTGGAGAGGCCCATCTTGTGTAGGGATGCAGTCCAAAAGTGCAGTAAGGATCGGCCCGTCAGTTGTCGCAAGAGTCCAAAGCTGACTCTCCAGATTCTCAAGTGTAGGATGCTTCTTGATTCCTTTTTTAATTTCCAAACAACAACCTATGGTCGAGGAGAATATAGCACCGACAAAAGTATTCTCGTGATAACAAAGAGAAATAAAAGGAGTGATAGCAGCGAGCTGATTGGCTGCCAAGATGTTGGAAAGTACTTCTACTAGCACTGAGCTTAGAGGAATAGAGCTGAAGCAAGCAGCCTCCGTCTGGTTCATCGAAGCCAGAGGCAGAAAGATTTGTATGAGGGACTTCACATTAGAAACGACTTGTGTCCCTAATGAAAAGCTTTCATGCCCAAAATGTAGATCTCGCGTCAATTGAGCCAATGCTTTAAGGCAAGCAGCATTTGTGTCCTTCGTGATTTTCTCAAGGTCAGTACTGCTACCAGTAGATATTGTCAGCCAAGAGCTGAGATAATTACAAAGCTTTCGACGAATGCTTATCTCATCTGTCATACACATCAGATCGTAACGAGCGGCAAAGATTTCGCACAGTTGACAAAACCGAAGACGAGACCGCGCATAAGTTTGCTGACAAAGTTCCAGATACTGTGCTACATCAATCATGAGCTCTCCAATATTGAGACCCTCCTGAAAGGGGATGAAGGAGTCCAAACGCTCAAAAAGACCTCGACATATGATGATAAGCTGCTCAATCAGAACAGTACTTCGAGACCTGACAATCAGCACCCCCTTCTTGTCCTTGATCGACGCGATGAGTTTCTGGATTTCCAGCAACATAGGAGAATACAGGGATATATGAAGTGCGTTACCGATAATCTCAGCGCATATTTCACTAACAAATTCCGTTCGTGATTGCATAAAGATTTCACGGAAACGACGGATAAAAATGTACACGGGACCATCGTGATCTCCTCGAGCCACTCGAGCTAGAGCAGCTAAAAAGCCAGTATAATTCTGCCACGCGAGAAGTTCTTCCTGTCCATGGACTACATCTGGCTGTTTTGCTCCAAACAGGTCATCGGTCACTGTGCTCCAAAGTTCGAAAACCTCGAGCCACACCTGATGTATAGCTGGGTTTTCTCGTGCCATTCGCATCCCATCTCTGATTTTTTTCTGTGCCGCGTTGCGACCAACAGTAACCGAATATTCATTCGCCATACTGGTGTAAAGTTCCATATTTATTAATGCTTCGCAAGATTGACAGAATTTCTGATAGAGTTCTGCTTCTTCCACAAACAGCCTGCCCAGCTTGACAGCAAGAGTGACTACTGTCGAACTCATATGGCAAACGATGCGCAAGATTCCAGTCTCAACGATCTGGCGCGTTGCTAAATGCGCGGCAATGTCACTTGCAGTGTTGAGGCGGTCTGAGCAAAGTCGAAGTGTTTGAAGCCGGTGTGAATGTAGCTCAGTTAGAAATACAAGCAGCGACGAAAGCTGATCGACGGCATTCCGATCGGTGGTCGACAATTTTTGGATTAAAAGTCGAATTGACTTGTGACTAAAACGTTGCCAGCTAGGATAAAATGCTTCACTATCCTCGTGCAGTTTTTTGCCAAACACCTGGCCTTGCATACACATCGGAGATTGAAGCTCATACAATAACTTACCTGGAATTGTTGAGGTAGTCAATTGATCTTGGTCGAGGCACAATTTTAGCACGGCATTCAGTGCTTCAGCCGGGTCTTGATCTGTAAGAATGAGCTCAGGAGCTGTACAGAACATGTCCAAGATGTACGGGGAGAGATCTGGCTTTTCAAGAGGCATCTCACAAGCTTTGGCAGCCAAGAAAGGAATCTTGATACGTAACGAAGCCACACGAAGAAGCCTTTCCCTCCCGTGACCGTCATGCGGCTGGTGAGTATCTGCCAGAATGGCGGCAACGCATTGTACTGTTTGCACTCTAGGAAGAGGTCCTTCATGCTCGCTAAGCCATAATTCAAGTCTACTAAGCGCAAGGTCTAGTGAATCGGAGCTGTTCAACCGGAACAAAGCACAGAAAAACTGGGGTGCTAGGGTGAAAGAACCATTTGCTAAGCCGTCGCGCAGCACGCCAGGAATTGTCGATATAACAGAGATGATTTTTGTCACCGAGGTGCCACAGTATGAAGGTTTCGGATCTGGCAGGTGTGACATGATGGTTAGGATGTGCGTATAGGAATCTAGGCAAGAGTAGCACATCTTGGTTGCCATAGCGTTGCTCAAATAATGGAAGAAAAGAGCCCTTTTCGATTTCTTTGGGTTCTCCGATCCATCAGACTTATCAGAATAAAGGGTTGCGAGGATCGCCAGCAGTGGCCAAAACGTGGCCCGATGCCTATTTGAGAGCGTTTCTACAAACGTGTAGAGAGTCCCGAACAACTTTTGACCAGCAAGAAGATTGTGTGTCTCGACGTTCTCGCAAAAAAGGGGAATTTGTTCCGGATAGTCCAATAACCACTTTGAGAGACAGACATAAAGGGCATGAATCAATTCCAACTGTGTAGATTTTAGAAATGTCTCAAAAGTAGATTGTACAATACTCAATAGTGAGTCGATGGTGGAAGCATTGACGCTGAAATGAGAGATGTAGCGCAATTTCAGATTGTATTCAATTTCTTCGTCGGACACATACGGCTGTCTGAGAAGAACGCAGAGCGATCCGAAAGCTCCTGGCCAATTTAACTTGCTTGCAAAATTGACAAGTTTTGCAGAACCAGCCGTCAATGCATCATACTGTGGAGAGCTCAAGTATTGAGAGTCGTCACTGAGTAAAGGAGTGAACAAGCGAGATCCAGTTTTAGAGCTTATCTTGAGATCCGTAATCTGTACCCTGTTCTCATAGGCAATTATCGACGAGGCGGCGACCTTACTATAGACAACCAGACAATCAGAGACTAAAGCATCATCTAATTTGGGCCTGACAGTACCGCCATTCTCGAAGCTCTTCCATGCATGATCGAGGCATTTGGAAATGACGTTGATGATATATAGTTGGGAGTCTAGCAAATCTTTCACTTGAGCAGGTCTGAAGAGGGTTTGTCTAAGAGCAGTAATCAGTTCGCCGAGGACTTCCTGTAGTTCATAAACTGCCAAGTCGCATATGGCTGCATTGCAGGCGTCTGCAAAATCATGATTGACAGTGTATTGTATAGTACGTCCAGAATTGATCGGGAGAGTCTCAATTAAGCCTATTGAAATCAGCAGAGCACTTGCAAGCTTATCAACACTATAAGCTGAAAGGAGCCACGAACGTGAGACTAAAGTATGAACGTATGACATCTAGGCATAGCCGGGACAATGCCAAAGAACGTACCTAAAATGAGCGTCGGATTTGTAGCGCGAGCTGTGTCGTGAAAAAAAAATTAATGCTTGATCCCCTCGAGATGGCCCTAACAATGGATATCCAACGTTGTGCACTATCACTCTTGTTTGAGGGATTTACGAGAATAGCGGTATTGACAATTGACAATCGCAGTAGCACTCAAGGGACGAAAGACGGGAGTGGTCGTGGCTGAAAGTCCTGCAGGTGTTGGTCGTGCGCTTTGCTCGTGGTTTGCTCCGCAATCGGATTGCAATTCCTCCGGGCTCTGCCCCCACTCACGTCGGTCGTACAAGTGTTGGTACGTTCCACAGGCATTGTACTCACAAGCACTTCTTGAGATTCCCTAGGTGCACTTACACAAGAACCTTACTAAGATTTAGATTAGCGCTTCTTTCAACCCACAAAATTCGATCAAAGTAGATGCATTTTCTTAGAAATAAACATGTAGACTCGGGAAAGAGTGGCTTCAAGTGGCTGCAGAACACGGTATTGTGGTTTTGTGCGATTCAGCTATCGGCCCTTTTTACGCATCATTGTAATGGATGTGCGCATCTCGAAAACTTGTACGGTAATTCAGACGAATGGTCGTCTGAAACTTTTCAGCTTGAATTCACTATTGACCTGAATACGCGGTTTGGTAACAAGATTCCGCCACAATTTTAAAGCAGATCCTCCACGATTCGCAACCACGTCAGAGATGGGTGCAGCGTTCGTTTCGTTATGGTCAAAAACATGGGATACTCAATAATAATGGCATCGGCGCTGCATCCACATATGCATATCTGAGGGAATGTGCCTTAGCTTAATTACTCTGCTGGTCGTCGTCAATTGTGAGTTGCAAGCCAATCACGATGCGCCAATGACAGCCGCGCAGATATGCGCAGTGGCGTAGCAATAAGCCAATTCTGCAGGTGAATTGGGATTCGCACAAATCGGTCCTTGCAGTTGTCCACCTTATTTTCCAGAAGGGTTCCTAAAAATTACGCGTGATGGAATCCGGGTCCTTGTTTCCGGCTTCGCATCCTTGATCGGAGTCCTACCATCAAGCAAGAACTATATCTACAGGCCAACCATAGGAAATTGCTAAGGGTCGTATCATTGTACAGCAAGCTTAGATGTGAAATAGGTGGTTATTGCTACTCTGTTCAATCAGCGTTTTCTGCTTCGTTTATTACAATGTTTACTACCACTGGTTGATTTCGCATATTCGATACAAGCTTGCAATTGTCTAGATCTATACGACTGCATCAATTAACAAAGAATCATATGGAAAAGAATTAGCTCTGGGAACGCATCCAATGTACCATCAGTCAGAATCTATGCCATGAACCCGGACCAGCTATAACCCATGTCGGACCTGACACAAAAATGTACAAAGATGGAATTGGAGATGAGTCTGACACTGACGTAGATGATATGAACGATTAATGCCGAGTTGGTACGAAGGAAGATCTGCAGATGCGGAGGAAGCAATGACTAGGATATTCATTCTCCACTTCCCTGTTTTCTACGTGCTATGCGAGTCACGGATTTGTCGCTCACAGCTTTGCTGAGTGCCCTGCCATATAGAAATATTGAATAGGGACAATATTATAGAACTAAAAGGACAGATCGGTGAAACAGTTGCCAGAAAATAATGAGGTTTGTAGCCAAAGATCGAATCGTGTGTTAAAGATAATGGACTATATAATGTCCTCGTAAAGAATGAGCTCTAGATATGCTGTCCTCTCGTTTGTAAGCGATCACTTGCTCGATAGATGGCATCTGAGAAAGTATTCCCGCTGCAGTTGACACGGACCGAATACTAACCAAGATCATTGCAGGCCAAAGATGACCCGAAGCAACGAAAGATGACGGCCAACAGCGTCATTTTGAACCAAAGATCCGACCACTGGCCAAGCTAGCGTGGCTCGTCAGATGACTATACACCACATATCGCCACGACCGCTGTTGAACCGGAACTCTCCTTTACGAAAAAGGAGCGCGACGTATACACCCTCGACCATGATAGGACTGACACAGGTACGCCTTCTACAGTCTATATTCGGCTGGAAATCAGGGACGGAGACGTGATCAGTTCTTGACTGAATCGTAATTTGTTAAACGCACTAGTCCCTTGCAACTCCTAGACCTTTTCTTTCCACTCCTAGATCTGTATAAGACCCGTTCTCTAGCAACGTAGCGCTCTGTATGTGCTGTAACAACCTTGACGTCGATTATAAGCAAAACACACAATTTGACGCGCTCCATTCACGTGCATTTCACTTGGTCTGAGACGTACCAAGAACACTAGTTTAGTATATACCTACCACTTACCGAAGACTTCAAGTACAAAGTCCGGCAGAGGCGCGAAACGATAGCCTACAGGCTTAAAACGACATCATTGTTGTTCCAGGAAGGGTTTCATAGGAAGGGATAAGAGTACATACTAGATATACTCACATTGTATCTTTTGTCAGCGACGACCACGATCTGTCTGCAAAATTTAATCAAGTGATGTCGGCTTTATCTCTGCCGCAGCTATCATATCTACAAACCTCTCTCGGGTCGAGTACACCCATCAGACCAGACTCGAGATCTCTTACGCAATTCAGACCTATATCATACGCTTCTTCCATATTACCTGGTTGTTTAGGGTCAGTTCACTTGAGCTGGGGATCTGCATCCATTATCGTTGGTGTCAAAGGACAAGTGATTGTCTCGCCGGCGCCCAAGGTAGAGTTCGATATCGAGATACAAGGAGAGCGTGACGATGATCCACTTGCAATCACCGTGTCTGAGATGATCACAGAACAATTAAAGTCGTTAGACATGACAGATTTACAGGTTGCCAGGAACAGGAACTGGGAGCTCTTTATTGATGCTATTGTGCGTTGCTCATATCCAATGATTTTCTAAGGGAGCACTTTGCTGACCGACATAGATTCTGAATAAGGACGGATCAAGTCCACTTCCAGCCATGACACTTGCAGTTCGATTGGCACTACTTGACACTCGCTTGCCGAAGACTATACCAGCGGCTACAGCTGAAGCCATGAACGCTGGAGAATTCGATGTGGACGATGATTATGGTGCTGCCGTGCCTATAAAGAGTGCCGCGAATATGCCAATTTCAACGTTAGTCAATTTCGTTGGTCCGAATATCCTGTTCGATGCATCGGAGGAAGAAGAGACAGTGCTGAGCGGTCGTTATTTGGTGGCTGTGTCAGAGACTGGAAAGGTTGTGAGCATGAAGAATCTAGACATTGTGGAACCACGAGAGGGCGTTCAGGGTCGTCAGGACGACCGAGGTACAACCACGACACAGCTACGTCGAGGTCTTCAGGAAGGAATTGATGTAACCATGTCCATTTACAAAAGTGTAAGATCATATATCGAAGAGCCGGTTGACTTGTACGAGACACTATAGGGCCTGTCGCGTACACATGATGACACGGAAAGCACAAGTAGAATCCCATATACATGAGGAGCGCAGTATATGTAACGATACGGGACTCTATGAAGTGGCTAGAATTCTGATGGAGGATGACAAAACTTGTCACCATCAGCGAGTAGCTCTCTGTGTAGCTCGTTGACGTACGTATCTTGGATGATGCTGGTCCACACCTGTTGCGGTACTGCAAGCGGTATCCTTTGTTCCGAAGCTCACAATCATGTAGTCAAGATATCTGTAATTTCTACGAGCATGGAGCAGCTCAATACAGGACATTGTGAGCACGCTTTACGATTTTGTTCGATGGTGCAAATAGGTCATGTAAAGTGGATCGGAATGAAAGCAAGTCGACAGCTTTATTTACGCCTGCATATTTTTAAGAGTGTCTACATCTTTGAATGGGGCATCCTTAGCTGCATCTACCATACCAGACTGAGTTACTGCGAGCTTCTTCTCGGCGGCAAAGGACTCCATACCACGTAAACCCCATCTTGCCATCATACTCTTGTCCTCATCCCATCCTGAGCATGCCGTGGTAAGCATTCGTTCTCCGGTGAAGACTGCATTTGCACCAGCCATGAAACACATGGCCTGATCAGTTTCTGGCAGACTGATTCGCCCTGCAGCCAAACGAATAATAGTTTTGGGCAGGAGAATGCGCGCTGTCGCGATCGTCCGGATGATGTCGTGTATAGGTAATGGCTTAGTCTTTTGAGAGAAGAGCGGGGTACCTTCAATTGGAACCAAGGCATTAATTGGTAGTGACTCTGGTTTGATGCCCGAAAGCGTCTGTAAAAAGGATATGCGATCTTCTTCCTTTTCTCCCAAGCCAAGAATTCCACCAGAACAAACTTTGATACCAGCTTTCTTGACATTGCCAATCGTGTCCAGCCTTTCTTCAAAAGATCTCGTAGTGATGACTGAGGGGTAAAATTCCTTGCTCGTATCGATGTTGTGATTATATGCAGTAAGTCCGGCTTCCTTGAGATCCTTGGCTTGTGCTTCATTCAGCATGCCTAACGTGGTGCATACTTCCATGCCCATTCCGCGGATTTCTGTTACCATTTCACAAATTCGCTTCAGATTTGCTTTGCGCCCATTCATATCTCGCCAAGCACTCCCCATACAGAATCGTGTCGAGCCATTCTCGCTCGCTTCACGAGCTTTTACCAGTACATCCTCCACCGACATTAATTTCGTCACTGGGGAGGTGGTCTTGTAGCGAGAAGACTGCGAGCAGTATGAACAATCTTCACTACATCCACCGGATTTGATATTCAAAAGCGTGCAAAGCTGAATTTCATGTGGATCGTGATTTTGGCGATGTATGGAAGAAGCCTGGAAGACGAGGTCGAGGAGCGGACGTTTATATATCTCAGCTATCTCGTCCTTCGAGTAGGCTTTTTCTGACGCAGGAGGTGCCTGTGACACGGCCGAAGCGAATGACCTCCTCTGCTGACGCCCTATGCAGCTGAGCAAGCTGGACACTGTTGCAGGAGTCTTGAACATGATGAGGGAAGAGGGTCACCACGACAAGAGGAGTCGAGATAAGAAGATTAGCATCCGTTGGGGTTCATTTCCGCCCGCATCTGCCGCCCGTGGTTCACATTGATTCACGTGAGAGACGCGCTTTAAGACGCGATTCTTTCTCTTGATTGACTTTCCTCATCGTCATCTTCTTCTCTGTCGTTCAGCATGTTCCGCGAATGTTGACTGTGACGAATGAGTGAGAAACCTCTACAGAATGTTATCATCTGCTGCACTTCTGTCACTCAAGATGCCCGCTCGGCGATTATGCGACAAGCGCTCGAGATGGGTGCAGTCATTCAGGCTGACTTGACGTCAGATGTCACGCATCTGATCGTTGCGCGTCTACAGACAGAAAAGTACAGATTCGCTGCAAGACACCGCACAGACCTCAAGTTGATGAGTGTGGAATGGGTACCAGCGATACATGCCATCTGGATCACAGGCAAGGACGTCAATCTTCCCTGGTCCGAGGACAAATTTCGTTTACCAGTCTTTCTCGGCCTCAAAATCTGTGTGACGAACGTCGATGTTGACTTGAGGGCGCAGATCGAGCAGAGTGTCACTCGCAATGGTGCTACATATACAGGGGATCTGACAAAGGAAAACACTCATCTCATCGCCGGATCAGCCACGGGAAAAAAATGGGAAGCAGTCATCTCTTGGGATTGCGATATCAGCATTGTTGGCATTGAGTGGGTTTATGAAAGTCTTAAGCGTGGTGCTGCTCTGGACGAAAAGTACTTCAGGCTAGAACTGAGACCGGAGATCAGAGGACAAACTTCCTGGTTTCCACCCAAGCCTGCTGCACGTTCTGGTGTGTGGAATAACGCCGATACAGCTATGGAGAAGAGGAAACGACTTCCTACACAAATAGGACCTCGAAAGCGTCTTGCCAAGCGAGCATCTAATCTTATGGCAGATGGCGTCTGGAACGAGATTCTCACAGCTGATAGTTTCTCACAGCAAACCAGTCCGCTTGATGTGTTCAACGATTACCAACCTACTATACAGCTCGATCTACCCACGGAAAATGCAGCATTTGCCAATACACTAATAGAACCTTTTCATACAGACATACTTCCAGAAAATCTAACGCGGGGCATTTTTGAGGGACGCTCCTTCTACGTACTCGGTTTTCCAGAACGTGAAGCAGAGATCGTTCATCGAACACTTGTGTCTCATGCAGGTCGGATTGAACAATCTGAGGGTTCAGACGTTATAGCTATTGTGCCACAGAACGGAAATCCACCGAGTGTAACAACTTGCTCTTTGCAAGTCACCGAATTTTGGCTTGAAAGATGCTTGTCTGTACACAAGTTCGAGGATCCGGCAGCGCACTTTCTTTCTCAGCCCTTTAGATCGTCCTTTCCTATTCCGAAAATGGATCAACTGTCAATTTGTACATCAGGATTTTCTGCCGTCGAATCAATGCACATCGAGAAAATGATCAGAAGAGTGGGCGGGATATATTGTGATACCCTGACAAAAGGCCGATCAATCTTGCTTGCATCCTCGCGAGACTGCCGGAAGTACAAGCTAGCAAAAGATAATGATACTCGGGTGATCAAGGTAGAATGGCTTTGGGATTGCATTCGTCGTGGCAAGATGATTGGCGTTACGGACTATGCGCTTGACGGCGTACTTGGCTCGCGTTGCAGAATTGACGGTGAGTAGAGTCGTCTTCTCCAGTCAGATGTGTCTAATTCGACAGGATTGCTAGCTGTTAAGCGGCGCAGGATGGCATTACTGCAACATACGCTATGTTATATTGATGATTCCTGCCAGGCAGATTGCGTCAAGCTAAAGAACATGATCGCAGAAATGGGCGGACATTGTGCGTCTCTTTGTGGTGACCCAGCATTGACACATTACGTGAGCAATGCATTGCCAACCAGCATTGCTCTTGGTACAAAAGTTCACAAAGTTACTCCAGCTTGGCTCTTGGAAACTTATGCTCTGCTACAACGACAACCTGAATCTGTCTACACTATCAAAGATTCTGGTAAAGACGTAAATGTTCTGTCAGAAAAGGCTCACAATAAATTGGCCTGTAAAAACACAGTATCGGACGCAAGTGCACTGAAATTGGCCACAGAGATGCATGAGATTAGACAACGCATCAATTCTGGCGCGACACGTAGAACGTCACGGAAGATCCTAGGACGTGCCACAACACTTCCTTGTAGAAATGATGAGCCCATTATGCTGGCTACGAATTCCGAAGAGGATACTCTGGATACGGCGACTGAGCAGTGTAATGCCGCAACTCAAGGTGTCACGTATTCGGATCCAGACGCTGTCGCAGTCCGCAGAGGTCTACTCTTGAAAATAGGAGCGGCTTCTGCAATAAAGATCGATCAAAGCGTCAACGCAAACGTAAACATGCGAGCAGTCGGCCTGGACGATGGTCGAAAGTTGCGACGATGATTGTAGCTGCTGGGGTGTAGATTAAGCTTGTACATAAAAGTGTAACATAAAAACATCTGGTACAACTACGGTTGAGCTCCGTGCTAATTTTTGGTGCAACTACTTTTAGGCCAGAGGTTTTCTCTCAGTTCACATATAACTCTGTTCCCTTTGGTAGCACAAGGCTGTGCTTGAAGCCTGACGCTCCTACGTCCTTGGCTCAAGCTGATCTGGTTGCCCATATTCGCGGTTCCCCTCGCGCGATCTGCTTTGTATGCTGTTCAGCGAGAATGACGAGCCATCACTGAAAACGTGGCTCGAGCAACATCTGTCCAAATTGTCAGATGCTGAGGCGCCGATCCTCGCAGAATATTGCATAGCTCTCTTAAAACACGATCAAAATCCAGAACAAGTGCGGCAACTATGCGTGGAACAACTTAGCGACTTCTTGAAGGGCGATACAAAGGCTTTCGTCGACGATGTATTCACTGCGATCGCCAAGCGCACATATGTTAAAGGCGGGTCCTTGAACGTCAAAATACCACGAAACATGCCTGATGAGATCTCAAAAGAGCCTACTGTCTTGCCCAACAGAGCTTCACAACCTCCACAGCAGATTGAGATGCAATATCCGCCAATGCCTTTGCCACCTCCAGAAATGCTCCTCGATCCCAATTTCGCCAAATATATGCAGCCGGTGCAGATGAACTCGAAGAAGAGGAAACACTGCTTTGCATTTGAGCAGAAGGGGTATTGTCACAGAGGCGCATCGTGTCCTTATGAGCACATCACAACCCTGCCAGCGTCTACAACACCTCACGAATACGATCCCAACCATTCAGCCATGAGTAACGGCTTTGTCAACCATATAGGCGAACAGAATCAACCTTATATCCGCAGCACGTACCAAAATCAAGCTGGTAATCAAAAACAAGGGAATTCCCAACCCCGGACTCGGGACAGGCCTGATAACAAGATGCACGGCGCTGAGACCAATCGTACGAAAACAACTTTGGTGGTCGAGAACATCCCACAGGAGCAATTCAATGAATCCTCCGTTGTAAACTTTTTCCAGAGCTTCGGATCCCTCAGCCAGGTGAAGATCGACCCGGTAGCCAAGCAGGCAATTATAACCTTTGCAAATTGGAATGCCGCCAACGCAGCATATTCTTCTCCAGAACCAATCTTCAATAATCGATTTGTGAAGCTATATTGGCAGAAACACAGCACTTCTCGAACCAAGTCGTCTACGAAGCCTCCCTCGATTGACAATATGGCGATTGACACTGTCGCCTTGGAGGCAAAACAAAGGGAACACGATGAGCGTGTTGCAAAGAAACTCGCCATGGAGCAAAGGCTCGAAGCATTAGCAGCACAAAAGGCGGAGTTGCAGTCGCGCCAGGATGAACAGCGTGCGCGCATTAGGGAGATGGAACATTCCCCTTCCATAAACTCCAGTGCCGCGCTTGAAGCTCAATTGCGAGAATTGAAGGCGAAAGCAAGATCATTGGGTCTCACGGCTGATGACCTGCGAGGATCTGGACGCGGTGCTTCTTCTTATCGAGGACGTGGTGCTTCGAGAGGACGTGGACGAGGGGCGCCATACGCCGCAGCTCGTCCGAGGACGCTCGACTTGCGCCCGAGAACCATACAGATCAAACCTATGGCCATGTCACCACAAGAACTAGAAAGACAGGTCAGAGCGACGACAGAGTACGAAGAAGTCATAATCGAGTCTGGCGAAACGGTCAGGGTGACTTTCAAGACGAGGCGCGATGCCGAAATGTTCAGTATCAAGAAACTCGGTGAGATGCAATGGGTCAAGAACGATGCGAGCCACAGTGCGCGGCCAATCACAGCTGCCGTACGAGATGAGGTTATGAGTGATGGAGGGAATGATCGTTATGACGATTAGAAATTTCTTTGTACCAAATCGATATATGCATAAATCTTTTTTTCTTTGTTTCTGTTCTTTCAAGTGCTTTTCTGCACGGCTTTTAACCGCTCGAGGTAATCTATTGTCATCAGCAAATATTGCACAGACTACGATTGTGCGACAAACTCACCTTGGTGTTTCCTGATTGTTGTTTGGACCCGCGCTCAACGGTCCCGCCAACGGCATTCAAGACGGCTTGCAGGCCGGCAGCGGTAGTATCATGGTTCATGGCGAGTCCCCAGATTGATCCTTCAGCAACGTTATCCGTCCTCTTGACTTCCACAAAACAGACGGCTGTCGTTTTGCTGCCCTTGCCGATAGATTGCTGATTATAAGTCTTGATTTCAGCGTCAAAGGAAAAAGTGCTTGCGAGGGCATCGAGGAGGGAGGAGAGTGGTCCGTTGCCGTACCCGACGATATCATATGCTTTATCCCCGAGTTTCTCCACGATGCCAGTGAATTTCTTTGAGACCGGTTCCGCTGCGTCGGGGACTTCCGACACCGCGTACGTCTTGAGTGCAAAGACGCATTCTTCCTCCAAAAGACCATAAGCCACTTTGAAGAGGTGCACGATTTCCGCTGGTGTGAGTTCCTTGCCGACGCGTTCAGCTTCTGCTTGCACCACTCTCGAAAAGGCAATTTGCAGGTTTCGCGGCAATTCAAACTTGAGTTCTCGCTCAACAATGTAAGCGACTCCGCCTTTGCCCGATTGACTATTGACACGAATGACGGCCTCATAAGTTGCGCCCAAATCGGCTGGATCGATGGGTAGGTATGGTACTTTCCAAAACTGTTTGCCTTCTTGATGCTTGAATCCCTTTTTGATGGCGTCTTGATGCGATCCACTAAATGCCGTAAAGACTAAATCACCTGCGTACGGGTGTCTCGGATGGATGGGAATTTTGTTGCATTCACAGCAAGTCTTCATGATGCTCTGAAGATCGGAAAAGTCGAGATTAGGCTGCACACCCTGCGTATATAGATTGAGCGCCAAAGTAACAATGTCGACGTTACCAGTACGTTCACCGTTCCCGAATAGACATCCTTCGACACGATCTGCACCTGCCATTTGACCGAGCTCAGAGGCGGCTATGGCACATCCTCGATCGTTGTGCGCGTGTAGTGAAATGTTTATTTTTTCTCGTTCCGTGATGTGTGTGGAAAAGTACTCTATTTGGTCAGCGTAGACATTGGGCGTGCACATTTCCACCGTCGCGGGCAAGTTGAAGACGATGGGCAGTTCTACCGTGGGTTCCCACACTGCCTTGACGGCCTCGCAGACTTGTACTGCAAATTCTGGCTCCGCGTCTGAAAAGACTTCCGGCGAATACTCAAAGAGCCAATTTGTCTTTTGTATTTCTGGATCTTCCGAGTCTTTCGTCAGCTCTCTCACCAGCTTGGTACATCTCTCCGCAAGCGCGACCGTTTGTTTCTGATCGGCATTGAAGACGACTTCTCGGAAACATGGCGAGATGGCATTGTAGATGTGTATGATGGCGTTCTTGGCACCCCTCACACTCTCGACTGTCCTTTTGATGAAGTCTTCGCGGCACGGTGCAAGGACCTGGATGTATACATCGTCGGGCACTGCACCCGGCGTTTCGATCAATCGACGGACAAAGTCGAAATCAGTTTGACTCGCCGAGGGAAACGCTACCTCGATTTCCTTGAATCCGCATTCGACCAAGACTTGAAAGTACACCCATTTTTCATCGCCGCTCATGGGGTCAATGAGAGACTGGTTGCCATCACGAAGATCTGTACTGAGCCACCTCGGCGCTTTCTTGATCACTTTATCGGGCCACTGTCTGTTTTTGAGTGGCACTTGAGGAAAGGCCTGATATTTCTGGCTTGGATCTTTGAGCATCGGCATGCTTGCGTCAGAACCGTTAATGCAGAAGAAGAAGCAGCAGAGTTGATGCACTCGAAGGATGCAGGAATTTTGTGCAAACAGGAAAAAGTGGAGTTTGACTGATTTCCATTTCCTTCTTCTTTGTGTCGCATTCTTCCCTGCGTAGTAATGATAGAAGTAACCTGCAACGATCGACTAGGGAAAAAGGTCAGGTATGCTGGATCCTGCAACGTCTTTTTGAAGTGTGGCTCATGCATCACAGGGTCAAGTGTAACGAAGACGATACTGTAGGGGATCTCAAGAAGTTAATAGCAGCGCAAACAGGGACAGCATCGTACGTTGTTTTCGTGAATCAAGTCATCCGTATCGTCCTCTCTGACTGCATTAGCGATCGAATCGTTCTCAAAAAGTGGTACACGACTTTCAAGGATCACATCACGCTGTATGTCTATCTCTTCCCCTTGGTGACATGAACTTGTCTACTGACAACTTCAGGGCCGACTACGAGATCCACAATGGCATGTCACTAGAATTGTATTATACTTAAAATCAAGTCCTATTGGCATATTCGGACATACCCTATTGTCACACGAGCAGCGACCAATCACCAATTTTCCAAGTAAACTGCTCCCCGCTCTTGCTGCTACGATCTCTTAGTGCTAGACAGTTGAGCCGGCATATTATATTGACTATCGAAAAAGAAAGGTCACTGCGCTACACGACAATGACAGATAGGTGGTTATCGCCAGAATTATCTTTCCATGACCTGTGTATTCCAGTTGAGGATGCATACATCATTCTACAGGATAATCAGACGAGCAAGAATACCACGCTTGACCACTTCTCGAGCTCTCTCTCGTCCGCAATGCCGTCAGACATAAAAATTGCTAATGAGAATGCGCAAACAAATGCCATTTCAGAACTCTATGAACTCTGTCAGACGGATTCACGCCTGTCAGGACAACCAAAATTCAACTTTACATCTCAGGGACTCGATTACCTATGTGATTGCACAGTGCACATGAATGCGTCAGTCATCACAAAGTCCATCACTTCTGCATGCAAATCCAAACAGGCAGCGAAAGAGGTGGCGTGTCGTCTTGTTCTGCACTTTATTGCTTCAATCCCTGTTGCGCAAAAATCCATTCAGATGCGTCCTGGGAGAAGTGCAATTTCGACACTATTTGAATTGTGTCAGAGTGAATCAAATGTACCCGAGCCACAGTTTCTGTTTGAGCCGCTAGACGTTGGGTTCCGTGGACGTTGTACCGTCGTCTGGCACGGCGAAACAATCACAAAGTCGTCGGATGTGTATTGCAGATCCAAAAAGGAGGCGAAGGAGGGAGCAGCGCGCCTCGTTCTCGATGCTATAGCGTCGAGATGAGTATCCATATAAGTACAAAGGTGTTTCGCTTCAACATGGCATCATTCTTTGTAAATGTACCTGATCAAAGAATCGCTTTAAAGCACCTTGAACTAGACTACTGAGCATGGCTCATCATGATTGAAAAACAAGTCAACATCAGTGAATGGAAACAGGACAATTTGTGCAACAAAGTCCGTGGTAGAAAGAGAGACGGATTTTTCTTCTTCTTCTATATACATCGCCAGCGCCAAATTATGTGCAATGATTTTGACTTTTGCCGTTGATTTTTCGTATACCCTTTCTTTCATGCGTCTCAAAATTTGACTCATCAAAGGATGAATGCCTTTTACATGGCGGATTTCACCTTTTTTGCGGGTGGTGCAGCAGCGGCAGCAGCTTCAATATCAGTTGGCGTGACGCCGATTTGTGCGCCAGCAGCAACGGCTGCGTCTTCCAAGTGGTGTCGTAAAGCTTTGCCATCGATTTTGCCAATGTGTCCATGGTACATGCGCAACAAAACGTCCACGTCATCGGCGGCAAGTGTCTTGACGTCTGCCATTTTCTTGATGTGAGTGGTCAAGATTTTGACTTGCTCTACAGTCAAATCCAAGTTGAGTTGCTCCGCTCGTGACATGACAGCGTTCCAACCAGTGAGTCGGGATCCGATATGGACGTATCGCGTCATGCCAAAGTCTGTGGGGTTCAGAATCTCATACGTAGATGGGTTGGCGAGAATAGCTTTGGCGTGGATTCCGGCTTTATGCGTGAATGCGCAGTAACCAGTCACGGGGTTATTGAATGGGATATTGATGTCCACTGCTTGGGCAACGAGATTTTCCAGGTCTCGAAGTTTGTTCAATTTGTATTTACCCATAACGTACTCTTTGTCGGCAACATACATCCTGGCGAGGAAGCCTCCGAGCGGTGTGATTCCGTTACGCTCTCCGATACCCAAGACAGAGGTATCCACATGTGTAGCACCGGCTTCAAGTGCGCAGTAGGCGTTTGCAATGGCACACCCGGTGTCATCGTGGAAATGAGTCTCAATATCACATGAGACGACACCTCGAAGTGTCCTCAGGAGATCGTAGACCTGTCTTGGGTTTGCACAACCGACGGTGTCTGCAACTCCAACACGGTTAACACCAATCTTATCGACCGCTTGGTAGATGGAGAGCAAGTCGACCAAATCGGAACGGAAGGAATCTTCCGAGGAGAATCGAATCTCAATGTTGTGTGACT